>CM076582.1:697859418-698459418 GCA_034641835.2 Pinus albicaulis
ATGTACGGAAAAAGGTGAATGGTATGATGCCCTTCACACAACTTACATGTATTTGTGATCTTACCTTGTTTCTTACGAGGCTTATCGGTACTAGTCGAAGATGTGTCACCAACATGACCCTCAGAGGCCAAAGACAACGACGGATGGTCGCCGAACCATACTTCGAGTACCTTGGGGATTCTAGGGAAATCTCCAAGAAGGTGGTCACCCTTATATAACATGCAAGGGAATTTGACTTTCCGTGGAGGGTTGGATGGTTTATCGATGGAAGGAGCCTTAGGAACAATAGTCACAGGGTTGGCCTCTTGTTGATCTGATTTCTTCTTTTTCTTCATCTTCTTCTTCTTCTTAGCCTCCTGGTTACTGGATTCCAAACTTTCACTAGGAGAAACAAAAGAGGAGGACAAAGAAATAGGTGAAGAAGGTGAGAGGTCCACCTTAGAATCAACATGATGTTGTTCAGGGAGGAGATGGTTGAATAGAGTTCAGAGCACTCAAGACCACTAACGTCAAGAATAACCATATAGGCAAACCAACAATTAACCCAAGAAGGGACAATGTTGCCATATAAGGAGTTCCAACATTCCCAAAACCAGGAAAAGGACTAGGATTCCCTTCAGAGGGGATTCCTTGGTTGGCAAACTCTGGAAACATTGCCATTGGAAGCAACCTTAAAATAAAAACATTAAGGAAGATAACTTTAACCAGGAATATTTCATGGGCAGTTAATTTTTTAAGACACTGAAACAAAACTCTGTCGTTTCATATTTTAAGAGTCAAGAAATAGGAAAAAGGTGACTCTAGTCACTTTTAGGTTAAACTAGCATGAAAGGACAAGTGCTCGATTATGTTTTCAATTTTAGAGTCACAAAAATACCAAAATTACTACTCAGAGAATCTAAGCAAGAGGGTGTACCAAGTTTCTGTGAACTGCAATATACACCTTGGTGATCAAATGAAATAGAAATGACCAAGGACTTGACGTATGTGCAGGTAGTCTCCCCGAATGTTGTGTTTGGTGTATCACGGTTACAGGGCGGCAGACTCGGCTTCCTATGGATAAAGGATTTCAACCTATGAGGGTCTCCTTTTATATACGCGACGGTACAGGGAGCACAATTTCATGCTAGCGCTGTCTAATGTCTGATGGAGAATGACAGCTACTAAGTTTGACGACGTCGAAACATGTCACTAGCCTAGACCTTTAAAATATGTGTGTTAGGTTTCAACGCTTCCTTAGGCTGATTGAATTCATTTTAAAGTTGATCTTGAATTAATGTTTTGATTTCAAAGCCTTACCAAATGTGATCTTGAATTCTTAATGCACAACTACATGCAAAATAAAATCATTTCCATTCAATGAACGCTAGCTAAGAGAAGGATAGTAGTCTATAACAAAGCAGAAATCAATTGAATCACAAGAAGATTTTCACTAATGCATCTAAGAAAACCAAAGAAGAAAACAAAAAACTCTTTCCTGGTTCGCTAAAAGCTACTAATGCAAAAGAATGTTTTCCATTTTCAATTTAAGTGAAAGAATGCAAATTTTGTCTTTTTAGATGTATGAGAAGCACAATGCACTGTTACACTAAAAATAAAAATGAACACTATTTTTGAGCAATTCGAATGTAATGATCTAAAGTAAAGAGATCAATCCAATACAAACATGAACCACACTGAAAACAGAGATGCACTCCTTCAAAAAAATAGAGGGCTTTTGAACTAATTCAGCGAGCAATGCAATCTATGCTCAAGGTGGCAAATGGAGATCCAAGCGAAAACAAAAGTGACCGTTCAACAACCCAATTAAATGAATAACCGAAAGAAAAGATAAAACAATCAGTCAATGAACTGAAGTGACAAAGACCAATGTGACTCAAACTCAACTCAGAAGGCTTCGTGAGGAGATGACCGAACAAGCGGCACAAGGCACCTAGAAACCCTAGGGCAAGAAATTCCACTGATAAGATGAGGGACAAATAGCTAAGAAGAATGAGACAATAGAGTCAAAACAATCCCAATGGACCAATTGCAAGATGAAAATCCAACCCAGAGGCAGGAGAAACTAAAAAAACTCAGAAAAAATGGCTAAATTTAATCCTACAAGATTCGGCGGTTCTGTTTATTTGTAATATGTGCTAAACAGAGGTTGGCGCAAGTGTGACAAAAGAAACCAGTGCCAATCAACGTGACTGTTAAAAAAAAAGCAGTGTTGAGCTAGAAAACCATGAGAAAAAATACAAAAACCACTAAGAAGAGATCAGTTCTGACACTTTGGGACTGAACAGGATGGCTAAAAACAGTCAAACAAGTCAAACAAAGCAGAAAAAATGATGAAACAACCAAAGTCGACTGAATAAGCAAAACACTAGATGAACAATGAGAGACGAAAAACACACTGATCCCCAGCGGAGTCGCTAACTTTTTGTTTAGTTAAATCCCCTCTGCAGACAGAGGTGATCCCTCTAGCCCTGAAGTCAGTCTAGCAACAAGGGAACATGCTAATCCTTCGGATTCCTAATTTATGAATGAAACTAAGTTGCAATAGATGACCTACCTTTGTTCCAATGTAGTTTTCGTAGTTGTAGCAGTAGTCTGCTGATCTTCACCTTTACACGTCATGGTCCTTTAGCGTTGATAATTGGGTTCCTGCACAAGGATCAAAGAACGATAATATTGTATGAAAACATACATGCATTCATAACTATTTACCTGGTCAAGGAGAACTAAAACGCATTACAAAAGATTAAACCTATCAAATGCAAAATAGGAACCAAAACATCAATCATGTATTAATAAGTAGAGAGAAGAAGTTTACAACCAAAAGAGCCTTGGCATTGCATCTTCCTTCCTCGGGTCCAGTCAAACTCATCTCAAGCATTCGTCGAATTAGACTTGGTGAAGCAATGGGTCTAGACTCTCTCTCGACAATGGATTCCTCTCTGCTCTATCTCACACCAGCTATAGTAAGGATTGTTCATCTAGCTCCAACTATGTGAGAAGGGTGTATTTATAGGAGAGGAGGATGTAGTTTTGGATTCCTCATAAGGTGGAAGGGAGACCTTATCCTTTAGGGAGTTGCTCAAATGTAGGAAATAAGAAGCCAAAGGAAGGTCTTCGACGTTATTCCGTCGAACAAACCATGCTAACTCCACTCACGAAGTGGTTGGGAATGGAAACTTCGCTTATATTTTTAAAAAAATTCCAAAAATATCTTAGCGCAAGCAGTCCACTGAGACAGAGCACCAATGGGCACGAGGCCCAGTGCTAATTTCTCTATGGGAGCGAGGCTATAACTGCCTACCAGCGCCGACCCAAAATCATATGTTTTTGAGAGCCTACCCCAGGAATAGTCAACAGAGGAAATTTTCTTCTCATGGAAATGGATGCAATGACACTTTTTGCAAGGTATGAAAATACACATAAGTCACTGAAATGGTCCTTCAATTTTCGGGATGGGGATTGAAGGGACGGTGGAAAAATGTTGTGTAACAGTCCATAATTGCTGAAAATGACGTAGAGCAAGTGTATTGTTGGAATTTCTCTCAAAAAATAACACATGTGCATAAACTGAAGGAGGTTTTTGTTTTTTATCCTATGAGTGAAAAAAACCTCTTTCAATTCTATAAAAGTCATCTCCATTACTTCAGAAACTGATTTTTAATCCAAACTGTCATTGTGATAGTAGGGTAAGTTAGTGAGATGAAATGGGGGTGATAGGGTTGAGTAAAAATTCTTATAAAAATTCATTGGATAGGTGATTGAGGTGGATATCGGTGGCCACCCACCTATTCCATTTGGACCCGCAGCATCAATTCTTTCATTTTTCAGCTTTAGCACAACTTGCTATTTTTAGTAGGTTTTCGGGTTCTGCACTCCCGAAGTCATTTTAGGGACTTAATGATCCAGGTGGATATTGGTGGCCACCCACTAATTCCATTTGAACCCCCACCATCATTTCTTTCAATTTGTAAGTTGCAACACAACTTACTATTTTTAGTAGTTTTTCGGGTCATGAACTTCTTGAGCTGTTTTGAGGCCCTAAACGACGTTTTTTGGGAAAACTGAGAGAAACATGGGTACATGGATAGATGTTTCTTACACCAAAATTTTTACTCCTCAGATATATATTTCTAACGAGCTATTGAGCATGTCAAACAAAGATCGTATGCCAATGTTACGTCCCTGCGAAGTTGAAACACCAACTTACCCAAACGAGGCCCACAGTTTTGGCGCCACATCTCTTCTCAAGGATAAGCCTACCAGTGCCCTAGCTGTTCATTTCCATTCTGTCTGTAAACAAATTTTAGTTTTTTTAACACGGTTCAAAGGCCTATAGCCAACACATCTCTTCTCAGAGATAAGCGCTACCAGTGCCCTAGCTCACTTGTTCCCATCATGTCTGCATTGTAACACAGTGGAGAGGCCTGTAGTCGACACATCTCTTCTCAGATATATGCTACCAGTGCCCTCGCTGGTTTATTTCCATTATTTCTATAAGAATGTTTTAGTCATTTTCTTTGTAACACATTTCAGAGGCCTGTAGCCACCACATCTCTTATCAGGGATAAGCCTACCAGCGCGCTAGCTATTTATTTCCATTTTGTCTATAAAAAAATTTCAGTTTTGTAACACAATTTAGAGGCCTATAGCCGCCACATCTCTTCTCAGAGATACACTACTAGTTCCCTAGCTATTATTTCAGTCATTTGATTTTAATAAAATGAACCATTATTTCTAATGCATCTCTATATCTATGGTTATATGTGTATTATGTTGCATTCTTGCATAAAATCTGGATCAATGGTATTAGAGCGGTATGCTCTTTCTCTGTTTTTATTTTCATGTCCCCAACGTGACCAGGGTATAAGAATTTCAACCTTGTAAACCCCAAAGAAACCCCATGGCGAAAGGAAAGAAAGACGAGGAAGCAGGAGATCCTATCAAAATCTTGCTCGAGGAGGCCCTCGAGAAACAGAGGAACGCGATGATGGATAACTTTGCCCAGATCCTTCAACCAAGTTCAGCAGGAATTCCCCCCCCCCGGGATTAAATTAATGCAATGGAGACCATTTATTCCTAAGGAGGGAGGAATGATCCAGGTGGATATCAGTGGCCACCCACCTATTCCATTTGGACCCGCAACATCAATTCTTTCAATTTTTCAGCTTCAGGACAACTTACTATTTTTAGCAGGTTTTTGGGTCCTGCACTCCCGGAGCCATTTTGGGGACTTAATGATCAAGGTGGATATTGGTGGCCACCCACCGATTCCATTTGAACCCCCCATCAATTCTTTCAGTTTGTAAGTTGCAACACAACTTACTATTTTTAGCATTTTTCTGGGTCCTAAACTTCTAGAGCCATTTTGGGGCCCTAAACGACGTTTTTTTGGGAAAATCGAGAGTAACATGGATCCATGGACCAATTTTGTTGACACCAAAAGTTTTACTCCTCGTATATATCTTTTTAACGAGCTATTCATCGTGTCAAACAGATATCGAATGCCAAAGTTACGTCCCCGAGAAGTTGAAACACCAACTTACCCAAACGAGGCCCACAGTTTTGGCGCCACATCTCTTCTCATGGATAAGCCTACCAGTGCCCTAGCTGTTTATTTCCATTCTATCTGTAAACAAATTTCAGTTTTGTAACACAATTCAGAGGCCTGTAGTCGACACATCTCTTCTCAAAGATAAACGCTATCAGTTCCCTAGCTCGCTTGTTCCCATCATGCCTGCATTGTAACACAGTGGAGAGGCCTGTAGTCGATACATATCTTCTCAGAGATATTCTACCAGTGACCTCGTGTTATGTATATTTTATTAATTATTAGTTAGATATAGTTATCTTAGGTTTTATTAAGTGAAAGGGCATGATCAAAGATCATGCCTATTCGCTAAGGGACACTATAAGGCTATATTTAAAGCCTTGGTGATTCCCTATTGTAATCATCTCTTATCTTTTATCGATAATAATATATACTTATAAAGTTTACCAGAGTTTTTACACTCCATTGGTATCAGAGCCATCGCTCTTCGGGATCTGTGTGATCACCCAGAATTAAGGAATTACAAGAAAATTCCAAAATTGCATATTTTTTTAAAAACCAAGTGCTTGTGGGTAGCAACATTTGTTTTAAAAAAAATAAGAAGGAAGAAATATATATATATATAATCAAAAGAGAGAAGGAAAGTCAACATAAAGGGGGAAATAAATTAAAAGGAAAAAGAAAATATTTAAAAGAAAATAGTTCCGAAAGAAAAAGAAAAAAAGAAAAAGTAAAAAGAGAGAGAGATATATATATATATATATATATATAAATAAGTACATATACGTACATGTGAAGACAAAGTAAAAAGGAATAAGGAAGAGTAATTGCTCGTGATTTACAAGCTCGTGGTTTTGGAGCCCATGGTAATTGCCCATGGTATTAAAACCCATTCACCCTTTTCAAAACAACGTGACTTTTAAAAACAACGTGGCTTTTCAAAGTTAACAAATTTTTTTCCCCATAATTATATATATATATATATAATTCAAATAATAAAATAATAATAAGAATAATTATTATTATTATTTAAAATATATATATATATATATATATATATATATATAATAAAAATTATTATTATTATTTCAAAAAAATAATAATTTAATTAATTAATTAAATATTAATTAATTAATTAATTTTTTTTAAAAAGGGGAAAAACTGACAGAAAAATATTCCCACCTCATACACGTTCAATGTCTTCATCAATGTCGATGGCCGAATTCCAGAAGAAATTGGTGGATCTTGAGAAACAAATCAATAATAATTCTGAAGAATTCGGAAAAAGATTAGTCGATCTTGAAGGTACAGTTGCAAGACACTCCAACGACATCAAAAAGGTTCATGATACGACAAATCGAATAGAAAGACAAATGTGGCTAAATCATCACGAGGCCACAGAAAAGCATAGCGAAGCAATGAACAAGATGACAGAGCATAGCGAAGAAATGAACAATATGACAGAACTCTTCAATAAGCTAAATGATAAGATAGATAAGTTAAGTCAGACACAATCCCCAATATTTCCTAACATGGAACAAAATCAACAAAACAATTCCGCAGATTCAGGGAACTCAGAAGAGCATCAGGAAAAAACTGATTCCCCACATCATCAAGAAGATAGTAATGCAGATTTTCAAAATAAGCAGCTCTGGAATGCATTTGCTAATCAATATCCTCTTCTTGTTCCACCATTAGCATATCAGCGAAAAGCCAAAATCGAGCTACCCAAGTTTGATGGTAATGAAAAAAATAGTGTTGCATGGCTTAATAAAGCAGAAGAATATTTTGAGATTTATGACATTACTAGTGATGACGAAAAAATTAAGCATGCTTCCATGAAAATGGAAGGAGAAGCATATAATTGGTATATGTGGTGGAAAAAGACGACGCTTGCTATCAATTGGAGGAAATTTAAGGATGCATTCTTCAAAAGGTTTCAAGGCATAAAAGAAGAAAATTTTTTTTCAACGTTTATCAAACTACGCCAAAAAGGAGATGTGGATGAGTACACTCAAGAATGGGAGACCTTGGCAACACGAGTACTGAGATTGTCATAATCTCGTCTAATCCAGTCTTACATCTCAGGACTTAAAATCCATATACAAGAAGAGCTCGAACTTCATGAAATTACATCAGTAGAAGTAGCAAGGAAAAAAGCAAAAGCTGCTAAAAATAAATTTGAAAGGTTATCAAAACCAGAAAAAGTATATTCGAGACAAATATTTCCTCAATCTGAAAATATAGATGACACAAAATATGTCCCACTCCATCTTCGTGAAGAAGAAAAATCTAGAGTGGAAAAACAAAGAATGAGAGAGGGAAAGTGCAAACGTTGCGGTGAAAACTGGGACCCTAAGCATAGATGTGCTAATGGAAAAGCGAAAAATCTATACAGTTGTGAAGCAACTAATGACGCTAACAATAATGATTCATATATAGAAGGATTAGAAGACAACTTAGATTTCTCTCCAGAAGTGGATGGCGAAACTATTTCGCAAGTGTCATTATCAGCTATGACAGGCATATCACAACCTCAAACCTAAGGTTAAGAGGACATATCAAGAACAACAACGTAATGGTTCTCGTCGACGCTGGAAGTACCCACAATTTTCTAGATTCAACCATAGCAAAAAGACTTAACATATTTACCTTCCCCATGCCTAATATGAAGGTAATGGTGGCCGATGGTAAGAAGATTGAGCAAGTAGGGAAATTCCATAAGGTCAAAATACAGATAAAAAAATTTCATTTAGAATCTCCATTCTACACCGTTCCATTACGAGGAGTAGATGTGGTCTTAGGAATTCAATGGCTACAAACTTTAGGTACTTATTCTGCCAACCATCAGAAGTAGTTTATAAGTTTTAAGTGGAAAGGGCAGACACACAGGTTGTATGGATTCCAAGCCCCAGAAGATCAAGTCGTATCTTCCTCTCTGATGATGAAGATGATTCAAACAGGAGCGCCAACATCTACAGTACAATTTCATCAGTTAGAAATGTTATCTTCAAAAGGGAGCCACGAAGAGTCACCAGAAGAACAAGGACTAGTTCGGACACACGAAAAAGTATTCCAAGATCTACCCATAAAAGTGCCTCCAGATAGGAAAATCAAACATCCAATAGAAGTCAAGACAGGATCTGACCCTATCGATATCAGATCTTTTCACTATCCACATCAAAAAAATATTTAACTTGAGAACATGCTTCACGATCTTTTTAAAATGTGGGAAGCAAGAGCCCACCGCTCAAGAAACCCAGACGTTCGTCAACATTGTCCATTGTTACGTATGCTTTGAGGACAAAGCATCTTTAAGAGAGGGGCAATGTTATGTATATTTTATTAATTATTAGTTAGATATAGTTATCTTAGGTTTTATTAAGTGAAAGGACATGATCGAAGATCATGCCTCTTCCCCAAGGGACACCATAAGGCTATATTTATGTATATTTGATTAATTATTAGTTAGATATAGTTATCTTAGGTTTTATTAAGTGAAAGGGCATGATCAAAGATCATGCCTCTGCGCCAAGGGACACCATAAGGCTATATTTAAAGCCTTGGTGATTCCCCATTGTAATCATCTCTTATCTTTTATCAATAATAATATATACTTATAAAGTTTACCAGATTTTTTACACTCCACCTCGCTCATTTATGTCCATTATTTCTATAAGCATGTTTCAGTCGGTTTCTTTTTAACACAGTTCAGAGGCCTGTAGCTACCACATCTCTTCTTAGGGATAACCCTACTAGTGCCCTAGTTGTTTACTTCCATTTTGTCTGTAAATAACTTTTAGTTTTGTAACACAGTTCAGAGGCCTGAAGCCGGCACATCTCTTCTCAGAGATAGCTACCAGCGACCTAGCTTTTATTTCAGTCATTTGATTTTGATAAAATGAAGCATTATTTCCAATGCATCTCTGTATCTATGGTTATATGTGTATTATGTTGCGTTCCTGCATAAAATCTAGATCAATGGTATCAAAGCGGTCTCCACTTTCTTTGTTTTTCTTTTCATGTCCCAAACATGGCCAAGGTATAAGGAGTTCAACCTCACAAACCCTGGAAACCCCCTATGGTGGAAGGAAAGAAAGATGAGGGAGCAAGAGATCCTATCAAAATCTTGTTTGAGGAGGCCCTCGAGAAATAGAGGAACGTGATGATGGATAAATTTTCCCAGATCCTTCAATGGTTGCCCACCGATAGCACATCTACATCCAGCACGTCTGCCAATAGGTCCGTGACATCCTATACAAATCCAATACCAAGTTCAGCAGAATTTCCCCCCCTAGGGAGGAAATTAACACAATGGATACCATTTCTTCCTAAGGAGGGAGGAATGATCCAGGTGGATATCGGTGGCCACCCACCTATTTCATTTGGACCTGCAGCATCAATTCTTTTAGTTTTTGAGCTTCATCACAGCTTAATATTTTTAGCAGGTTTTCGGGTCTCGCACTCTCGGAGCCGTTTTGGGGACTTAATGATCTAGGTGGATATTTGTGGCCACCGACCGATTCCCTTTGAACCCCCACCATCATTTCTTTCAATTTGTAAGTTGCAACACAACTTACTATTTTTAGCATTTTTTTAGGTCCTGAACTTTTGGAGCCGTTTTGAGGCCCTAAACAATGTTTTTGGGAAAAAAGGGAGATATACTCCTCGGATATATCTTTCTAACAAGCTATTGAGCACGTCAAACGGAGATTGGATGCCAAAGTTACATCACCGAGAAATTGAAACACCAACTTACCCAAACAAGGCCCACTGTTTTGGTGCTTCATCTCCTAGGGTTAAGTTTTTGGACGTTTCGGGTTTTACATTGTTTCTCATCAAGAAATAGGCCTTCGAGCCCCATTGTAAAATATTTCAGTGGTTGGTAGCCAACACATCTCTTCTCAGAGATAAGCACTACCAATGCCCTAGCTTGCTTGTTCCCATCATGTGTGCATTGTAACACAGTGGAGAGGCATGTAGTTGACACATCTCTTCTCAGAGATACGCTACCAGTTCCCTCGCTCATTTATTTCCATTATTTCTATAAGCATGTTTCAGTTAGTTGCTTTGTAACACATTTCTGAGGCCTATAGCCGCCACATCTCTTCTCAGGGATAAGCCTACCAGTTCCTTAGATGTTTATTTCCATTATGTTTATAAACAACTTTCAGTTTTGTAACACGGCTCAAAGGCATGTATCCACCACATCTCTTCTCAAAGATACGCTACCAGCACCCTAACTGTTATTTCAGCCATTTGATTTTAATAAAATGAAGCATTATTTATGCTGCATCTCTTTATCTATGGTTATATGTGTATTATGTTGTGTTCCTGCATAAAATACAGATCCATAAGGTAGTATCTTGACTTCAAAATGAAAGTAGAATGAGGGGAAATGGATGAATTTAAGGTGTTCAAAACCTCAAAAAAGAGGAAATTCCAAATTTTTACTGTGGGAAAACTTGTCAAAATGTTTTTTAAGTTAAGTAGGGAAACAAGGGTTATGAAGATGAGTAAAAGGTTTGAGAAATTTTCAATGAGGAGTATGGCACCTTAGCTTCACAGTTCAAGTGTAATGAGCGAAAATGGAGGGGTATAGGGTAGTCAAAACCATGAAACACAGTCACCCTATGTTTTCATTGTCTTCACATTGTTGAAAAGCTAGAATGAGGGTTTGATGGTGTGAAACACGTTATGGATAGTGATGTAGATTATAGAAATGTATATATGGGGCATAGGAAATTTATCAGTCATGGTTTAGGTTTTATGTGATGGGTTTATGGTTTATTCAATGGGTAGGTTTAGGGTTTGACAAAATAAAAATTTATTTTTAATATATGGAAAATGAATCATTCTAGAGAAGACAAGTGACATGAAAAGATTATTAAAGCTCTCAAAATCGATCCAAACAGTAACAAGATATGGTTACTTACCATTTAGGGAGGCCACACCAAAGTTTAGAGCACAACCTTGAAATTTTAGGAGGGATTTGGTCTTCAAAACACCAGAAATTTCACCTTGCAGAAGCGTAACACTATGGAAATTTCTACCTCCCAGAAGCGTAACAATGGGTGTTTTCTTCACATGGAGAAGCATAAGACTAGGCTTTCCTCACACACAGAAACGTAACAAAAGCATTTTCTCACACACATAAATGTAACAAAAGGATTTTCTCAAACACAAAAACGTAACAAAAGGATTTTCTTACACACAGAAACTTAACAAAAGGATTTTATTCAAGGGTTTTAAGAGGATTTTAAGTGTGGAGGGTTAATTAAAGTGGAGAAATGTTTCTCACACACATATAAAAGGGTAATAATGAATAAATGAATTTTTATTTCCTTTTTATAGGCTGAAAATGACCCTTTTACCTTTTCTCGTGACATTTACCATGACTATTGGGCCAAAATTGTGAATTACGGATAAATCACGCTTCCCTAGATAGGTGCTAGTCTAGAAAAACAGGTGAAAGACTATACGAATATTTTTCCTAACTCAGAATAGATACACAGATAGAATTGGAGGCTTACTTGATCAATCGCTTCCAAATGGCTCCTTCTGTCGCTTCTGTTGCAGCTTCAAATTCAAGCAGTTTTGTGCTGAATGCTTCCTGCAAGAAAGAACACTGAAACCATAGAAGATGCAATAATATAGATATCTCTTCAAGCTAGTTAGCTAAATCAGTAAAGCATAAACCATATACATCAACCAAGATCTTACAATATGGAAAATCAAAGCCAATACAGATGCATATAAAGGAAAAAAAGCAGTACTCTTTATTGATGACAGAAGGAGAGGTTACAACCTAGTGACTAACTTGAAGTGAACTTCCAACAACATTCCCAAGCCTCATCATAGTATAAATATCTCTAGCAGCATCTATACAAATCTAGCTCTCAATTGAAAATCCTCCAGCATTTCTCTACTCAAATTCTTCCTCCTCAAACACTTAGATCTGTGTTCAATTTATAGATGAACTGTAGTTTTCTTTGCAATCAATGACTTTCCAATAATAGGCAAGACATTTTTCCAATCATATAGATGTCAAATGGACACTTGAATCTGAAGCTTGACACATGTAAACTCTTCTAGAAGGCACTGGCCAAGTGGAGATTCCAGAACAACGAGAATTTCGCTCCCAATGTGACCAACGTACCTATGAATGTCGGGAAGTGCTTTGTAGAGCAGCCTTGCATCGGGCTACCTACATATGCAACGCACTTAGGCCCCTTAGAGCCTGCGTTGGTGAGCTCTCATATGTTATATAATAAGCTTCAAACCTTGGAAACCTTTGCTTGATGAAAGTCATGCTTGATTTGTTTTGTTCTTTGTCTTAGGGCATGTAGCAACTGAAATGATAGGGAATGATAGACCCTTGATCATTGGTCCTAGAGATGATTCCTAGTTAACCAGGTCAATGGGAATGGTGCCCAAATTGACCTATAATAATTACACCCTAAAGCATGAGATCCAAATAATAAAAACATTTGATTGAGATGCTTTACACTATGATTAGCTTGGAAACAAAGTGGAGTGGTCACCTGCATCAATATTACAATACATTACATCATGATATATCCTCTTTGATCATAATTTCTGAGGGTAGGCATTCCCATATTCAGCACATAAAATAATCTAATAACATGTACATAGTTCAGAAAGTCGTCTTCATTGGAATGTTGCCGAGATGCATCCATGCCTACAGATATAGGCCCATGTTTGGATGACAATATGTATGTAACGTCATCGTATAGATTATGTGTACAATAATCCTGAAATCGTAGCCTAAATGGATGAAACTAGATCTAGGGTCTTCGTATCTCGTTCACTTGATCATTTGGGTACAAGTCTAGCCATGCAAATATATGATTTGTAGTTGAACATGGAAAGACATCGTTTGATTGCCAGCTAATGATGTGAGTTGTTAACAAATGTGAGAGAACCACCATTAATTTCAATGGCCCTTAAGGTACTGCAATACATTTCATAAGGCGTGAATAGATGATTTTATGTCGAACGCCAAACAAAATATTTCGTTCAAAGGTCTAGAAGCGACGATCTTGTCGATGCTATAACAAGCCTCATGGTACTGGAATCTGATGTTTCTAAGCAAACTTCCTGGATATTGATTTGTTGTTGACAGGAAGTCACCTTATTGCAAAACTGGAGTTACTCATTTAAGAGACAAGGGTATGACTTGATATAGCAATTTTCATGAATGACGGTCATGAAAATGAAGGTTTACAAGTATTGCACAAGGATGAGTTTTAAATCACTAAATGACTTCTCTTGAACATATCGACGACATTGTGATGAGTTGGCAGCATTGAACCAAAATTGAAGTGAAGGTATGATGAACCATAGGTGTGAATGAACCATCAAGATGATTACCCAACCCAAACAGTCATGGACATGGAGTGAAAGAAGTGCCATGTTCAAGAGCAACTTGCTACCAAAAAGAAACTTTGCTCACTTTTCCCAAATTTTCCCCGGTCATTTGTCGACCAGTACCTCTTTATTTTTTAACAAGCTTAAGGAGGATAACATTTTCTTGATCTATAATTCAACCCTTCGGGTGAATAAAGTATCGCTATTTAATAATTTAATGAGTCTAGTGACAAATGAAACTCAATTCTTGCCATGATCGACAAGCCCGTCATTATTTTATGTTTTAACGAGCTTAACGCCAGTGATAGCCCATTCCTTTTTCATATTTAAAGAGTTTGAAAAAGAGGACGAAAGAAAACTCCATAAGTACTTTTTCATAAATTTGTCTCTTAGACCCGAAAAAGTGTAAAATAATATATGAAAGACCCTCTTTGGTCATGTTTAACCAAGGTATTCCCTTTTCGTAAATAATCTATCTTGGTCTAGAAAAGGGTTAAACTTATACTGAGTAGATATCAATTCATTTACTTTAACGAGCTCGAAAAGACAAGTGCTCAGTAATATTTTCACATTATCGGAGTGTGAAAAGAGCTGAAAGAAGACTCCAGTGGTTCCTTTTTCACTGTTATCGAAGCTCGAAAAAGAGATAAAAGTGCGCTTCAAATCCTTTTTCGTTTTTAACAAAGCTCGAAAAATAAGGAGAAAAAGTATGCTTTGTGGTCAAGTCATTCTTTGAAATAAATCTGGATGACTAATCTGTTCATCAATTGTATGTCCTATTTCAGAGCAACATCAAATGGATTAAAAATACCTGTTTTATGATAAAAACATAATAAAACGATATTCATAGCAATAAATTTAACTTGTAATTAATTAAATTACTATAAAAAGTAGTTTCACTATTCATTTTTACCATAACATAGTTACCATTTGCATTTTGGAGCTCTGAACCTGATTTTTCCCTCGAACTTTAGTCGTCGATTGCGGTCATTTATGTGGATGGATTTCATCGCCGTTTGATCCAGGTTAGTACCATGAACCTCCTCATCCCTTTGGTATTCATTTCATTTCCATTCTCTGCAAATTTTTAGGGTTTTAAGGCCCCTAGGGTAAATTCTGCCCAAAAAGAGGGAAACGCACCCCTGAATATCGAAACCTGCATTGCATAGCAGGTACAGTGAAGGGTACCTACATGTGCAACACACTGTCTCAGCCTAGGGAATGTGTTGGGCACAGTTCAAGTTTTTTTTTCATGTTGTGCCCAAAATTTTCCTATTTTTTTGCAATGAATGGAATCTAATGGATCTCATGGTTATATTTTAGGTTTCCATCAAATTAAAATGACGATTACATGGAGGGAAAGAGAAAATGAAGAACAATATATGATTTCCTTGAATGATCTAGGTACTGTAAGAGCCCTAAGAGATTGTGGACTACTTAAGTACTTCAAGTTGTTTGGAATGAGGCAACAAATAGAAATCTTGGAGTTCTTAGTTCGAGCATGGGATCCGGTGATAGAGGCATTTCACATTAAAAATCAAGTGGTTCCCATAAAATTTGAGGACATGTATTTTCTCACAGGTTTGTCGAGGAGAGGTTTTCCCATTTCTCTCACAGGGTCTATCGTTGGAGGAGAGACAGTGAGGGATCATGTTATGCAGTATTTCTATTCAGGGGAAGAACCTAGAAAATATGGAAAAATAAACATCTGGGATGTTAGGGATTTTCCTTTAGGAACCATTATTTTCACGATTGCTAAACTTGTTGGCACCGTTACACTACATGCAGCGAACAGATCGTATATGCAGTATGCGCTAGAGTGTTTTGAGCCAACAGTCTTCAACTGGTGTGAAGTTGTTCTATCTCAGATAAAAGAACAACTGAACAAAGCAAAGGGAGGAAGGAAGAAGAATTTCAGTTATGGTTCAATCCTTATCTCCTTCACTTTGGAACAGATTCCATTGATGCAGCAACAGCATGTAACATTGGATATATCTAGTCCTAGAGATCCTCGAATGCAGAGATGGGTAGAACTCATGGGCCAGCATGCAAGCCAATCGACCATTGTGTTCTCTACTACATTCTTCACCTAGTTCTAATGATAGATCATCGCCATCGATGAGTACGCATACGCAGGCGTTGACTTCCGAGGAGATCCAGATTTAGTATTACTAGAAGGTGCTCAGTGGGGTAAAATTGGTAAGAATGATTTGACCATGTTTTTTTATTTTTCTAAGGTTTATACAATGTCTTTTTGTTTTTATTTCTTTCCAAGACTAAAATAAATTCTTTATGTGATGCAGATATCAGTCATGTTCAACCAGTAGAGGAACCAGAGTGCAAAGTAGATGCGCCAGTAGAGAGGGTTTTCGAGAGAGCAGTCCTTCAGTAACTTGATATGGCTGAGACTCTCGCTGAGCTTCAGCAACACATAGAGGGTTTGACCTGCGGAATTCTAAATTTCTGGGTCGAAGATTTACCCATGCGACTGCAAAGACACACTATTGGGGTTCCTAGCCGTTGGATGTGGTTGCTCCGTAGGATTTCTAGATCTATAGCATGTTACCATGAGAACCACTAGTTTACTTATGACATTTTGCATACATTTTGAGGTCAGATGACCAATGTGTCTTGGGCACAAATTTTGTAAAAACCTATAACCATCTATCTATATGATTTTAGAGTTTTTCCTAGGTTTATTGTGCAATCCTATTCAATGATGTGAATGTTTTTCTTTACATATGTTGAAAATGTCTATCTAAAACTTGATTAGCTAATGAATCAGTCAATGCATTCAAATTTCTGGAAATATCTTGATATTGAATGAAATCAAAATGTCTTTCCAAAAGTCAAAATCTTAGGAACAATCTAAGAAGTGTTGGATTTCTAACAGTATAGACACTAGTAAGTTGTAATACCACAAGTTGTGAGTCTAACCTTATGATTATGCGGTTAATATCAAATGAAATGGCATCGGAGAGAAGTTCGATCAACGCGTTATACTCAGTGATATTGTTCGTCAATCTACCAATACAAATCCCTTGAAAACTCACTAACTCGACGTTCGGAGCGAAAATGGCCCACGCTGCAGAGGATAGATTCTACGTACTACGACTAGCACCATTAACATATCCAACAAATGGTTCCGAAGACATCTGCGATGAAATTGTAAAGCGGATTACTAACGTCAAGAAAACTCTTAAAAAAAATTAAGATAGTGAATGTAAATCAACAGCATATATACAATATAATACAAAAAAATACTACACTCATGATTAAGCATAGTAACGTTTCAAATACAACCCATTTCTAGGTTGTGCCAATGGAATTCCATCATAAACAGCTAACTCTTAGGCACCCTTAGCAAGAACTCTTTTGAAAATATTGGGGCCATGCCACAATGGTTCAAATTTCCCTATACCTATTACATCAGCTTCTTGATTGTAAATAAGGACCAAGTCGCCCTCTGAGTAGATGCGAGGCTGGACATTTTTGTTGTATTGTGCCTTTATATGTCTCTTATGTGCTTCGTTGTCCAATTGGGCTTCACGACGCATTTCATCAAGATGGATGAGGTTAAGGATATGTGCTTCTTCTTCTGAGGTGTCAGGTAACAAGTCTATCACGAGTTTTAACGATGATATTTCACATTGGATTGGTAAGATAGCTTCCAGACCATACACCAATTGAAAAGGAGTAAATTCAGTTGTGTTTCTCACCGAGGTTCAATATGCCCACAAGGTGGAGTACAAGATCAAATTCCAGTTCCTTTTACAGACTCCTATCATTCATTGAAGCATTCGTTTAAGAATTTTGTTAATAGCCTCAACTTGTCCATATGATTGTGGATAATAAGGAATAGATTTATCATGTGACAATCCTAACTTAGTAGTTAATTAAAACATCACGTGGTTGCGAAAATTCTTTTGATGATCTGTAACTATGGTCTGTGGGACCCCAAACCGTGCAATAACATGGTTAAAGAAAAACAATGCAACTATTTGTCCTGTGTTGTTGAATGTAGGCATCGCTTTGGCCCATTTGGTAAAGTAGTCGACTGCGACAATAATATAACCATGCCCCCCTTACGAAGGAGGGTTACAGGTCATGAAATCAATATCGCATTTCATTAATGGTCCAGTAGAGACAACACGATGCATTGGCGCTAGCGGTTTGCATATTTTACGATAAAAAATCTGGCACGCATGACAACTTCTAACTGCGAGGTTGCAATCTCGAAAAATAGTAGGCCAAAAGTAACCAGCACAAAGTATCTTATGCGTGGTAGCATATCCAGATAAGTTTCCACCACAAGCCCCAGAATGAAAATCATTTAACACATTTTCGGCCTCCTCATGAGTGAGGCACCTCCTTCAAATTGTATCGACACCATGATGATAAAGTGTATCACTAACGATCAGATAATATTTGGCATGGTATCAAATAGGTCGTTGTTCAGAGCGAGAGGTATTAGGTTGAAAATTTTGGGTTTGGAAATAAATGATGAAATCCCCATACCAAGGATCAGATGATTCGATTAGAAATAGAGACTACTCAGGAATTGATGGTTCTGACGTAGTTACAGTGATATTAGAGGGAAGGTCATAGAGAAGCTCAGCCAAAACTAAAGACTTCTTTGACTTGGATTTGATGAATTCCAAATCAAATTCCTGCAAAATGACAATCCATTTTTAATATTTGCCTCCCAGCAATTGACGTGATAATATATAAGTCATGGGGTTGCAATCTGAAACTATTTTTATTTTTCGGAGCAGGATATAATGGCAAAATATTTGAACAGCTTGAGCGGTTTCCAAGGAAATATTTTCCACGTATGAGTACTTAATTTCCATATCATTGAGATTACGACTCAAATAATGGATCGGATGTTCAATTCCATCTTCTACTTGGACCAAAACCATAGCGATGGTCGTTTCAGCCGTGGCAATATATACGAAATAATCATTTTGATAATTAGGAGGATACATTAATGACACTAGAACAAGAGTGTCCTTGACAGCATCAAAGGAAGCTTGCACAACATGGTCCCGATGGAAGGCAACCCCTTTTTCAATAATCGAGTAAATCCTTTAGCCATTTCGGCGTAGTTTGGAATGAACCTTCTCAGGAAGTTAGCCTTTCCTTGAATTTTCTTTATCTGAAGTAAATTTGATGGTGCAGATAAATCAAGAATGGCATGTACCTTCAGTGGATCTATTCTAATTCATTCTTTTGAGACTATGAATCTGAGAAATTGACAAGAACTAACACAAAACACACATTTATGTGGATTGAGGTGTATTTTGTAGTGTCGATAGCATAAGATAATGGCCCTTAAATGCATTAGGTGATCAGTCTGATTTCGTGAATGCACTGGTAAATCGTCTAGACATGGTTGAACAATGTGCTTGATGTTGTTGAAAGCATAATCCATTTCTCTTTGAAAAGTTACCCCAGCGTTCTTTAAACCAAACGAAAGTTTCCTATATGCGAATGTGCCCCAAGGACAGATGAATGTTGTCTTATGTTGGTCATCTGGGCGGATATTGATTTGATTGTAGCCGGAAAATCCATCCATGAATGAAAATATTTCGCATCCAGCACAATCTTCAATAATCTAGTTGATAAAGGGAGTAGGATAGTTATCTTTTGGACAAGCATGATTGACATCCCGATAATCGACGCGCACTCTAATGGTTCCTTGTTTTTTCATTATAGGAACGATATTGGAAACCCACTCAGTTAGCAGAACAGGGTAAATGAAACCAACACGCAAAAAAATTTCAACTTCTGCTTTGATGGCAACGTCTTTCTTCAGATGAACATGACGAAGCTGTTAACGCACCAGTTTGAAATCAAGATACATATTAATAGTGTGTTCAACTATACTAGTATATATGCCTGGAATTTCCTCATAAGATCAAGTGAATACGTCACAAAATTCATGAAATAAAGAGCGATATGAATCAAGTTCTGATGGGGAAAAAGATACACTGACATGAATATTTTCTACAATGCCTGGTTTGGTCGAAATATTGATAGAAATCGTTTCTTCGATATTTGATAAATTTCGCTCGGAATCGATTGCATTAATCGGTAAATAATGCAAAAAGAAAGTTTTGATGGATGGGTGATCTAGTTCACTAAGATTTTTTTCTTCATAATCAGGAAGATGGGAACGATGATGATAATCTTCCCATGGTTCTCCTTCTGACACATTGCTTCCAAAATATTTTCGTATGTCAAAAAATTTGAGGAAAATGGATCAGATGGAGTATCAAAATCTAAGGAACGATCAACCCAAACACTCGGCGACGCTGATTTCGGATTTTCCACCCAAGACAAATATATTGATTGCTATGCTAGCTCAACAAGGTTGGGTGGTAAAAATTCATCCAATGTAGAAATATCAGAATCACCTGTACTCTCCCTTAATCCAGATAGAGTGGAAGAGATCATGTAGCAGGTCTCTATACTTGCAATTTCTACTGGCATTGCGGGTGGCGGTAATGCAAAGGTTCCCATAAGAGTGGAATCCTTTAAGAGTCCTACACCAAAGTTCTAAATTTCTAGTTTGGGTAAGTGAACAAATGGAATGCTTCCAGTTACTTGTGAAGTGGAGGCAAAAAATGATAATTGATTAATGACTGTGATTGTACCATTATGTGGAAAGTCAATCATTATAAAGTATGTAGAAAAAATTGCAGTCATTTCATATACCCATGGTCTTCCAAGTAAAATATTATAGTCAAGGGGTCTGTCAACAACCTCGACATCAATATTCACTATTTTTCCCCCTAGTTCAACATGCAGGTTATTGATAATACCACAAGGTTTATATGTTCTTCCATCAAAAGCCTTCAACGTCATTGATGATTATGATAATCGTAGTGAGCCAAGTGACTTCCAACAGTTTAGATATATAATACATGTAGATTCTCCCTCATCAATAATAGTGTGATGAACAAGGTGATTGATAACATTTACCTGTATGGATAATCCCAATTCTGCTGGTAGCTGCGGTACATAGCCCGTATGATTAAATACGACAAGATTAGAATCAGTGGGATCAATTCCACCAATGGCCGACAATAAAGCCTGCTTCTGGGAGGGAAAACTTTGTAATACCTCAAGAGTAGACATAGCTAAAGGAGATTGAGCCAAATCTTCAAATATATTATAATTTTTTGCAGCTCTTGCTCGAGGATTATATGTCAATTCATGAATTACTCCCTTTGATGGCTTAATTGTCAATTCAGGAATAACAGTAGGTGGTACTGATTCAGTATATGGGTTTGTTGTCGAGGTAGTCGGTTGATTAGTGGCCGGACTACCATAGTCTTTATTATGCGTTGACACCAAAATATCTTATGAAGGTTTTTTGGTGGATAACATTAACACTTGGAAAATAGGAGCTGGATCCGTAGCAACCAAATTAGTGTCTGGATTTGGAAATGGGTCTGTCAACACAGCTGATGCGTGGGAAGTCTTGATGATTTTTGAGACTTCAGCATGGTGAGGAAAATCCCTAACAAAGTGTTCCTTGTTTCATCTTATGCATGGATAACAAGGTTTCCGTGGTCCAGACGGTTGATCAGATGATCTTTCCTGCGAGTTAGAAGTTTTCTTTTTCTTTGATTTCCCCTTTTTCTTACTTCCTGGTTGCTTGTCACTTTTACCTTTTTCAAATGAGATGGAATTAATTTTGGAAGTAGGAGCAGGATCAGATGCAATAGCATGGTGTGTGTTTGCATTGCCTATCAAGCCGTCTCCAGCATGAGAGTCCTTTATTTGAGGAGGAACATTGAAATTAGATCGCGGCGCATTAGGAATATTTTCACAGAGCATGCCAGAATGAGTGTAAATCAAGTCCAAATATTGGGCACGAGTGATAACTTGATTTTCTCTGACAACGCCACCCTTAGCCACATCCTCAGTTATATATGGTAACAGGGACTTAATGAACCATTCAGCAAGGATCTGATCCAGAACAAAGGTCTTAACCATTCGTTGGCAGTGACGCCACTCATGAATATGATCAGAAATGTGAGTAGCATTAGTCTGTTTGAAGTTGGTCAAGAGTTCTGTTCCAGTTTCGTGTTTGATCGGTAACTGGAAATGGGTCAAAACGACAGTAGCTAAGGCAACGAAATTGTCAAAAGAAGCTCTAGGTAACTCAATGTACCATTTAGTAGCCGAACTTGTAATCATATGCTGGAAAAGATGTAGTCGAACATAATCATCATTCAGTGAATTTGATGAACACCATAAATGATAATTCATGACATGAGTCGACGGACCTTCTCCAGGGTTTCCATTGAATTTAGGAATATCAGAGGGTAATTTATGAGGTACCATTGGCCACCAAGGAGCATAATTTATAGGATCATTGGTTAACCGGTTTAAATATGGTAATTCTAAGGTTGCAACAAAAGGAAACTATCAATTAAGGTCAGGTTGAGCATAGCCAGGGTAAGATGGAATTGCTTGAGAAACAGGCCTTTGAGCACCAGCATATGGAAGATGCTTCTGGTAACCCAAATAGTGGTTGTTTTGCGTAGAAAACGCTTGAGGATTATGTTGACCAAAACCTGGATATCATACTTGTTAAAATGAAGTTTGAGGCATTTGCGCCTATGGCTACCAAGGGGTCTGTACACCAATTTTATAACCCAAATTAGTATAACTTGGATTCGGTTGATATGTATAACCAAGTTGCGTTTGTGACATCCCATAAAATGGTACACCATCTTGTGAATAAATGATGCCTGATACAGGTGGTTGTAAATTAACCAAAGGATTTGGATTCTGTGGACCCAAAATTTGATGATATTGAGTCAAAGAACCCGCTTGATAAGGTTGATGTACAATATTTTGATTCTGTAATAGGGGTATAGATCTATTAACAAGTGGTAATGAAGTGGGTGTGACAGGTAGAACCGGTTGATACGAATGTATAACCGTTTGTGGTTGGATAGGCAGAGTGGGCTGCCATTGATAAACATTCATGTCAACATTAGTTTGACCAAAAAGTGACGGTGTAATGTCATATTGGGTGACCAAATGTTTCCCCCTAGAAAAATGAGGATAATAAGATGGAAAATATTGTTCCTCGAATGCTGGGAGTCCAGTTGATATGGTGTTTAAAGGAATTGACCCAAAGGACCGACTTGATATTGCCCTGATGATGTTTGTAATGAATCAAGTCATTCAGTACTAACAATAGGACTACCAGTTAAAATACCGGATGATGACATTGTCAAAGACCATGATCATGAAGATGCACCAGAGAAAGTGCCAGATAATGATTTGTAACCTGTTGGGACCGTAGGGCCACCATGCAAATATGACTCTAGGTGAATTTGTTAACATCGACGGAGTAGCGAGGTTAGGAGATGACATAATTGGAACAACAGACCCAACCGAATATTTTGGTTCAGACATGGTTGTTTGACCAAATGTATACCCTTGAAAATCGATGAGAGATTGAATAGGAACAGGATCAACAAAAGTAGATGGAAAAAATTGAGGAAAATACCAATACAGGTAAAGGTCCCCCCCAAAATGGGTTGGAGTTAAAGGTGTATTGTCTTGTGGGATTTCTTCAATCGTAATTAAACTAGGTGGAAGAACTTCACCGTCAGGCCCAAAATATATTTCAGACAGTTGATTGTGTGATATAGGAGTTTCAATGGCTACAGAAGTTTGTGGGATGACAAAGGTAGGAACAACTTCCGGTTGTTTTAATTTAGGACTCAGATGTTCTGGCAAAGAAGATACAGGATCTGGAACAATTTGTGATTGAACAACGTCGGGTCTAGGAGGTATCGCCCCAACGATTGAATGAATTGTGACCACAGGTAGCTGTGAAGACTCTGTTTCAACAACAATAGACAAACCGAGATGTGTGGAAACAATTTGAGCTAACTTTGGATTATTGGAAAATGATGTTTCACTAGAGGTACGAATTGTACTTGATTCGGCAGTTCGTGATCCCCTTCGCCTACCAAAAGTAACTTCTGGCAGTAAAGGTGGTTTTAAAGCTAATATACGCAAACAAAAGGGGATAGGATTTTGTTCTTCCATGATTAATAATTTATTTTAACCAAAAAACAAGTAAACAAAAAAAGGGTAATGCTAGGCAAAACGGTTTACCAAGAAACTGTGAACTGCAAAATACCTCCTGGTGAACCAAGAAGTACGGGTAGGAAATCTCCCTGAATTTTTTGTTCGGTGTATCAAAATTTCAAGGCGGCCAACTAGGTTCACTATGGATGGATAACACCTAAAATTTGTCCTCTCAAATATACCCGAAGGTACGTGGAGGCCCAAGTCCGTATTAGCGTTGTCTGATTCGAAACCGCATAGTGAGAGCACCCCTTTATACTTATCGTACTGTTACACCGCCCGATATACCTGAAAGTAAATGGAATAGCTATGATATACTTACGTATGTGGATTGAGGTATCACACTCAGAATGTATCACAGACAAGTTAACGACAGCTGCTATGTATTACGACGCCGAAACACGTCTCTAGCCTAGACCTTCTAAATGTTATCGTTATGGTTCCAATGCTTTGTTAGGTAAATTGAGAGTAATTTTATGTTGATATTGCTTAAAATTTTCCTTTCAAAGGTTCACTGTGATGATGTGTATGAAATTCCTAAAATGTAAGCTAAGAATGATAAACAATCTTTCACTTTCAGCTTTTTCAATGAAAAACCTAGCTACTAAGGGAAGAGAGAAAATAATTTGTGAGCAAAAAAATCAATGATCTGAAACTAAATGAAGATTTCCTAATGTTCCTTTTGAAAAACACACATTATTCTACATGCAAATGCAAATTTTTATTTTTAGTTTCTTTAATGTTATGAATGCAGAAAAGAAACTAGGTGCACTAAATCAACAATTCAAAAGTTTTTTACTCTCGAGAAACGAAGAATACAAACAACAATTTCTCTTTTGAAGGAAAAACGAGCACTTCAAAAAAAAATTCTCCTATCAATGAAATGAATATTTTACGACAATCTCCTATTTCGAAAGCGATTATTAATGCGACCATAAAAATTACTTTGAAATCAACTTGTCAATGATAAAGAAAAACTCTTTAAAAAAACATTGAACAAATTTTCAGTCAAAGGAGGAAGAAATATATAGAGTCACTGGTCAATATGAGAAGCAAAATTTTCAAAAAACATCAGAAAACAAACTGAAGAAAATTGCAAAGGAAAATTCAATGGAATTTGGGTGTTTTCAGGAGTGAAAGCAGTGTCCAAAGGGAGACAGTGCTCCGCAACGCAGGCTAGGAAGGGAGACAGTGCTCTGCAAAGCACTTTGTCCTGTCTGAGGGTGTGTTGGGCACAGTATACAAAGAAAAATACAACTGTTTAACTCATTTTCTTTGCTAATTTGGCTTTGGAAAATTTTAATCTTGATGAATAACAACTACTGGGTGGATAAACAAAGAAAATTAGAGGCTTAAACACCTAGAATTAAGAGAGGTTTGATCCCCAGTGGAGTCGCCAGTTTGTTGGGCCAAAATTCTGAATTACGGATAAATCACGCTTCCCTAGATAGGTGCTAGTCTAGAAAAACAGGTGAAATACTATACGACTATTTTTCCTAACTTAGAATAGATACAAAAAGAGGATTGGATGCTTACTTGATTAGTCGCTTCCAAATGGCTCCTTCTGTCGCTTCTATTGCAGCTTCAAATTCAAGTGGTTTTGTGCTGAATGCTTTCTACAAGAAATAACACTGAAACAATAGAAGATGCAATAATATAGATATATATTCAATCTAGTTAGCTAAATTAGTAAAGCATAAACCATATACATCAACCAAGATCTTGCAATATGGAAAATCAAAGCCAATACAGATGCATATAGGGAAAAATAAGCAGTACTCTTTATTGATGATAGAAGGAGAGGTTACAACCTAGTGACTGATTTGAAGTGACCTTCTAGAAATGTTCCCAAGCCTCATCAAAGTATAAATCTCTCCAGTAGCAACTATACAAATCTAGCTCTCAATTGAAAATCCTCTAGCATTTCTCTACTCAAATTCTTCCTCCTTAAACACTTAGATTTGTGCTCAATTTATAGATGAACTATAGGTTGTTTTTCAATCAATGACTTTCCAATAATAGGCAATACATGTTTCCAGTCATGTAGATGTCAAATGGACACTTGGATCCGAAGCTTGACACATTTGAACTCTTCTAGAAGGCACTGGCCAAGTGGATATTCCGGAACAATGAGAATTTCGCTCCCAATGTGACCAATGCACCTTTGAATGTCGATAAGTGCTTTGCAGAGCAGCCTTACATGGGGCTACCTGCATATGCAATGCACTTAGGCCCCTTAGAGCTTGCGTTGGTGAGCTCTCATATGATATATAATAAGCTTCAAACCTTGGAAACCTTTTCTTGATGAAAGTCTTGCTTGATTTGTTTTGTTCTTTGTCTTAGGGCATGTAGCAACTGAAATGATAGGGAATGATAGACCCTTGATCATTGGTCCTCAAGATGATGCCCATTTTACCAATTCATTGGGAATGGTGCCAAAATTGACCTATAACAATGACCTTTTAACTCTTTTACACTTGAAAAGTGACTTGTTTCTCCTTTAAGTGAGATGAAGAGGAGAGAACCAACCTTATTATTCTTTGACATTTGAAGTGACTTTATGGATCCTTGATGAGACATCAAGATACAATTTGCTTATTTTTCATGGGGACGGTGAGACTGATTCTCTTTAAAATTTTGAAATCTCTTCACACCTTTGAACTTTCACATGGGATAATGACTTTTTTAAAACCAGTTAAGATGTATTTGAAGCTTGAAATGACTCTCTTTGTTTTCTATTGGGTCAATAGGTCAAAATGACCTCCCTTGGAGCTTTGATAGTCAATGGTGACTTTTTGATCTTTTAAATGAGATAGTGAGACAAAATTCTTCAATTTTTCATGAAACAGTGAGACATAGATGAGATGTTTGAAACTTTTTTGAAGCTTGAGCCATATGAAACAAGAGAGATGGATTTATTTGAACTTCATAACAATTTAGCTCCTTCATTAGGGTTTTATGAATGGAATGGAGGGTTGTTGCCTTATTTTAGTGAAAATTTGAAGATTTTTCAAAGGCAGAGATGAACCTATACTTTGACCTATATGAGATGGAGTGACCTAACCCTAGACCTCTTGAATGATGATGATGGATATGGTGACCTTGAAACTTATGATGGTTTTTAGTGTCAATATTTTCATACTTCCACCAAGGATTAAAACACATTTTTCATGTGCATCTTAGATGTCCCACTCTAAAGAAAGTTTCAATCATTCCATTAGGTCATGATATAAAATTGTTCCACTGGTGGTTGGTTGTCCTTGTCAATAAAACTTCACTCTCCCTTGGGGATTCATATTGGCTGACTCATTCTCATGTCTCCTTGAGTATAATAACACCTATGAAAATTCTCTTTTCACGAGGTAGTATTTTAATTCAAATATCATTCATGAAAGTCACGTCTAAAGAAGTCCCATTAGGTCATTAGGTTTTTTATTTTTCAAGGTCACTCCTCCATTTCAGATGATGTCAGCAAATATATGAGAGGGACTAAATAAGTAATTTTTTTTTCCTATGTATAATATCATCATGATGTAATTATCATATTTTCAAAGTTGTAATTTTTGAGTTTTACGAATTTTATATCAAAATGTCATTTTGATATAAAATTAAATATGTAATTCATTTATATTTTTCCAAATGTAATTTTATGAATTTCATATGTAATAAATTCATCCCAAGCTGTCAAATGCAATCATTTCCGGCCTAAATGGAGCAAAGAAAGCCAAACTCCATGACTTTATCAAACTACAAAATGCCAAAAAGTCAGAAAGTTAAAGAGTATCAGTGCTAAATTCCAAAGGGAAAAGTGAACATAGGGAAAGTGGGTTATTAAAACTAAAATTACAATCCCTAAAGATATAAATTTGTTCAAAATATTCAAATAAATCATTTTCCTCTATTCATCCATTAGGATTTTCCAGCAAAGGAGAAAATTTCGTATTTTTTGAGAATTTGGAGAAAATTTCACTGGTCACTGCATGTTTGCCCTAGGTGTTGCGCATTTGTCTGGACGTTGCGCGTTTAGCCTAGGTGCTGCACATTTTACCGATCATCCGCAGAGCAAAAAGAAATAGACACTGCACGTTTACTTCTGGATGCTGCACATTTGAACGGAGAGGGTTTCTCAGGGTTCTATCACTCCCAGTAAGCTCAGTTTTTTGCACAGACTTCTTCATAACGCCTTCAAATAGTAAGCTAACCCTATCAAGCCTTCTCACTGAAGTGTCTCATGATTTAATGCAAAATTGAAGTGTTTATTGCTATGAAACCCTAGTTTTCATTTCGTTTTTCCATTTTCATTCATATTTCCCATACTCATGTCCCTAAACACATATCAGTCATAAAAGATATAAGATCCTAGGGTTTTCTTAGACTTAGGTTATCATTTACATTGTCGCTTCCTCCATTTTTCATAGCTTCTCATTTCAAATCCACATTCCCTTCATCTCATTCCATTTACCCTAGGTTTTCAAATTCTTTAAGTCCATAATGTCTGAAGAAGAAAACGGAAATTTCAGTGAGGAGAAAACACCAAAGAAGAAGAAATATAAGAAAGGATGGAAAATCATCAGATATGAACCAGCAAACACAAAATAACTCATCGCTTCTCCACTTACTCTGTCATGTTTTAAACATGTTGGTTGCTTTGAATTTTATGATAAGGTGCAAAGGGTCCAATATCACCCTATGTTAACAAGGATATTCATCTCAAATCTTCATGATAGGCAGGTCACTCTTGTTGGGGTTACTTTTACCATGTCTACTAATGCCATTGTAGCTGCTACAGGGATCCCTAATGTGGGAGAGAAATGATTTAAACAAGGAAACCTTAATCATAGCTACTATGAACAATATATTAAACCTAGATACAAGGATGACAAAAAGACCATTTTCCCTTTCTCTCATTTTATTGACCGATATGTCCCTATGATGAAAATCATCATGAAATACTTCACCTGTGAGGGGAGGTTTTCTTGACTCTATTCATATCATATCCGGCTTCTTATATATTTCACTATAGTTAGAATGCTTCACATACCCTATTTCCTCTCCCGCAGCATTAATAAGATGGCATAAATTGCACAAAATAGGGATTATAATCATCAAATGCAGGGTCTCTTTCACCACTAACTAATAAAAATTATATTCATGCATCAGCTTGAGCAAAAGAAAATTCAATGGGACACATTCATAGCAAATGAAATTTTCACTACCCCACCTAGTCAGCGTGATTAGAATATCCCCTCATCATCTCATCCTCCCATATCCACTCCTCCATCTCAGCTTGATGCTCATACATCATCACCAAGTCAGTTTCATTCACCTCATGTTGATCCTTCTTATTCACCTTTCCATAACCCTTCATCATCATCACATCATGATTTCGAATCATCAAGCAGTAAGGAGGATATTGAGGTAACTTGGGCTAATTTGACTGATGTTGAGCCATTTCCTAAGACTTATCGGAGAGGCTACAGGCATGTGTTTTCTTCACTTGGATTGAAAGGGGCCATGCCTTCTTAATCAACAAAACATGTGGACAAAGGCAAGGGAAAGGCTAAAGAGAAAATCATTGATGAACAGGAGGGAAAACATGAAATGGAGCATGAATTTCAACTTATTGACCTAGATGAGGAATATGAGGGAAAAATCATCAGTGTAGAAATCAAAGGCAAAGAAGAAAATTTTAGTGAACTTCAATATAATATTGAAAGAGAAAAATATGTGATTGAATTTCTTGAGCAAGAAAATAAGCAACTGAAAACTAAGCAAATCATCAATGAGGTAAAGACCATCAAAGCACAAAGAGAGGCAGAGAAGGATAAGGCCTTACTGAAGGAGACCTTGGAAATATTTGGTGAAATGGATGATGAGGAGTATTAGCCTCCAAGACAGAAACCAAAGACTATAGGGCTGAAGAGAGCTTTAGCTCGGGAAAGATAGAGAGAAGCTGAGTTGGTAGAGTAGCTCACACCAAGTGAGTTGCTTGCCCTAGAGATTAGCAAGGGAATGGAATCATGGCTTGATAGATCCAATCTGAATTTGGAGAGGCTGCTAGAGAAGGCCAACAAGGACAATGAATTGTTGAGAACAAGAGTCAAGATTCATGCACAAAAAGAGAGAATTGCATTGGCCAGGCTCAAAAGAGCCAATGCTAAGATTGAAATTTTGGCTAAGTAAGGGAGAAAGAGAGGTTAGATATACTTGTTGAGGTATCTCTTCATGCCTCAAGCACTTGATAAACAAGTACCCTCACTATTTTTATAAAATTTTTGCACACTTGGTAATTCAATTCATTTCTGGTTTTTTGAGTCTTTTTTCACGCAGAAATTCTGCCAAAGGCACAGTGGCCTAGACTATGTGCTCTTTTCTGTGGCCTCTAAATGACAAATTTCCACCACCATCATGTTCATAATTATGATTAAATCAACCCTAGAAAGTTTGAGAAGATTTGGAGGAGAACTGGTCCTTCAAAAATGCAAAAAACTACCAAATTTTCATGTTTCTGCGTCCTTTTTGACTTGATCGCTACTCGTTTACCAGTCTTGGGAGATTCAATTTTTGACAGGGAATATGAGAGTAATTTTGAAAACTTGAGGTAGATTTAGAAACTATACTCAGAGAGTTTCCCAATGAGCTATCATAGATTTGATATGGACATCAGTAAGGCACTCAAAACTAGCTTTAAACAGAGGCCATTATTTCTGCCTGGACGTTGCGCGTTTGACAAGGAAAATGCATTTTTCACAATCTTCAGCAAATTTTGAAGTTTCACTCCAATTTTACTTTTACTTTGGAAAATGAAGAAATTACTGATGTAAATGTTCATGATGAATGTAAATTTCATGTTTTAACTTTTATCTAAGGTAGATACATTACGTGAGTCCTCTAGAGGTCAAATGAATCCGTTTCCTCTCTTTTAGAGGAAAATTGTTGGGTCTTCCTAGTCTTCAGTTTCTTGTTTAGCATTTGGTGTAACTGATTTCCATCTCATGGATTCAACTCCCTGAGGCTAGGGAGAGTGGTTTTTGGGTCTATATCTTCTTTCTCTTTCTCATTTGTAAGGTTTGGACTCAATTGGATGTTTTTCTTTTGAAGAAACACACTTTTGTGTCAATTCTGAGCAGGAAATTAATCAAATTTTCAGCTGTTTTTATGGGATCCATGTGGTATGGTTTTTAGCTTTAGTTTATTCTTTTGTGCTCAGTTGTTAGAATTTTTTGTTTATTTAATCATTTCATAACTTCTAAGTGAATGTATGCAAGTTAGATAAGCAAAATCCATTCTCAGATGCTCTGTTTTGGGTAGAAATTCACAGTCTGTTAAATTTCTTCAGTTTAGAAAGAACTTATGATTGCACCATGCTCTTTCTATCCCCTCACCTGTGTTAATTATCCTACAATTGAAACCCTAAAGTGCTAAAAATTGTACCTACCTTTCCCCATAGAACACCATGCAAATTTTGACCTAATTTCCCTTGCCCTGACTATTTTGCTCCTTCTGATCTAGCACAACCCTATATAATCAAAATCAAAACCTTGAGATACTATTCCTAGCCTAATATCGTCTTTCCTCAGTCATCTTGGTTGTGATATATATGGAGAGAGCCCTCTCCTTTCCTATTAGGGCTAGCTACTTGGCTAAGTGTGGTTTGTGGTTACCTCGGAATTGCCTTTTTCAGCCTAAGGTTCAATCCGAGTGATAACAATAGAAATGACCTTGATAATGGTGGAGCTGAATGAAATAAAGAAGCAAAAAACATGATTTAGACCTATTTAGTGAACAAAATTATTTTCTGAGGACATGTTTTAAAAAGTAAAAAACTTTGACCTATGACTTTGTGGAAAACAACTGAAAGATTTATTTGATCACTGACATACCTGAGCTAACATTGGCTCTAGCTAGGGATGGAAACTCCTTCAGCGGGTGTCAAGAATATCGTAGATTAAGTATCCTTACCATTGGGCGATGGATTCAATATGTACTTTCAAAAAATTTGACAAACCGAAAATGATGAACTAATTCTGGAAATGAATTTGACTAGAAAAAACTGACTTGACTCTAACTTGACAACTTACTCTGACTGAAACAAAACTTACAAAAATTATTGATAGAAACATAACATCAAGACTTGACGGCTTCAAATCTTGATGAAAACACCCACCTGTGAAGACATATGTACAATCATGTGATATGATCTTTCCATTGTAACCAATCTAGAAAATGGCTACTTACTGAAATCCTACTCATGCGTTCCTTGAGCGGGCAGGAGAAAAATGAAAGAGGAAAATTCTTGGAAAATTCTTCCTCTACTGATGACTGCAACAAAGTCACAGAGGATCATGGAACACATGTAACATATGATCTTCTGGATGATTAAAAGCCGAAAAACAAACCTTATTCCACAATGTTGGTTTGTCTATATGTTGAAAATAATTCCCAACAAATGGAATGAGAGAAAACTGTTTTTCATTCTCACGATCCACAATAGATAAGGGCTCTGAATTTTCTTTAATTTCATCAAACACAACATCAATATCATATGCAACCAAAATGTCTTCATCATTAACTATATCACATAGAAGTTGGCGAGGTCGCTACAACTCATCATTAGAATCATGAAATAAAACTTGGCTTTCATCATCAAATCTGATTTATATTTAATTACGGAAGAAAATATTGTTTTTGGAGATGTTCTTGTGGATCATCAACATGCTGCAAATCAAAAAATGATTCTTCAATGATATACTCAATTACTTTTTCTTGATGATTGGCAAGAGGACTTTGTTTGACAACCACAGTGCTAATGTGTACACCCACAGGATCTAAAATAACATGGTCCGTTTCATTATTCTCCTATTATTGATTATTTTCAGGCTGGTGAGTTTCTTCCTTAACCTATAGCTAATCAGTGTGTTGTGTTGCTGCCATAATTGTTTCCTGTGGGGAATATTTATGAGAATCTAGACAATATACATCATATGTTTCTTCTTCAACCAAATAAGACGCAACTGTGTGCTGAGTATGATCTCGTGTATCAAATTTATTAGCTTCTTTAGATTTTCATTGGAAGGAAAAATCATAGAAGGCTCCAATGATCTCTTCATCATCCATATATTTGATATCATCAATTCTTTTAAGATATGCAATAAAACCTTCACAATAATCACAACAACTTTGTAAAAGAGACAAAGGAATATGATACTTCCCATAATTCTCCAAGAACACTCTATGGAAATATTTAAGAGAACATCATCTTCCTTCTAGTAACCCTTCATACCATGATCTTGCTTTCCCTTCCAAGGTAGCCATAAACATTTTCATTAAGCAATTCTCAGGAAACTCAATCTTCAGTTTACATACATGCATGTGAAATCTAAACAGATGTAGAACAACCTCATCCTCATTTCCATCTATGAATTTGGCCAAATAATTCTGCCAATCTATGCAAGGAATTCAATTTGGAAAACCAGGAATGTGAGCAAAATTCATAGGGGCATACCTTCTAGAAGTTGAATCCATATTGAAATCAGTGAAGTCACCAAGAAATTTTTCAAGCTATCGGTTTTTGAACAGCGGAGTTGCCATGAAAACTCTAAAATTTTGGATTCTTTGGAAGTGGAGTCGCTAGGTGAAATATGCACAACCTTCTTCTATCTGAACCCTATTTCACCATCAGTAATTAGAGCTAATCTTTGTCATTTTTTCCCGAGAAATATTTAACCTTCTTTCCCCGACAACGGCACCAGTAATTTTATCACTCTCCCCAACTACCTAAGGTTGACAGTAGGATTAGAGAAAGGTAACCACAGAACAAATTTTGGCCAGGTAGCTAGCCCTACCCGGACTAGAGAGGGCTCTCTCTATGTCACTTTGCAGTCAAAGGGATGACTGGATATAATTTTTTATATTAGTTATGATGCTCAATAGATTAAGGTTTTTGTTTGTTTGGAGTTTTGTTGGATAGGAATGATAGTTAGGATACTAGGTCTAGGGTATTGATATGATTTCATAGGTTTAGTTGCAGAGGTAAGGGTGAGGCCAGGTAGGTAATATAAGAAGAATGATTAATTTTCCATTGTGTATAGAGTGAAATGAGAAGGAATCAGTACGATCATTAAAATAAATTCATTCATTAGAAGAGCAAGAAAATTTCATGAAAATCTGATGAAAAATAGAGCATGTAAAGCATGTATTCTGTCAATAAACGGATAATAATTAGCATAAAGAATAATATATGTGGAAAATGAGTAACATAACATTCAACATCATAAGTTTACAGAGAAAAAAAAATGCTGAAAGGCATACCACTAGAGTCTCAACACTATGACTGCAACATTGTCTTTGATTTCATTAGCAAAAGCTTGTACAATAGCTCCATTGAAAATAACAACTATCCAACCTATAAAATGGAAAAAGAGAGTATACTTATTGAAAATATAGATCATGATACCTCACCAAGTCAAAATACCATCCCAAATGGGTCATAAATTCAAGAGATGAGTCATTTCCTAGTTTGTAGGGAGGTTAAAAACCATTCCCTGAATTTTAGCTACAAACTAGGAGTGTTTTTCCCTTACATTGATTACAAATTATTTCATGATAAGAAGCTAAAAATAAACCAATAACTCTAATGACAGCTCATAGCCTCCAATTTGTGACCATTAATTAGCTTGACAAGTGTCTTGAGGGAATCCAATGCTGATCTGTGACAAATCTGACTAAAGAAAAACCAATTTGCAGAAGCGTAACAAAAATTTGGAGGCACTTTTCAGGAAATTTTGGAAGTCCAAATTCACTTTTGAAAAAATTTTCAACTATCCCTATGTGTCTAGTTTTCAGAACATCTTGAATTTTTCCAAATGGACCATGGGAAGGCGTCCAAAAGTTCATTCTCCCAAGGTTACTCCAGTATGTTCCAGAAGCATAACAGTGTGTTCCAGAAGCATAACAAAGCCCTTTGAGAGGGACTTTTGAGGTCTTCCTAGAGGATTTTTGGGACTTAAGTGGTATGGCTGGAAATTTTAGGATTTTTTCTACAAAATGGAGTCCTCGAGCACTTCAAATCCCTATTCCAAACCCATGAAAAGTTGATTTAATGCCTACTTGTCCATAATTGCAGAAATTGACCTGGAGCAAGTGTATTGTTCACATTTCTCTCAAACCATAACACCTGTGCATAAACTGAACGATTTTTTTGGTTTTTGGCCTATGAGTGACAAAAACCTCTTTCACGTTTGTAAAATTCATCTCCATTACTTCAGAAAAATATTTTGAATCCAAATTGTCCCTGTGATAGTAGGGTAAGTTAGTGAGATGAAATGGGGGTGATAGGGTTGAGTAAAAATTATGATGAAAATTCAGTGGATAGGGTAGTGTCTTGAATTCAAAATGAAAGTGGAATGAGGGGAAATGGATGATTTTAGGGTGTTCAAAACCTTAAAACATTGGAAATTCCCAATTTTCACTATGGGAAAGCTTGTGAAAATGTTTTTTAAGTTAAGTAGGGAAACAAGGGTTATGAAGCTAAGTAAAAATTCTAAGAAAATTTTAGTGAGGAGTACGGCACCTTAGCTTAATAGTGCAAGTGGAATGAGGGAAAATGGAGGAGTATAGGGTAGTCAAAGCCCTAAAACACATTCACCCTATATTTTCATTATCTTCACTTTATTGAAAAGCTAGAATGAGGGTTTGATGGTGTGAAACATGTTATGGATGGTGATGTAGATTATAGGAATGTATAGATGGGGAATAGGAAATGTATGAGTCATGGTTTAGGGTTTATGTTATGGGGTTAAGGTTTATTCAATGGGTAGGTTTAGGGTTTGACAAAATAAAAATTTATTTTTTATATATGGATAGTGAATCATTATGGAGAAGACAAGTGACATGAAAAGATAATAAAAGCTTTTAAAATCAATCCAAACAGCAGCAAGATATGGTTACTTACCATTTAGGGATGCCACACCAAAGTTTAGAGCACAAGATTGAAATTTTAGGAGGGTTTCGGGCTCCAAAATACCAGAAATTTTCACCTTGTAGAAGCGTAACACTGTGGAAATTTCTACCTCCCAGAAGCATAACAATGGGTGTTTTCTTCACTCACAGAAGTGTAACACTGGGCTTTCCTCACACACAGAAACATAACAAAAGGATTTTCTCTGACATAGAAACGTAGAAAAAGGATTTTCTCACACAAAAAAACATAACAAAAGGATTTTCCACAATGCAGAAGCGTAACAAAAGGATTTTCTTACACACAGAAACGTAACAAAAGGATTTTCTTCAAGGGTTGTAAGAGGATTTTGAGAGTGTGGAGGGGTAATTAAAGTGGAGAAATGTTTCTCTCACACATATGAAAGGGTAACAATGAATAAATGAAGTCTTATTTGCTTTTTATAGGCTGAAAATTACCCTTTTACCTTTTCTCATGACATTTGCCATGACCTATTAATCATTTTACACTTGAAAAGTGACTTCTTGCTCCTTTAAGTAAGATGAAGAGGAAAAAAACAACATTTTTATTCTTTTACATTTGAGGTGACTTTATGGATCCATGATGAGACATCAAGATACAATTTTCTTCTTTTTCATGGGGACAATGAGATTGCTTCTCTTTAAAACTTTGAAATCTCTTCACACCTTTGAACTTTCACATGGGATAATGACTCTTTCAAAACCAGATAAAATTTCTTTGAAGCTTTAAATGACTCTGTTTTTTATTGGAAAATTAGGTCAAAATGACCTCCCTTGGAGCTTTGAAAATCAATGGTGACTGTTACACAGTAATTTGTCACCATCCTTGCAATCCCCCATCTCGCAAATTGGAGGGCCTATTTCGTGACTTGTGAGCAGTGACATGACCTAAAACCACTTTCATGGAATCCCCCTTGACAAGGAAAATCATTCCTCTGAAGACAGTTTCCTGTGAAAAGCCCTAAAAATAGACCTTTTGGCCTTAGCGCGACCAGCTAGTTCATCCCTCCCACCAATGGGGGAAATCCACCAAAGAGGGCGCGCCAACTGGCGCTCTGTCCCAATGTATTACTCACGCCAAGCTTAATAAGGATTATTTTTTAAAAATAAATGGTGGAAGTTTGATTTCAACAAACTCCTGAATGAGTCTCTAAAATGAGTTGGGAAGTTTGGCTCTGGATCTCCATGTAGGGGAAGTGGTTTTCCACCTATCATGGAAGCTTCCTTAAGGATAGGGCCAATCCCACCATTATAAGGATCCTTCCACCATCTATATAAGTTTTCCATTTTCCCTTTGCAAGCTAGTAGCATGAATAGAGCTGAATCAGTAGTACGGAGACTATCGTCAGACAACCGAAGAGAGAGAGATTTGTCCCATTCCCGACGAGCTTCATCGAGACGTTCTCCGCTGTTGACCCGCCAAAGGAAGATCCAGCGTCAGATCTCAGGTTGTATCTTTCTTTCGTTGTGATTAATAATAAACAACTTCGATTATGGTTCCATACATATGTTCAAGTCTTATGTTATAAATTATACCTTCTCTGACTAATATATGGTTGCATGTATTAGGTTTTACGTTGTGTGTTGTTTCTTCGTGTACGTGCAGGTGTTCAAACGTGCTAAGCAGGAGAATTGTGATATGCCAAAGCAAAGGACGGAAGCGTCATCTTCTCAGCAAGCAACGACGGCATGGGACTTAAGGTGGGCCTCTTGTCGCATCTTGGTCTTTTGTAACTAGGAACCTACATCTTAGTGTGACTCGGTTGTTGCTAGACTCGATCTAGGCTAGTAGGGATCGCCTCTGTCCGCAAAGGGGATTTACCTCTCCAACAAACTAGCGACTCCACTGGGGATTTGATTGGAGTTTTTCTTGTCTCTTTCGGTTGTTTTGGCTTGTTTCTGCTTGATTTTCTCTTCTGGTTTGTCTCCTTCTGGTGTAAGACCCCTGTTCAGCCCCAGAGGATCAGATTTGACCTTTGCTTTTTCGAAATTTTCATCTTTTCATGGTTGGCTTGATTGGCGCGGTTTCCACCCTGACAGTCACACCCATTGGCACAAGTTTCCAGTTCATCACTCACGCCATCCCCTGTCTGGCATGGATTACAGCTAGACAGTCATTCCATTTCCTGTAGGTGCCAGGGTTTTCCCTTGTTCAGAAGTCTTTTTGGTCAGTTCTTTTCCTTCTGGGTTGTTTTTAGATTTTGCTTGAAGTGGTGAGTCTAGTCTTGGTTGGGAGAAATTCTTTGTTTTTTCATTTTCAAGCGTTGGCGCTTGTTTTCAGTTAGCAACCCGCGCCAATTGGCCATTGGCGCTAGTTGTCAGTGAGCAAGTCGTGCTAGTTGGCACTAGTTTCACCTACAAAAGTCATGCCAATTTTAGGGTGTGTGAAAATTGAGATTTTTTTCCTAAATCCTTCACCAGTGTGTCTTTCCCTTCCGGTCTTTTCTCTGTATGAGCATAGATTTCATTTCTCATTGTTCAGCTGAAATGTCTTCTCTCCATGATTGCTTGATGTAAAATGGAATGAATGCCTTGTTTTGATCTCATGCTTTGGAATTCCTCTTTGTGTTTTACCTCATATGTCTTGTCACCTTTTGAGGAATTTCATTACAAAGTATTTTGGAACAATGATTTCATTCTTAGTTTTTTTTTTCATCCCTTTTGCCTGCATCCTTCATTAAGAATATTTGCATTCATTTAGTTTTTGTCTCAAAGTTTTCTTTTTGTTAAAATGCATTAGATCACATTGCATTGCAAAGTATTTTTGGGATTTATCATTGAACTTAGATCACATTTTTTAATGATTGAAAGCTAAAAATCGCTTTGAGTGCATTCTCTTTCATTAAAAGCATGCATTAAGTAGATTCTCATTTCATTGAAAAATGCATTGAGTGCATTCTTATCATTTGAAAAGGAAAAAAAAGAGGATTTTGCATAGATTACATTGCATTATTCACATTGTTGAATGTTTGAAATTGCTTTTGGATAGTGAAAGTCATCTAGTTTGGAAAAAGTTTTGTTTGCAGTGTAGTTTTTTGTTGCATTATTGTTTGAAACTCTTCCCTTAACTAGATAGCATTCATCGAATTGAAATATTTCTTTTCTCATATAGATGCATATAGGAGAGTGTCATATAACATTCGATAGGGCCTGAAATTGAAACATAATTGAATATCAACTCTAAAATTTATTCAATTTACCTTAAGGCGACATTGAAACATTAACGAAATATTTAGTGGTCTAGGCTAGAGACATGTTCCGGCGTCTTAAAACCTAGTAGCTGTCGTTCGCCTCTTGGCTTTAGACAGCGCTAGTACGGACTTGTGCTCCCCATACCGTCGCGTATATGAAGGGAGACCCCACTAGGTTGATATCCTTTATCCGTAGGAAGCTAAGTCTTCCGCCTTATACTCGTGATACACATGACATAGCATTCGGGGAGATTACATGCACGTATGTCAAGTCCTTTGTTGATTTCTCTTTCATTTTTTTAACCAAGGTGTATATTGCAGTTCACGGATATCTGGTACACCCTATTGCCTAGAGTTCCAGAGTAGTCAGTTTGATCTTTACTGACTCCCTAAACTTGAAAAGATCGTCAAGCGCTTGTCCTTTCACGCTTGTTTCCAAACTGAAAGTGATAGAGTCACCTTCTGCCTATTTCTCGACTCTTAAAAGATGAAATAGTAGAGTCTGGTTTCAATGTTTTAAAAATTAACTACCCACAAAATATTCCTGGTTAAAGTTAGTTTCCCTAGGGTTTTGTTCTAAAGTTGTTTCTAATGGCAAATTTTCCAGAGTTCACCAACCAAGGAATCCCCTCCGATGGGAATAATGGTCATTTTCCTCCTTTTGGGAATGTTGGTGCTCCTTATATGGAAACATTGTCCCTTCCTGGGTTAACTTTTGGGTTGCCTGTTTGGTTTTTCTCAACCTCTGTGGTCCCGAATGTCTCGGCTACTGTTCAATTAGTTCCTCCGCCTGAGCAACATCATGTTGATTCCAAGGTGGACCTATCCCCTTCTTCGCCTGTTTCTGCGTCCTCCTCTTCTACTTCGCCCGGTGAAAGTCTGGATTCGAGTAACCAGGTGGTTAAGAAGAAGAAGAAGAAGAAGAAGACAAAGAAGAAGAAGTCTGATAAGAGAGAGGCTAAAGCTGCAGTTGCTGCTTCTGAAATATCTCCTCTTGATAAACCTCCCAACCCTCCGCGGAAATTCAAGTTCCCTTGCATTTTGTACCAGGGAAACCATCTTCTTCGAGATCTCCCTAGCATTCCCAAGGAGCTTGAAGTATGGTCCAACGGACGTCCGACATTGCCTTTGGCTTCCAGGAGTCAGGTTAGGGGCACGTCTTCAGCTGGTGCTCGTAAGGCTCCTAAGAAGCAGGGTAATATTACCAATCCCTGTAAGTTGTGTGAAGCGCACCATGCCATTCACCTTTGTCCATATATGGATGAAACCAAGAATGTTTTTGAAAACTCAACTGTTTCTACACCATGCCTCCTGGCTGGTTATAAATAGCTTTCTTTTAGTCCTCCACTAGTTGATCCTACGATTGGTCAAGAGTCATCCTTGGTCAATCCTGCTCCCCCAAAAATTCAAATTCATGAATCCATCCCTGACTAACCATTGGTCAGGGGATCGGTTGAGCTGGCCCCATCTACAGTGCACCAGCACTTTTCTGTTGAGAGTGGATCTCACATCCCTCATGTTCTTCTTGTTTCTCTAGATTCTTCGGACTTGGAGAAAGATTCTCCTATCCCTATACCTCAAGAAGCCGCTCCTCTGCTTCCCATGATGGAGGTCCCGGAGGATACCCCTCTCGACTCCGTGATGGAGGTCGTGGAGGATGATCCTTATTCTTCTGTAACACTAAGGGAAGACCATCTCGGTTCGATGGTAGCCCCTCTAAGTAGTTTGGTCACTTCCTTTTATTGGAGTCAATTTGCGGGATACCGCCTTCCGTCTTATGTGCCTTTTTAGATCACAGTACAGACCTTTGATCTAGTTGTACCTAGCACTATTATAGATGAAGGCGTGTCTATTAGTATTTTATCCTCAAATACTTGGCAAGCTTTCGGTTCGCCACTGCTTATGCCTGTTACGTAGAATCTGTTGGCATTTAACAGAAGAACTAGTCAACCGTTAGGGATCCTTCCAAGGTTACCTGTTACTTTGGGAGGTAAAACCGTCCATATGGACGTGATGGTTGTTCCAGGCCCCTTGGATTTCAATCTGCTCTTGGGACACGATTACACCTATGCCATGGGAGTGCTTGTCTCCTCCCTTTTTCGTTTGGTCTGTTTTCCACATGAAGGATGGATCGTGACCATTGATCAGCTTTCATTCTTTGGTCCTGATGTGGCAGCTGGCCCGCCATCATCCCTTCCTATTTTTTATCGACTCGTTGTCTCTGCCCCACCGCAGGTCAACTATGTGGCTACCTACCCCATGCCCGTATTCAGTGATAGTTCCATTGTGCATCAGGTGTTGAGGGCATTGGGTCCTGATTTCCGAGATGTTTTCCTCCCATCAGATGAGAACCTCTTGGAAGCCATGACTTCTTATTCATTATGATAAGGTCTATTGGAGCATGGTTCCTTTCTTCTGTCAAGCTCCTTAAAAAATGAAACCAAGTGTCCAAAGCAGAGTTCATTTTCTTGTGTGAAGCTCATTAAAAAATGAAACAAAGTCACGGAGCATGGTTCGTCTGCTTGTGTCAAGCTCCTTAAAAAATGAAACAAGGTCATCTAATGATAGTTCTTTTAATGTGTCAACCTCGTTAAAAAATAAAACACATTCCCATTCAATTCGAGTCTTTGTTTAGATCTCGTAAAATCCCATTTGAGTCTTTCTCTTGATCTCGTAACTTGAACCTTCACTCCATCTACCTTTCATATGGACTGAAGCTTGGGGGGTATGTACCTCGAATTGAGTCACCATGCTAGGGGCATGCTTAATTTTTCAAGCATAGTTTATTTCCATTTCAAGCTTGTGTAAAAATGAAGCCGGTTTCAAGCATAGTTTATCTTTGTTTCAAGCTTGTGTAAAAATGAAACCAACTTCAAGCAGAGTTTCCTGATTTCAAGCTTGTGTAAAAATGAAACCATTCCCATTTTTACCTCTTGTGATTACCATTTTATCAGCCTTTTTTTCCAGATGAGCCTTCGTTTTCTCATTCCATCATCCCCATCTGCTTGGCCGATCATAGGCCTTCACTTGGTTGTTTTACCCGTTCATGAGGAACCGCTGCGATGAGTGGTCTTGTTAGCCAACCTCTTAACCTTTACTTGTTTTGAGTAGTTCCACCATTATCGGAACCAGTAGTTACCCGTTATACCACTCGTTCCTCTAGGAGGAGTCAGCTTTCAGCTCTTTTCTGACTCTCTAAAACTGAAAAGATTGTCGAGTCGCTTGTCGTTTTGATCTCGTTAAATTGGCTGCGAAACGACATCTACCCAATATACGTTTACCCCTTTTTTGGGCTGGGATAGATTATTTACGAAAAAGTAATACCCTAGCCTATTGTGACTAGGAGGTTTTCTCAGACATAGCTTTCTACCTTTTCAAATCTGAGGAACTATTTACGAAAAGGGACTGTTAGAATTTACTTTTCCGCTATCTTTTCAAACTCTCTAAACATGAAAAGACGTCGATTTCTCCCTTTGTTAGACTCGTTAAAACCTGATTACATCAGATTCAATAGTAATGATGATACTCGATTTTCTCCTTCCTAGGGCTCGTTAAATGTACTAGGATGGATTCGTCCGAAGGACGAACTTATATCACAAGCATATGCTATCCCCTTCAAGCTTGTTCTAAAAAATAATTGGGGTACTCGCCAGAAATGGTGGGGAAAAATGGAACCAGTATCATAGTCGTGTCGGCAGTATGTCACTCTTGAACATGGCACTTTTCTGCATTCGTGTCAGGTTGGGGACATCTCATCTCGTTTTCCGCTTGCCTCTATGGGTTTGGGCGATCCCTTTTGACCTCTCATCTGCTCTTTTCCTCGTCATCATGACCTTTGATTTTTTGATGTCAAATACTGCCAAATCCACTGTCGTGCCACTGATATGTTTAAGAGAATTTGACCTCTGCAGTTTCAACCCTCCTCTGATTCTTATCTCATCCTAATTCACAACATTATGTTCCTCTGTCTCACGTCGATGATGTGGGAAACACTATGGCCCACCTTCGATCAAGGTTACTTCCTGTCGACTTCAGCTCATTATCCGGGAAGCTGATCTAGAGACTCCCTTCCGGTACCTTGGAACCCGCATGCCTCAATGGCAGGTTCTTCGCATTCGATGCAAGGCTTTCATCATTCACCTTCGATTGGATGATTCTACGGGTTTTCGATGCCAGCTCACTGTTCACATTCCGTGGATTGTACCTATAGTACCTTGAGGGCCATTTTCATTATTGGTGGTTCCTCTCGCGTCTGTTAACAGCTTCCATCATTGGCTGGTAATCAAACGATGTTCTTTCATGTTCGACTTCATCTCACTCATTCACATGCTTGAACTTGTACTCTGTTCGGGTCGAGATGGAGCGCAAGACCGTGATTTTGTCATTTGGAATCCAGGCTGCGGATTTTGTGGATTATCATGATTGGTTACATGACTCATTGATTGGATGGCTGCAACCATACCTGAGTCTGCTTATTGGTCCTTTCTGGATGGTTGCGTCCATACCTTGGATCCTGATTATTGTATACTCTATTATGGGTGGCTGCGCCCATACCACATACCATTTATTTGAGATATCAGTTGTACTTGTCTACGCAGGTTTTTCGATAGCAGTGTTTTCAGTTGGACACGTTCTCGTAAAGCATTTCACCCCTCTCTCTCTCTCTCAAGCCTCATGCTTTAGGGGGCATATGTGACACAGTAATTTGTCACCGTCCCTGCAATCCCCTGTCCCACACATTGGAGGGCCTATTCTATGACTTGTGAGCAGTGACATGACCTGAAACCACTTTCATGGAATCCCCCTTGACAAGGAAAATCATTCCTCTGAAGACAGTTTCCTGTGAAAAGCCCTAAAAATAGACCTTTTTGCCTTGGCACGACCAGTCAGTTCAGCCCTCGCTCCAATGGGGGGAATCCACAAAAGAGGGCGCACCAACTGGCGCTCTATCCCATTGTATTACTCATGCCAAGCTTAATAAGGATTGTTTTTTAAAAATAAATGGCAGAAGTTTTATTTCAATAAACTCCTGAACGAGTCTCTAAAATGAGTTGGGAAGTTTGGCTCCGGATCTCCATGTAGGGGAAGTGGTTTTCCACCTATCATGGAAGCTTCCTTAAGGATAGGGCCAATCCCACCATTGTAGGGATCCCAACTCCCCTTCCACCATCTATATAAGCTTGCCATTTTCCCTTTGCAAGCTAGTAGCATGAATAGAGTTGAATCAGTAGTAAGGAGACTATCGTCAGACAACCAAAGAGAGAGAGATTTGTCCCATTCCCGACGAGCTTCATCGAGACGTGCTCCTCTATTGACCCACAGAAGGAAGATCAAGTGTCAGAGCTCAGGTTGTATCTTTCTTTCATTGTGATTAATAATAAACGACTTTGATTATGGTTCCATTCATATGTTCATGTCTTATGTTATGAATTATATCTTCTCTGACAGATATATGGTTGCATGTATTAGGTTTTACGTTGTGTGTTGTTTCTTCGTGTATGTGCAGGTGTTCAAACGTGCTGAGTGGGAGAATTGTGATCTGCCAAAGCGAAGGATGGAAGCGCCATCTTCTCGGCAAGCAACAACAGTGTGGGACTTAAGGTAGGCCTCTTGTCGCATCTTGGTCTTTTGTAACTAGGAACCTGCATCTTAGCATGACTCGGTTGTTGCTAGACTCGATCTGGGCTAGTAGGGATCACCTCTGTCTACAGAGGGGATTTACCTCTCCAACAGTGACTTTTTTATCTTTTAAACGAGGCAGTGAGACAAAATTCTTCAATTTTTCATGAAACAGTGAGACATAGATGAGATGTTTGAAATCATTAGGGGAATTTTGAGGTCTAAAATGGGCCTCCTAAGAAAATTGTACAACCAAAATAAACTTTATGAGAACCAATAGGATTCAAGATGATGATGTCAACCATGGGGGATGACTCACCATTTTTTGAGTAGAAATGTAAAAACATTAAAAAATAATAAAATAATAAAACTACTTTTTCAACTCATATTTTCAACTTATCAACCTAACGGTTTACTCAAATTTCGAGCGGGAGGAATCATTGGATGAAAAATTTAATTCCTCATCCAAGGAGTACCCATGTTGCATACTTTTTATGGACCCTGCTACATGAAAAATTAGAAGTACATGAAAAACATGATTGCAATCACGTTTCTCATGTATTTCTCATTTTTCGTGTAGAAGAGTCCATCAAAAGTATGAAAAATGGGCACTCCTGCGATGGAGAATTAAATTTTGCATCCAACAAATATTCCTGTTTGAAATTTGAGTAAAACTTTAAGGAGATAAGTTCAAAATACGAGTTGAAAAAGTAGTTTTTTATTTTTTCCCTCTAAAATTTGATGATGTAATAAAATCTAATTTATTATTTCCACTATTATTTTATAATTTCCTTAGGAGGGCCATTTTAGACCTCAAAATTCCCCTAATGTTTTTTGAAACTTGAGCCATATGAAACAAGAGAGATGGATTTACTTGAACTTCTTAACAATTTAGCTCCTTCATTAGGGTTTTATGAATGGAATGGAGGGTTGTTGCCTTATTTTAGTGAAAATTTGAATATTTTTCAAAGGCAAAGATGAACCTAGACTTTGACCTATATGAGATGGAGTGACCTAACCCTAGACCTATTGAATGATGATGATGGAGATGGTGACCTTCAAACTGATGATGGCGATGACCTTGACAATGGTGGCAATGAATGAAATGAAGGAGCGGAAAACATGATTTAGACCTCTTTAGTGACTAAAATTATTTTCTTACGACATGTTTGAAAAAGTAAAAAAAATATACCTATGACTTTGTGGAAAACAGCTGAGAGAGTTATTTGATCGATGACATACCTAAGCTAACAGGGCCTTCCTTCTACTAAGCATGGAAACAACTATATTTTCATGGTCATCGACAGATTCTCGAGGATGCCCACTATCGTGGCCTACAAGAAGAATATCATAGAAAAATCCACTGCTAAAATATTATTTGAATGAGTGTGGGTACACTTTAGGATCCCACAGTCTATCATCTCAAATCGTGACAGAAGGTTCCTCAGTAATTTTGGTCCAGCCTCTGGTCAATGTTGTACACTAAGCTAACCAAGTCCACAGCTTTCGATCCCCAACCTGATGGCCAAAAAAAGGTCAAAAATAGTATGATCGTACACATTATGTGCATGTACAACTCAAAGCATCCACCCATTGTTGAAATTTGCAACAAGAACCAGTGAAATTGGTGTCTAGAAACAACATGACATCACACACACTAGTGTGGGACCACAGGTCATGTAGTGATGGGTCCTAGCGATACATTAGTGTGAAATTCACTTTATTTAATAAATTGATATGTGTCAAATTTAATTATCCCTTAATTAAATTGGATAATAAAATGTAATCTTATCTCATAAAGACTTGTAATAGTTAACTGAGTGTGATAGACTTAGTTAGCTCATGAATTTTGAGTTGAGGGTAGTTGGTGAGGCATGCAGAGTGATTCTATGTGATTTAGAGTTCAAGTTTCAGTTAAGTGCATGAGTTTAATGCATGAGTAATCAGTTAACTTAGTTAGGTGAGTTAGACTCAATTGAACTAGTTGTAACTATTTGTTGCACTAGTGAGAGATCAAGTGAATTAAATATTATTTAATTCACAATCAGTGTTTCGCCATGCAACTGATGATTTAATAATAATAGATACATGCATTTCAGTTCCAGTGGAGACCCAGTTGAGACAAAGGTTAAAGGGAATTTAACTATCAGTTGTGATATTAGCAAGCTGCCCAAATGCAATTAAAAAACCACAGGATGCCCATGATACTCAGCGCAGTTGAGGAAGGCTGAAATTCCTAAAGAATAGGGATTTCATTCATTAGGAATTGCGTGAGCAAGGCAGGCTGAAGACAGGCCTATGATTGGCTAATTTTTGGCCCGATTTTGTCTGGATCAGTGTGAGACGATAGGCAGATTGCAGGAGACTCTTGTGAGAAGAGTGCATTGTAACAGTTTCACAATTCCTTGTGGAATATAAAATTTATGATAGATAGGTTTTGAGCAGTAAGCTTTCCCCGAAAAAATTATCTATGTTGTGGTTTGATTTGATTCTTTATTTTCTTAATGTGATTGGCGATTGTGTTTAATCTCCTCAATTTATTTGTAGAAGGATTTAGTATCTAGCTTTAGTACATTGTTAGATTGGATTGAATCCATTGATATACATATGTTTGTATAATTTCTACACCCACATGGGATGAGAGCCTCCCTTATGGACAACAAAACTATAATTTGGCCCTCCACAACTCAATCGGCCACATCCCCTTTCAAGTGGGCTTGGGATTCTAGCCACTATGTCCCATTGACGTAGTCATACCATTTGCAGCTACTCGGGCCGATTAGGCTCATGTCCAGTCTGAAGCTGACAAGGTAAAAAAATTCATTAAGCACATTCAGCACATCCACCAATAGGTTCATGAAATATTGGACAGAGCCAATGCTAAGTAGAAGCAGTGGCATGATGAGCATCAGGTGCCACATAACTTCTAGGTGGGCGATAAAGTGTGGCTACATTTGCAGAAGGAGCGCCTCGATGGACCCCACCGCAAGCTTCTCTCGCTCCTATATGGACATTACACCATCACCAAGGTTGTATGGGATAATTCCTTCGAGCTCAATATTCCACCATTCCTTGGTCTACACCCAGTGTTCAATGTGGATCGCCTTCGGCCCTAATTTCCACCTCTATTGGACACATCTGACATGGAAGTACAACTCACACAACATAGGTAAACACAGACTGCATTGAACAAGCCACAACTGATCAGATCATGGACACATAGATCAATAACACCCGCCAGCAGAGGATCTAGTTATATCGAGTTGTTAAATCAGGCTGACTCCTTCACTAGAAAGTGGCTCACTAGCGACCAAGTTCAGCAAAATTTTCCTCATCTCATGGAGGAACTCAATGCAATGGGGGCCATTTCTTCCTAAGGGGGGACAAATAATATAGGTGGATATTTGTGCCACCCACCTATTCCACTTGGACCCCCACCATTGTTTATTTCATTTTTTTCAGTTTCCTTAATTATAGCACAATTTACTATTTTTGGCATCTTTTTGGGTCTTAAACTTTTGGAGCCGTTTTGCGGCCCTAAACAACATTTTTTTGGGAAAATAATGAGTTTAAGGCTTAGTATTATTTGTCAACATTTTTATTCCTTAGATATATATTTCTAACGATGTATCATGTGCGTCAAACAGAGATCGTCTGCCAAAGTTACGATCCTGAGAAATTGATGTACCAATTTACCCCAACAAGGCCCATAGTTTGGTGTTTCATCTCCTAGGGTTAGGTTTTTGGAAGTTTAGGGTTTTTTTTTGTTTCTCAATAATAAATAGACCTTCGAGCCTCATTGTAACATATTTTAGAGGCTTGTAGCCACCACATCTCTTCTCAGAGATAATCTACTAATGCCCTAGCTAGTTTATTTCCATTCTGTCAGTAAGCATATTTAAGTAATGTGATATTAATGAAATGAATTCTTATTTATGATGCATCTATGCGTTTATGTGTATTTCTGCATTTTATTGCGTTACTGCATAATTCTAGGTCATTCATCGTGGTGGGCCTTAAGGATATCATAAATATTTCCTTCCCTTATGCATATGTGAATCTGAAGATCTTCTCTTGTATCAAAAATATAACCATCTATCCAAGAAAACCAAGAACTACATTGAATGAATTTTTTTTTCTCTTGAGGAGAAATGTGAAGGAAACTTCATTACTACTAAATAGTTAGAAACATCAACATACAAAGGTGTTTTAACATATACTGTGAATAAATTTTCATCTGGAAACTAATAATCTATAGGAGATGATTCATTTGCAGGGGGAATCTTGAATAAGAAGTCTGCAATGAGATTTTCCTTCCCTAGCCTATCCTTGATGGTGATGTCGAATTCTTATAACAAAAGTAACCAATGGGCCACTATACCATTAGTAATTATTTTATTAGCTAAATACTTAAAAGTAGTATTATCCATATATAAGAAAACAAGGTAACTAATTATATAATGATGGAATTTTTTAACGACATAAATAACAACTAAGAACTATTTTTTTGTCATGGTATAATTTAGTTCTGTTGGCGTCAAGTTTTTTTTAATGTAGTAAATAGAATAAGGTTTTTTGTCTTCTTCCTTCCCAAGTATTGCTCCTATACTTGTGTCTAATGCACCGTAAGATATGGAATGGGAATTTTCAATTAGGACCTCATAATACCAATGTTGTTGAAAGTAGTTCCTTTAATTCTACAAAGGCATTATCACATTTATCAATCCAAATAAACTCCACATTACTAGTTAATACATATAATGGTGCTGAAATTTTTGAAAAATGTGTTATAAACCATCGATAATAACTAGCATATCCGAGGAAACTACATACCTCTTTTGGTGTCTGAGGAACAAGAATCTTGAAAATTACCTCAATTTTCATTGGGTCAACTTGAATGCCTGTAGCAGAGATAAAATTTCCCAAAACCACACCTTCTATCATTAGCATATGACACTTTTCATGACTGAGACATAGCTTGGTTATTATACATCTGATGAGGACTTTATCCAGATTATTCGGAGCTTCTTCAAATTCATCACCATAAGGTATGAAATCATCCATGTAAATTTCAAGTCCATCATTAACTAGATCAGAGAATGTGCCCAGAAATGCTCTTTGAAAGGTCACAGGTGCATTGCAAAGACAAAATGGGAGAACTGTTGGAATATATTATATTCCTGGGAAGGTAATAATTTCTTTATATTATGTTAGAAGTTGAATACAATCTTATGTAAAAGAGTAACACATTATATCCTATATTCATTATGGCATAGTATACTCTTGTACCCATTTATTATATAAAGAGGTGTTATTTTGGAGAATTATATTATCCCACATTAAATATGTGAGAGTAATTCCTTCACATCTCTAGGTATATAATAGGGTCAAGGGAGACCTTTTTATTACTATCACATCTCATCTTGTGCTCATATTGTTATTTGTATCGGGTTATTTGTAGTTGCTCTCTTTGTAATATTGCAGGAGATTTCTAGAGATAATAGAAGACAACCTTCTCGTGGACGTAGCCCAATTGGGTGAACCACATATATATGTTGTATTCTTTTTCCTTTTTCTCTTTCTGTTCATATTTATATGTTGATATGTTGTTGGTTTCTTAGATAGATAGCCATTTTAGTAGATCTTATATTCTCACATGATATCAGAGCCATGGTTACTATGATCTAACATCTTCTTTGAATTTAACCATCAACGTGTATCTTCATTTTTTATTATTTGGGCACTCATTTTTTTTGTAGATTTTCTTTCTATCTTGTATCCATTAGGCTTTTCTTTAGAGCTGGGCATGATTCTACATATTTGAGATTTTTTTTCTCATAACCCTAACTTTGTTGTGTAGTTTTTTTCATATTTTTTTCCAAGGGGCTCTTGATTGCTTTTCTATAAGATCTATATGTTTTTTGGATTTTCAAGGGTTTCTTCATTGTTTTTTTGTAAGATCTATATGTTTTTTAAATCCTCATCAAGGAGATCTATCTTCCGATTGTAATATTCAGTTACGACAATTTTTGTTTTTTTACAGGGCGGAAGATTGACGGCTTGAGTGTTCCGGTCAGAATTTAAGCCACATCGGTGGATGCAGAGTAGCTGCGCCATTTCCAAAAACTGGTTATAATAACCATTTGGATCATTATTGAGTGTTTTTTGTTTTTCCGCCTAACATTTTTGTTAGATTTGTTACCTTTTGTGCAAAATTTCTAAGAAAAGAGTATATATTTGGGTTCCTCTCACCGAGCTACCCAATTTTTAAAAAATAAACTCGAACGGAGTCCTGGAAGCAAATTTATCGTTGATTTAAGATTGGGAGTTTTTTCAGGTTTTTTGGTGACAGCAAACAAACTGCAGAAATTTACAGTTTTCTATCCACTTTTTCTCTTGTCATTTCTTGCATTTGGGTTTATATTTATTGTCAAAATTTCTATCATTATGACTGCAGAAGTAGATTTTGTTCCTAAAATTATCGGCTATAACTATCTTGCATGGAAAAGGAAAATGATTGATGTTCTCAGGAGTAAGAATCTGTGGAGCTTGGTTAATGGTGAACACAAGAAACCTACAGATGCTCAAGCCTTGATTAAATGGGAAGAAAATTTTGATCAAGAAAGAGGGCTCATTGATCAAACGGTTTCAGATAGTCTTTAGGTAAGTATTGAGGCAAAAGATAGCCCAGTTGAGGTATGGGAAATTTTTGCTTCTTTATTTGATAAATCTGATGATGTTTTTTCTTATTACCTTGAAAAGAAGATTCATGAGCTAGATCCTACTAATTTTGATAGAGTACAATTATATCTTGCTGAATTGAAAACCGTAAATGAAAAGTTAAATAATTATGGTAAATATTACAAGAAGACAGACACTACTCTTATCATTCTTTTAGAACAAAAATTGCCATCTTGTTTTTACATGTTCATCCAAACTAGGAATAGAGCTCTTGAATTGTCTCAAAATACCACAAAACCTATTTTTGATGATTTTTGTAAAGGGTTGATAAATGAGAAAGAAAGGTTGATTGCTTAAGGACAAGACTCACCTAATAAAGCTCTTATGGCACATAACAAAAATCCTAAGAAATTTTTTATTAATGCCAAAGGTTCTTGTTCACACACTTCTAACCATACTAATAATAATGGTCATGCTTCTCATGCACAACATGAAACTAGTAAGAAGAAAACAGTGTATGATCCTTGTAAGCAATGTGGTAAAACTAACCATCCTTAAAATAATTTCTTTAAAGAAAAATGTTTAATGACTAAAGAAAACAACACTACAAGGAAAATACCCTCTAGCGGAGGTTATAAAAGAGGTTTTTAGTGTTATAAACTTGGCCAAAATTTTCAAAAAAACATTTGCTACAACATCTGTTTTGTTGAGAATGCAGCAAGATGATGGAGCTTAGTGAAATGAAGTCGCCTTCACTAAGTGGGCCCGCAGGCAAATTCTGGCGCAAAGTCTATTTTTAGACTATGTCTATTTTTAGACATACGGAGCATAATTTGGGAATTCTACTTGGAGATTCTTGATGGATGCGACATGTCGGTAAAAATAGATGAGACCCTAATTTTAGGACCCGGGCTATTTTTAGACTGTGTCTCCTAAAAATATGGAAGTCAAATATTATTTACCCTTAATAATATTTTGACTATAAACAACAGTTTACTCTCTTGGCGCACTTCAGTTTGAGTCATGGAGGTGACTCATGCAACTGACACAAGGAATCACGTGGTTCCTAGGGTTTGATGGCATCTTGCATGGTTGGCTTCAGCTAGACTTCAGTGGCAGGAGTTTTGGAGGAGTTAACGGGACAAGTAGTGGAGTTGTGTTCTGTTTGTTTTAGTTGAACTAGTTGGGATTAGTTAACTAACTAATCAACTAGATATGAGTGGAGTAAATTAAATAATATTTAATTTACTAAATATTAACTCATTAGTCAACTCAAGAACACTTCAATTCACTACAGTGCATGATCAGTTCAGTGGAGACCAGTGGAAGAGGTAGATGAAAGGGTGAGTAAAGCTATCAGTTGGTAGATTTGTTTTGCATGAGTTTTGCATTACACTTGGAGGAATTGTCCATGAAAATTACGCAATCAAGGGAAGGGGATTCGAACCTTGAACCTCTTCATATATAGGCCATGATTGCGCAATAGAGGCAAGGCAATTGGCGGGGAGTTTTGAACCTCAGACTTGTTCAAAACTGAGTCAGATTGTGAGTAACTTCATGAGAGAGTACTGAGTACTTGTGAGGAGTATTGTACTTGTTGGTTACTTGATTTCTCCATTATAATATACACAATAGCTGCGGGGTTTTCAGCTATAGGCTTTCCCCATACATACTGAGTTAATGTGTGATTGAATTGATGAGAGATTGCTTCTGTTATTTCCGCATGTGACAATTAATTGTAGAAGAAGGTTATGTGTTATGTATGCAATTCGAAATTGATATATGACCAGGTTAATCTTCAGTGAATAAGTGATTTATTCAGCTAATTTCTACATGGTATCAAAGCAAGATTAATTGTCGAGATCTATTACGGTAATTGCAAACTTATTTCCTCGGACAGAGTCTGCATGCGGGCCAGGTAGCCTCCGAAATATTCATCCTTCTTTGTAAGGTGAAAGATTTGGTGAATGCCCTTTGCAGTCAATCTCTGATTTGGAAATAATTTGTTTTCAAGTGTAGATCAGAAGCGATAGAGCTTGGAGTTTTGGAATTCGAATTTTGCAGAAGGTTGTTCTTCTTGGTGCCGGTGTTGAAAGATGTCTTCTTTCAATGGTTTGCGACTCGAATATGCTCTTGAAGGCAGTTCGAACTATGTTGCATGGAAAGATCGAATGGAAGCAGTGTTGGAAGATAATGGTCTGAAGGAGTTCGTGGATGCGGATATCCCAAAGCCCACTGATGCAGCTCTGGTCGATGCATGGCAAAAGAAGATCGCGAAATGTCGAAGGATCCTGTTGGAGGGCGTCAAGGATCATATTGTATCCAGCCTGCATGGAAAGGCCACTCCATATTTAATGTGGAAAGCTTTGACGGATCTATTCCAGAGTAAGAGTGACCAAAGGAAGCTGGCGCTCAAAGACAAGCTCAGGAACATCAAGATGGAGAAGGGCGACAGTATCGCTAAATACCTCACTAAGTTCACTCAATGCAGAGATGAACTGGGAAGTGTGGGAGTTACTGTCGATGAAGAGGATATGGTCGACCTGGCTCTCCTTGGTCTTCCGAAGGCTTGGCACTCATATCAAGATAGTGTCAATGGTCGGGAGAAGCTGCCGGGATGGGAGCGCCTTTGGGCGGATCTCATGCAGGAGGAGATAAGGAGGACTACTCGAGATGGATCTTCATAAAAGGGAGCTGATGAAGAAAACTGCGCTTTGGTTGCCAAAGCAAAGAAGGGGAAGGGTAAGAAAACCTCTCATTCTGGTGCAAAGGGCAAGAAGCAGGATATGGCAAATGTGAAGTGTTTTCACTGCCATGATCACGGACATTATGCTACCAATTGTCCAAAGAAGAAGAAGAACAAGCAAGCGGGAAGATCGGCAGATGGAGAAGCTTTGGCTTCACAGTTCGAGCTTGACTTTTCACTGATTGCATGCTTGGTTTCAAGTGTGATGGGATCGGTGTGGTTCTTGGACAGCGGTGCGTCATTTCATATGACGGGAGATCGGGAGTTGTTCTCAGATCTGGAGGACAAGGATTTAGGTATGCACATCGAGATGGGCGATGACGGTAGATACAGTGCGACTGGTATCGGTACCGTATCCTTTCAGAGGGAGTCTGGTAAACCCTTTGTCTTAAAGGATGTCATGCATGTACCTGGATTGAAGAAGAACCTGATTTCAGGAGCGATGTTGGAGGATAAGGGTTATGATGTGGTCTTCAGCGAAGGAAAAGCTTTCCTGCGCAGTAAGACTACTGGAGAGACCCGGAAGATAGGGGTTCGAACTCAGAACCTTTATCAGTTGCAGGTAGATGACTGCGCAGCTATGGCATGCAAGGCTGGAGATGTGGTGAGCCGGGATGATGAGGGCTAACTATGGCACAGGAGATTGGGCCATCTTCACCATGGAGCCTTGAAGATTCTGCAGCAGATTTCTACTGGACTTCCTAAGGGCACCCTTGCGCAGTCAGATCAGTGCAAGGGGTGTACTTTAGGGAAGTATGTGAAAGCCACCTTTCACGAGAAGGATAGCCGCGCCACGACGATCCTTGAGAGAGTTCACACAGACGTGTGTGGTCCTTTCTCAGTTGCTTCGACAGCAAAGCACAGGTATTATGTGATCTTTGTTGATGATTTCTCTCGAAAGTGCTGGATCTTCTTCATGCAGAAGAAGAGCGATACATTCGCGAAGTTCCGTGAGTTTAAAGCACTGGTCGAGAAGGAGTCGGGGAAGAAGGTGATTGCTCTAAGGAGTGATAACGGTGGTGAATTCATCTCGGCTGAATTCAAGGAGTTCTGCAGCGCAGAAGGGATTCGGAGAAAGCTCATCGCACCCCATAACCCACAGCAGAACGGGGTGGCTGAGCGGAAGAACAGAACGATCGTGGGTGCTGCACGGGCGATGTTGCATGATCAGGGCCTACCCCTTCACTTGTGGGCTGAGGCATGCAATACAACAGTGTATGTGCAGAACCGTTGTCCTCACAAGGTTCTTGGCATGAGTACACCGTAGGAGGCTTATTCTGGCAAGAGGCCTGATATTTCCCATTTGCGGATTTTTGGTTCTCCTGTCTACATGCATGTGACGAAGGATGCGAGAAGGAAGCTGGATCCAACTGCTGAGGTTGGAATATTTGTGGGGTACACTGATACACCTCACAACTATCTGGTGTATGTGCCAGACAGTCGCAAGACTGTTGTGCGACGGGATATAAAATTTCAGGAGGAGAAAGCCATGCAGTGTTCGCTTGAGAGGGAGCTACACTTGCATGCAGATGAGGAGCTGTTAGTTCCTAAGGAGGAGCTTCCTGATGTGGATCAACCACAAGAGGAGGTTCAGGAGGTGGAAGAAACCACCCAGGCAGCGCCAACCATCAGAGGGCGCATGCGCACTACAGAAGCTGAGCGACTGGCTCGGGATGCAGAGAAGGCTGTAGGACCACCTACAGCACAGCGCAGACAGAGACAGTCACCGGATCGGTACACTGGATACATGGCTCTTATGAGTCAATGTGTTGTGACAGAGCCATCCTCTTTTGAGGAAGCTGTGGAGGAACCCGCATGGGTTGATGCCATGATCGAAGAATATGATTCGATCATCAGGAACAGTGCATGGGAGATTGTCCCAAGACCTGTTGGGAAATCAGTTGTAGGTTCGCGATGGATCTACAAGGTGAAGCAGGCGGCTGACGGGAGTGTGGAGAAGTACAAGGCGAGATTTGTCGCCCGTGGCTTCTCACAGATCGAGGGGATTGACTATGAGGAGACTTTTGCAACTGTCGCAAGGTACTCTTCCATACGGACGATCCTTGCTCTCTCAGCGCAGATGGGGTGGCACATTCATCAGATGGATGTGAAGACTGCGTTCCTCAATGGAGTTATTGAGGAGGAGGTGCACATAGAGCAGCCTGAAGGTTTTGAGATCTTCAGCAGTGAGTCGCATGTGTGCCGACTCAAGAGAGCACTGTACGGGCTGAAGCAAGCACCTCGTGCTTGGTACACTCGGATAGACAGCTACTTCACCGGGCTTGGATTCTCCAAGAGTGAGGCGGATCCAAACCCGTACCAGATTGTGGTGGAGGGGAAGCTGTTGATCATCGTACTGTATGTAGATGATCTGATTTTGACTGGCGACGAGCAGTTGATACTTTCATGCAAGGAGGATCTTGCACGAGAGTTTGAGATGAAGGACCTGGGCATCCTTCATTATTTCCGGGGATTGGAGATTTGGCAGCGCAGTGGAGGACTGTTTGTTTCTCAGGGCAAGTATGCCCGGGAGATTCTGGAGAGGTTCAACATGCAAGGCTGCAAGCCTGTTGATACCCCTCTTCCCGGAGGTTGGAGGAAGGGAGATGCTACTTCGGAGGAGGTAGTGGATGCCACTGTCTATCGACAGTTGGTGGGGTCGTTGATGTATCTGGTCAATACTCGACCCGATATATGCTATGCAATTAACCAGCTTTCGCAAGCTATGGTTAAGCCTACCAAGCTCTTTTGGAAGGCGGGCAAGCATGTATTGCGCTATATCAGAGGCACATCGAGATATGGTCTATGGTACAGACAGGAGGATGGAGTGAAACTTTCTGGTTTCACTGATGCAGATTGGGCAGGGAGCCCAACAGACCGGAAGAGCACTTCTGGATGAGTTTTCAGCATTGGGTCGACAGCAGTTTCCTGGTACAGCAGGAAGCAGAGATCCGTGGCACTCAGTTCAGCAGAGGCCGAGTACATGGCAGCAAGTTTGGCTGCATGCGAGGCTATTTGGATGAGGAAGATCCTCGCAGTTTTGTTCAGGTTGCATTTGGAGCCTACAGTGATCTACTGTGATAACCAGAGCTGCATCAAGCTCTCGGCTAATCCAGTATTTCATGATAGGTCCAAACATATCGACATCAGGTACCATCACATCAGAGATTGTGTTCAGCGGAGGATCATGATGCTTTCATATGTTCCCACGGAGGATCAGGATGCCGACATCCCGACGAAGGCGCTCACCAGGAGCAAGTTCGAATTCCACAGAGGCAGGATAGGGATTGCAGATAATCCATATCTTGCTGAGAGGGAGTGTTGAGAATGCAGCAAGATGATGGAGCTTAGTGAAATGAAGTCGCCTTCACTAAGTGGGCCCGCAGGCAAATTCTGGCGCAAAGTCTATTTTTAGACTATGTCTATTTTTAGACATACTGAGCATAATTTGGGAATTCTACTTGGAGATTCTTGGAGTATGCGACATGTCGGTAAAAATAGATGAGACCCTAATTTTTAGGACCCAGGCTATTTTTAGACCGATCTCCTAAAAATATGGAAGTCAAATATTATTTACCCTTAATAATATTTTGACTATAAACAACAGTTTACTCTCTTGGCGCACTTCAGTTTGAGTCATGGAGGTGACTCATGCAACTGACACAAGGAATCACGTGGTTCCTAGGGTTTGATGGCATCTTGTATGGTTGGCTTCAGTTAGACTTCAGTGGCAGGAGTTTTGGAGGAGTTAACGGGACAGATAGTGGAGTTGTGTTCTGTTTGTTTTAGTTGAACTAGTTGGGATTAGTTAATTAACTAATCAACTAGATATGAGTGGAGTAAATTAAATAATATTTAATTTACTAAATATTAACTCATTAGTCAACTCAAGAACACTTCAGTTCACTACAGTGCATGATCAGTTCAGTGGAGACCAGTGGAAGATGTAGATGAAAGGGTGAGTAAAGCTATCAGTTGGTAGATTTGTTTTGCATGAGATTTGCATTACACTTGGAGGAATTGTCCATGACAATTACGCAATCAAGGAAAAGGGATTCGAACCTTGAACCTCTTCATATACAGGCCATGATTGCGCAATAGAGGCAAGGCAATTGGCGGGGAGTTTTGAACCTCAGACTTGTTCAAAACTGAGTCAGATTGTGAGTAACTTCATGAGAGAGTACTAAGTACTTGTGAGGAGTATTGTACTTGTTTGGTTACTTGATTTCTCCATTATAATATACACAATAGCTGCGGGGTTTTCAGCTATAGGCTTTCCCCATACATACTGAGTTAATGTGTGATTGATTTGATGTGAGATTGCTTCCGTTATTTCCGCATGTGACAATTAATTGTAGAAGAAGGTTATGTGTTATGTATGCAATTCGAAATTGATATATGACCAGGTTAATCTTCAGTGAATAAGTGATTTATTCAGCTAATTTCTACATGTTTATGGTTACGGAGGTTTTGGCGGAGCTTTTAACGGAAATTCAACACAACTAAAAAAAAATGGTTGGGCGGAGGTTATTACGGATTTTTTTTCATCGATGCGCTACTTTGCCTTTAACGCACCGGTGCGTACATTCTGACAGCACCCCGGGGCTGTCTCAGTCCAACGCACCAGGATGTTTAGGTGTAAAACCGCACCGGGCATAGTGTTGGTCATACAACGCATGGGGTCATTCTAATTGGTCTTGGGATTTGTGTGGTGCCCATAGGTCGTATCAACCACCGGCACGTTGTATCATAGAAAGGTACTGAGATTTATAATTGGTATCGGTATTCATGCAGTGCCCATAGATCGTAAAAATGCACTGGTACTTATAGATACGTAAATGCCGCGGTGCGCAGTATCACACAAACGCACCGATATTGATAACTGGTATCGATATTTGTGCAGTGCCCATAGATCGTACAATGTCACTGGTGCGTATAAACACATAAACGCACCAGTATACAACTAGTGACACACCGGTTTTCATGTTGTATTTTTTAGAAACATCGACCTGTGACAGTCCAATTATTGTGATTGTTTTAAATTCATTATTCATCAAAATTCGACGCATCTTATAACAATATTCATATTAATTACATTTTTATTAATGCATTTGAATGTGATGTTTGGATTAATTTGTTATATCATATCATAATTATTGTGGTTTTTTAAAATTCATTATTCATCAAAAGTTGACACATATATATCTTATAATAATATTCATATGAATTAAATTTTTATTAGTGCATTTGAGAACGACAATGGAGAACACAATAGAATAAATTAAAATGTATTTTATGATTATATATATATGAATAAGACAATCTTTATCATACAAAATGGGACAGTTATTGGTATTCCTTTATCTTTCAATTGGGACACTATGTCCATTACATTAAAAAAAATGTTTGATTTCACAGACATATATATTTCAAAAATTAAAATGCCTTGCTTTGATATCCAAACATAGTGATCATCATTCTTCGCTTGAACTGTTGTCACTGCTAGAGCTACTTCCATGACTTGGGGTTATTTTCAGGAATGTTTTGTTCATGGCATTGATTGTTTTCTTCTTCTTCACCTTCCATCTACAAACATAAAAATAAACTGAAATGAGTGTATATACATTGGTGAGAATAATGAAAATTGTAACATTAAATAATATACATCAAGGTAAATCGAAAAGAAAAATGACGTACTATAGCAACAATTGACTCATAAATTATACACATTCTTTCAAAACCATGTACCATGTCATCTTTCAAAATTTCTTCTGTTGGCGCAGTTCCATAATTTGTTTCCTGCAATTTTTATAACCCATAACAAATCATATATTTAATATAAAAAATGTTTTTGTTCTATTAATTATAGACGGAGCTAAGTAAAACAATATCGATAGATGCTTAAAAATTCCACAATTAAATTTTGATATGCCAACATATACTCACAACCCATATTTAGCCCAATTTCAATCAATTCGTCTGATGGTTCTTCTTTGTATGTTAGCACCTGTTTGAAGACATTCAATGATGATTTTTGTAAAAAAAATTAAAAAATACAAAAATGAAATCTAGTTAAGTTGTTATAAGGAAGTAACAATTACTCACAAACTTAGAGATCAACCATTTTCTTCCTTGTCATCCTGTTTTATGTGCTGAATGGGTTCCATTTTCTTTTTTTTTTCTGCAAGAAAATTCTTGAAAATTAATATTTAATGCTAAATTGTTTATTTATTGTACCTAATGATCAAAAAATTCAATGATTACATATTACATTTGAAGCACGTTGTTGTTGTTGGAAAGAATGTCTATACATTTGTTCCACTAGATCCCTCAAACTTTTGTAAAAGTTTTTCCCCTTTCGTTAACTTCTAGCACCACTCCAGATGAGCTAAGGAGCAATTGATTTTCATTTGCATATTTTTTCTTTTCTTTTCTTAGAACAACATTCCTTTTCTGAGTTGTTGGTCCCTGTACAAAATTAAACAGATGTGAATTAGTAGACTGTTTGACACATGTTATCTAATAATTTTAAGTATATTATTAATGATAATTAAAAAAAGAAATTCATATTGGATCGATAGTATTTTTTCATTCACCTGATTCATCCTTTTGCAATTTTTCCATTAAACGTTTACGCTCCTTCTGGTTCTAGATCATAAATAATCATATCGAGCTTCGTCATTTTGTGGCTCTGCATGATACACAATAAACAATGCATATTAGTTAAACTTACATATAGTTCAAAAATAATATTTTTTATAAAGAATTTACAAAGAACTTGTCTTTTTTGCTTTTCTTGATGTGTTAACAGTATTTTTGTTACTTGATCTCATGTCAGACATTTCTTTATCAATATGAAACCTGTACCATATCATTCATTAATATATTTACAAATAAATTTTCAACTTTTCAGGTAGAAAATAGATCTGAAGACATTGGTGTGCCTTTCACGAGGTCCGCACCACCGCCAGTGCGTGGGGACATTTTTTTTTTCTAAATAAGTTTAATATATTGATAGTCAGAAACAAATATGTACATCAGGAGTTAACCAGGTCTGGGCCTGAGGAGGCCTGTAGAGCAGAAATTCAAAAACTTAGCACTGCCCGCAGAGGGAAACCAGTGCATACAAAGATCCTTCAAAAAGACCCACACAGGGGCAATGTCTAAATCTAGAAAAAGCCTATAGACCTTTTGCCAAAACCAGAAAAAACACACATTGACATTTTGCATACTGAAGACAGTGCCATAGCAAAAAACCTGGAACTGAGGAGGATCATTCATTCGGTTCCTCTTCCTCGACCCGGCACCAAAACTCATCTGGTTCGCCATCAGAATTGTAGAGGTCTGCAGTGGAGTGAATGACCTTTTCTGCAGTAGGGGTGCGCTGTCCATCGCCCGGATTATGCTGGTGCTGAGCGTTTGCATTATCCCGGTCTTGAATTGCACTATGCTGCTCTTCCTGTATCATCTCAATATCAACATTCATGCCATTGCCATGTCTATCAACATCCTCGGTGCTGGCTCTGTTCTGTTCGGGCATTTCTTCATCATTCGGCCCAAAAAGACCAACCCGCCCTTCAGCAACGAGAGCCTCATCGTTAGGGGATTCACGGAACACCATGGTGACTGTGGCTGTAATGCAAGGGCGATTCAGCGCACTTTGAAAAAAGAATTTCCTGGTTTGAGAGTGTGCCGGAGCGTTCTGGCAGTTGGTGTTCCAGTTCTCAGACCGAATAATTCGACCACGAGCAATATGAGAGGTTCTGGTAGAGCCAAGAAAGTCCGCAACAGAGGTACTGGAGGACGGAAAGGAGCACCTGTTCACCCTTCTGGAAGAGCCATGATGGCACCTCATTCTGTGCCTTAAATGAGGCATGCTGTCAATCGTATCAGGAGAGCTGAAGGGATGCTGAACGTTGGTCAAGTGAGAGAGCGGAGAAGCGATGGGATCGCTGAGCAGATTCTCAAACCAAATCCCGGACTGACGCATGCAATTACCTGCAATGGAGAAATGAAGATTGTCGCCAAGTTCAAGGCAACCATGAAGCCTGGTTCGCTTGCCGGTGACAGTGCGCTCGGAGGAGAGCTTCACTGTGGGCGAGCAATACACCGCTGAAGGCCTGGGGAAGCAGCGTCTGGCGTGCTCGTTCTCCATCCTGTATTCAAAGACCTCGAATCTTTTGCCGTCCCACCGCATTAACCTCGCCATTAAAGGAGTAGTGACCAGATCTTGTTTAACTTGCGGAGAATGATCTCGAATTTCGTTTGTAGAGTTGTGAACCGCGCCCATTATGGTTTGACATAAATGTCTCACGCAGGAGTACAGTCTCCATCGGACAGTTGTAGTGCCATGAGGCCAACTACTTGCCGTAGTGTCGTCTGGCCACCAACTTGTTCCAGAATTAATCACCCGCATCCGGGTTTTCTGCATCACGATGGAGCAGTGAGTAGTATTCCTGTCGTTGTTCCTCATTTTGAAGAATCTCAGGTGTGCCTGTGATAAGGTTGTGTTCACTGTCAACTCCAGCATTGGCTAGGAGATCGGTGACTCTGTTCCCTTCCCTTCTGGTATGCATGAAAGTGATAGCCCTGTTATTGAGGATCCAGTCCTCAATGTTCTTCAAACGAGTTTCCAATCTCTAACTTTGGGCAATTTTCTGCGCAGGGGCTCCGTTGAGAAGTTGTTTGGCCATGTTAATGAGGATTTGAGAATCCCCTTCAATCTCCAGAGGATTAAGGTTGGATTGTTGAGACAGAATAAGACCCTGATAGAGGCCTTCGAGCTCTGCCGAGTTGTTTGTGTCCCAACCGATCTTGCCCAAATATATGACTGAGGGAGTGCCTTTGTGGTCTCTAATAATGCCTCCGAACCCTGCTTTGCCTGGGTTACCTTTAGAGGCTCCATCAAAATTGAGTTTGAAGGCATGCTCCTGAGGGGGAATCCATATTCTCTTGCTTTTTTCATCTTGAGGTGTTTTACTCCTTGGCTTTGAATAGTGAAGGTTAAATCCCCAATTGTCCCAGATGGTTTTTTCCTTGGCCGTGGTGGGAAGATCACTTATATCCCAGGATCGCAAGTTGAGGGATTCTTCTAAATTGTGACAGAAGGTCCTTCATATAGCTTCCAGAGGTGTGCTTTGGTCTCTGAAAATTCGTTTATTTCTCTCCTTCCAGATGGTCCATAGAAGTAGCCCCGGGATAAGGCACCAAAGGTGGTTGAGTAGATCACTGGTGTAGGGGTGTTGATGCCAGTCTCTTATGGTCTTGATTAGATCTTCTAAGGGTCTGCAGCTGCGTTGGCATCTAAAGCTGGCTTTTTCCCATAATTGCCTTGCTAAAGGGCATTCATTCAACAGATGTTTCTGCGTTTCCGCTTGGGCCCAACAATTGAGACAAATAGATGGGCCTTGAAAACCTCTTTTGATAAGGTTATCCCATGTAAGAATTTTTTGATGCCCGAGAAGCCATAGGAAAACTGAAACTTTTGGCCATATCCAAGGTTTCCAAATTTTATCCCATATAGGATCTTTGGGTCCTGGATCATGTGTTATTAACCTGTAAGCTTCTTGTGAGGAGAAGGTGCCTCTGGGCATGTATCCCCATCGTAAAATATCCTGATAAAGAGAAAATATGGTGCATCGTCATTTGAGCTCTTCATTAAGAGTTGCCTGATCATGTTCCTCAATGTGTCCCACTATGTGATCCGCCAGTTTCCATTGTCGATATCCCTGTATTTCATGAGCTTCCCAATATTGGTGAACCGTTTCTGTTTGCTGTCTTTCCCAATCCGGTCCTGGGGGGGGCTGTAAGTGTTAATAATATTTGGGAATTGATCCCAAGCATCTGTCCAGAATCTTGCATGTTTCCCATTTCTCAGTTCCCAGAAGCTGTGCCGCTGGATCAAATGAAAGTGTTGTTTAGCTGCCATCCATATTAGTGAACCTTTCTCCGTGGGTGTGAGCCGTATAAGTTCCTCCGGAGGTCTATGGTTAGCATATTTTACTGTCCAGATAGTGGCCCAAGGTTTACTGGGGGATTTTAGCCAATTCCACCAGATTTTCGCTCCCATAATCTCATTGCTGTGGGCCGGATCTCTTAATCCTAAGCCTCCTTGCACCTTAGGCTTACAAACCAGAGACCATTTGACTAGAGCCCATTTGTTATGCGAACCCTTGGATCCCCATAAAAATTGCCTTTGCAGAGTTTTGATTCTTTTTAGTACCCACTTGGGAGCAGCCAAGATAGAGAAGAGATACAGAGGCAGGGCTTGTAGCACAGATTTTATAAGAATGATTCTACTTGCAGTGTTAAGAGATCTGTAGGTCCAAGAGGAGAGGCGGGCATCGATTTTGTCAAGAAGATCACGCCAAGAGGAATGTTTTAAGGCTGAGTCTATGAGGGGCGCACCAAGGTATTTCGAAGGTAAAGAGGCTATGGAAAATCCAAGGATTCGGGCAATAGCTTTTTGAGTGTAGGGAGGTGTATTGAAGAAGAAAAGCTGGGATTTGGCAGTGTTTATGCATGCTCCCGAAGCATCCGAGAAGTCGAGCAGAAGAGCGTTGAGGCGAGTGGCTTCTTGCACAGAAGGATATCCAAAGACCATATTGTCATCAACGAATTGTTGGTGTGTGATAGCAGGGGAGTGGTGAACAGAGAGGCCCTGAAGATGGTGGGAGTGAAGGGCGTTTTTGAGGTGGCGCCCCAAGCCTTCTGCCATTAAGACAAAAAGGAAGGGAGACAAGGGGTCCCCTTGTCTGATACCCCTAGTGGGAGAGAAAGGACGAGAGGGGATTCCATTGATGAGAATGGAGAAAAATGCTGAAGAGATAAGATTATGAACCCATCTGATCCAGGTTGGAGAAAAACCAAAAGCAAATAACACTTTCTGGATGTACGTCCAACTTAATCTATCAAAAGCTTTTGATAGGTCAATCTTAAGAATCATACCTTCTTGTTTAGTCGTTTTCAGGGAGTGTATGACTTCATGCGTAAGGATTATGCCGTCCAGGATCTGCCGTCCTTCCACGTATCCAGCTTGCTCCTGCGAGATGAGGAGAGGCAAGAGCGGTTTGAGTCTGTTGGCTATAACTTTGGAGATAATCTTGTATATTATGTTGCATAAAGCGATAGGGCGGAATTTGTCCGGCGTGCAAGAATCCTCCTCTTTTGGTATTAAAGCTAGAAAGGTAGCATTCAGCGATGGGAGGAGCCAATGCATCGAGCGCGATTCTTCCACAACCATCCAGACCTATTCCCTTATCAGATCCCAAAATTTGTGAAAGAAAGTGGTGGTGAAGCCATCTGGCCCCGGAGCCTTCCCTTCTTTGAGTTGTTTTACTGCCGTGTCGACCTCCAAGTGTTTAACAGGGCTGAGCAGGAGTTGATTGTGCTCTTCAGTAATTAGCTTAGGGATATTCTTAGTGATCTTTTCAATGGCCTGTGATCTGTCCTGTAGGGATTCTTGATGCATTGCTTGGAAATGATTGAGGAGAACCTGTTCTATCTGCTCATGTTCTTCCACCTGCTCCCCTTCTGTATTCTTGATGAAAGTGATGTTGTTATTCATGCGCCTTTGAATGGTTGATCTGTGGAAAAATTTAGTGTTTCGCTCTCCCTCTTTCAACCATCGAATGCGTGATTTCTGCCTCCATAGGATTTCCTCCTGCTTGGCTCTTTCCTCCATCTGCATTCTAAGCTGTTGTTCTTTTTCCAGGTATTGATCTGTGCATCCTTCCAGAATAATTTGTTGCTGTAGGTCGGCCATCTCTTGGTGAAGCTGCTTCTGAGCTTGAAAGATATTGCCGGAGGTAGAATGGTTCCATAGCTTGATTTGACCTTTTAGGTGTTTTAGTTTTTGTTGGAATTTGAACATTTGCGACCCTTCAGGCGATACAAAGCTTTTCCAAGTTGAGGTGATGAGGTCCTTGAATGCATGATGATTTAACCAAAAATCTTCAAATCTGAAGGGGCGACGCGAAGTTTGACCCATTCTTAGCCATTGAAGAGAAATTGGCCAATGGTCAGACCCCTGTAGAGGGATGATAGAGGCAGAGAGATCACCCCCTATGTGAATTACGTTGTCTGATATTAGGAATCTATCCAGCTTGGAGGCAATGTTCTGTCTTCCTGTTCGACGATTACTCCATGTGAACGAGCCATTGCAGAATTGCAAGTCTATTAGCTGTTGGTTTTGTATGAAATTTTTAAACAAGCTGCTTTCTGTTTCCAGTTTGGGTCTTCCTCCCCTCTTTTCCTCCAGCCTAGTGATCATATTGAAATCACCCCCAATGAGCCATAGGGGGTGTATCCTATTCTGGTTTAGACTTGCTATAGTATTTAGCAGAGCAGATTTACTCATCGCGTCCTGAGGAAAGTAGACATTGGTGAGATGGCCATGAATATTGGTTCCCACAATATGAAAAGTGGCCTGAATGAGATGGTGAGAGGCGTGAAAGTATGAAAGGGAAAGAGTTTGAGGGTTCCAAGCTATTGCGAGTCCCCCTGAGGCCCCTTGTGCATCAACCGCTACTGTTTGACATCCGGGCCAAGCTTTGGAAAGAATGTTTCCAATTGCACTGCTATTGCATTTTGTTTCTTGCATGAAGAATATCTGAGGCTTCTCCTGCTTTATCATGTTCTTTATCATTCTGTGTTTCCCAGGACAGTTGAGTCCTCTAGTGTTCCATGATGTGAGCTTCATGATTCACTGTTTGGGAGGGGCTTGTAAAACTTTTTCAACTTAGCATATCTTCCAGAATCAACCAGTAATTTGCCAACTGTGATGGTTCTCTCCAGATCTGTTTTCCGTCCTCTTTTCTTGGAGTCTTTCTGGATTGTGTTGCCATCCCATTTGCTGCCTGGTTGGATCCCCAGCTCTTTCTGTTGGAAGGCTCTTGCTATTATCACCTCCAGTGTTTCTAGCTGATGTGCTTGTATCTTATCAAATTCTTTTCTTCTGCATGCTCTTTCAAGCTCTAATAGATCAAGCCCTTCCAGATCTATGCTTTCTGGCTCTTCATCCATGAGCTGAACTTGACTGCTGCCTGCCTCCGTATGATCCTGATGGCTGTCCACTTCCATACCAATAGTTTTTCCTTCTCCAGTGGTGAAGGGATCTTCCACTAATCCAAACTGTATATTTTCAGCCAAAGGCGTAGATTTGGAAACCTTAGAAATGATGGGGATGGTGGTGCTGTCTGCAGGGGTAGTGGTGGCTTCCGCTTGAGGTGTTTGATCCGGAATGGTGTTGAGGACTTCGAAGCTGTTGCTAGAGGGGGGAGCGGGGTTGACAGTAGAAGTGGGTTTTCTCCCCTGAGGTGTCTTCTTGTTTGATCTTCTACGACTAGTCACCTTTGTGAAACCATCAGGAGAAGATGAAGCAGGGTTGTCCTGATTCTTTAAGGAGGCATTGAGCGGGCAGTCTCTGTAGAGGTGTCCATGAAGGTGGCACCTACGACATCGGAATGGTACATGCTCGAAATCTAGGGGTTGAATCCATTCATAGTCATCGTGAAAGATGCTTACCGAGTCAGGAAGAGCTTGGTCCAGACGCATGTAGACGCAGATTCGGGCGTACGAGGTGTATCGTCTCATCTTTGTTTCCTCCGCTATTTTTATAAACTCTCAGAGTCCGCTGCCAATGTCCTGCAGGGATTCTTCATCCCAGTACTCCAGCGGTAGTGAGTACAATCGTATCCAGACTGGTGCCCAGCTTAGGTCTTCGTTATCAGGATTGAACCTCTCCACCCAATCTCTCAGATATAGACCTGCAGAGTTGAGGAAGTAAGGTCCTCCGTCGAGTACCCTATTTCGATCCTCAATGCATATGAAGATCACCGTGAAGAATCCCTTTGCTCCAAGCTGAAGGGTGATGTCTCCTTTTGGTTTCCATTTTTCCATTATCCAGCTTTGCAGCACCTTTTCTGTTGGCCAGATTCCGATAAATTTTCCAATGAGCGCGTGATCTTTCATGAACTGTATGCGTCCATTTATTCTGTGGCTTGGGAGCTCTATTTTCGGTCTATCCATTGCTATTGGTTTGCAGGTCGCTGACTTCACCGTAGGGATATCGTTTTGACATGCTTTCCCCGCCTGTTCTTCTGTAGTTTTGTCTTTTGTATCTTTTGGTTTATCCTGTGTCCTTTTGTCCTGGACATTCGAAGCCTGCGGATCCAGAGCATTTGTCATAGAAGTTCCTGCTGTAGCAGAGAGATTAAGTCCTGAGGGGGAAGACGGAGTGCCCCCCCCCCGTGGGGCCCGTCATAGCTTGAAGTCCTCCCTCAAACCACGCATAAGCAGAGCGACAGTGGAAGATGTGCAGAAGGATGCAGAGGTAGTCGGCTCAGAGCCAGGGGCGGCGACAGACCCTAGCAGAGCGATCCAACCATCCTAGGTTTTGCTCCGTGGGGATATTAACAACACACCGCAAAATAATATAATACACCGTACAGTGCATTGGGTATTATAAACACACCACAAAAAATAGTGTAATAGACCTAACGGTGCGTGGGGTATTATAAATGCACCGCAAAAACAGTGTAATACATCGTATGGTGTTTTCCTAGTTAAATGGAGCACCGGTGCCCTATTTCAGATTTGGCGCACGAATATAGAAAAAAAAATCATTTTTATTACTACAGTACTTTCGCGGTGCACTGTATAATACAGAGCACTGGTGGGGTATAGTACGCAGGGCGCACCAATAAAGAAAAATCCATTTTTTCAAATATTCACGCAATGGCCGAATGGATTGGGATCCGACTATGCAAGTCGTCCTGTGGGTTGGATGTCAATATAAAATGAAAAACCCTAATTCTGAAATCATAGAAATAGGGAGAAGAAAGGGAAAAAACAAAAAAATGAAGAGTTTAGGGTAAAAATGGATAAAACTGCAGAAAAAAAGTAAAAAAAAAATAATCAAATTTAATCACGAAATGGTTTCAAATTCTATCATACAGAGTTTGAATCACGAGAGGTTTGGTTTCTTATTTTCTGAATACTTTTATTCGAACATATTTCGCTGCTCCACAATGCCCTCCTGCTCTCTTGCTTCCATGTCTGTCTCCTGCAAATATCTGGCTGAAAATTTTAGCAAAAATCGTGAAATAATGAAAAGTGTTTAGTATTTAAAGAGTTATTCTATGAAATTAGATTTTCGAAAATATTTTTCCACCCATTTTTCAAATTGCCTCTTTTTTTCACTTAAATAAAATAGTGTTACTTTGTTTTATTTGCGTTTATTCATTACCAGTGCGGAAGATTTGTGACGCACCGGTGCTTCTTATTTATGCGACGCACCGGTGCGTGTTAGAATGATAAGCGCACCAGACTGTATAAAGTTATTTTTCTTTTTTTTTTTGTATGTAAGATCATAATAAAATAATGATAATTATAAAGCACATGAATTTATTTTCATTATTTTCTAAACTTTATTATGTTACAAAAATTCGTATTATTCCAGATTTGTTATTTTACAATTATTTGCAAATTTACAAATTTAAATATTTTAATAAAATCATTTCACATTAATAGAATTAAAATTTTACAAATATTTTACATACAATTACAATTAGAATTAAAATTACAATTACAATTTTACATTAATTTCACATACATGAATTACTATTAGAATTACAATTACAATTTTAATTTTACATACAATTACATTTACAATTTTACATACAATTACAAATACAATTTTACAAATATTTTACATACAATTCAATTAAAATTAAAATTACAAATACAATTACAATTTTAGAATTTTACATACAATTACATTTACAATTTTACATAGAATTACATTTACAATTACAATTACAATTTTACAAATATTTTACATACAATTCAATTAAAATTACAATTACAATTACAATTACAATTTTAGAATTTTACATACAATTAGATTTACAATTTTACATACAATTACATTTACAATTACAATTTTAGAATTTTATATACAATTACATTTACAATTTTACATATAATTACATTTACAATTACAATTACAATTACAATTTTATAAATATTTTACATACAATTCAATTAAAATTACAATTACAAATACAATTACAATTTTAGAATTTTACATACAATTACACTTACAATTATAATTTTACAATTTTTCATATATATAATGACAATCATTTCAGAATAAATTAAATATTACAATTACAATTAAAATTTTACATTAATAAATATTTTACATACAATTACAATTTAAATTATAATAAGTACAAATACAAATACAATTTTACAATTTTACATACAATTAAAATTTAAATTACAATTACAGTCACGACATAATATTTAATAAATATCATGGTCATTTAATATTAAATTAATTAATAAACATCATCACGATCATGATAACCATCGTGCAAACATCATATTCGACTAGTAAAAACATTCAAACATCAAATTAACATTATATATTAAGATCATCACAACACAAACATCAAATATACATCTCAATATTTCAAATAACTCATGCTATCACATATACACATCTATCTGCAAGCTAAACATTAAATGAACATATCTAACATGACCTAACAATATGTGCCACATCATGATGATCACCAACATGAAAATTAAGTACAACTGCAACATGAACATAAAATAGATGGACCATATATATATATATATATAACTGAATAATGTTAAAAATATAAAATTGTAATATAAATGTCATGGATCAGGCACTGGTGGTAGTGTAACAACATCAATAGCAATACTACAAGTGGATGCATGCTCAGTAAAGCTAGGTGCAGCCTCGATAGTCGATGATCGAACCTGCTCATGATAATGATCACTAGTACTGATGGATGCATCCGCTGGTGGTAGTACAACATCAATATGAGCTGTAGCAGTGGAGGCATGCTCAGTCACTAGTGCAGCCTTGACGGTCGATGATCCACCCTGCTCATGATCATGACTAGTACTGATGGATGTAGCTACAAGCTATTAAATGGATGTGGTCGATGGTCCAGCTTCATCTCCACGATGACTATCAGATGCTTCCAGTGGAGCGTCATGCTCATCAGGCATGCCGCGAGGTGAAATATCATGAGATGCATGTGAGTCACTACTCACGAACTGTCCATCACATGTCACGGCTCGGCTACGCCTATAGCTATGAACAATCCTCCTCAGTCGCGTAACAGCTATCGTAGCTCCTACGACATGCCGCATCAGGTTGTACATGCCATGCGGCATGCCTCTCCACATTTGTAACAGCCTATCATCGGCTTGTATGTCTCTGTAATGAGCAGGATTGATGCCCACATCAACAATCAATGCACAGAGTTGGTTGGCGAACTCCATCCTATATCTGGTCTCAGGTCGACCACACCTAGCAAAAGGCGGCACCGGTGCACGATGATGAGCAGGAGCATATCTCTCTGCTGCACCAGCCTCATCCTCGTCATGATCATGCTTGACATCAGCCATATCCTGATCATCGTTATCATCAAGATCCACACTTGGATCATGTGGTGGACCTGACATCTCCTCGCCATCAAAAGAGCCAATGTCTGCAAAATATATACAAGTACACAAAAATAATTAGACAATTTCATTACACAATTTAATAAAAACAAGTTAATTAAGAACATGTTATAATAAATATAAATAAAACAGTAATATTACCTCTATCATCTGGCAGCTCATCAGATGTGAAGAGGATGTTGGGACACCCTTGCCAACCTAAGCCAGCATAAGGACATGGGACCATAATGAAGGGATGCAGCCCATCAACACTGGCTAGTAAGTCCGGTGAATCATGTGATATCCTGGCTGGAAACAAAGTGTCTCCCCTCTTGGGAATCATCTGCCCCCACATGTGCATCCGGGCCTCAAATATCGGCCTACAAGGTTGTTGAAAAAAAATAGGTCTCATATCTGGAAACCTCTCAAAAAATAAACAAAACAGCTTTGAAGCAAAAGGGAAGTTGACCCTCCCTTGTGCATGAGCACGACATCTATCTAAGGCCGTACAAAACTGCCACAAAAAAATGGCAGACCACCTGACAAGTCGTGGCTGCTATACTAAAGAATCAAAATAATATAAAAGCGAGCAACTAATGCATTGCCCATCACTAGTGTTGTGCAAAATGGTCAAAATGATAAGGGAGAGGCACTGTACGTCCTGTCTACCAAAAGCACCTATACGTAACTGACCTCCAGGTACCTGAAACTCTGAAGGAGACAGTACATGTGCTCCAATGTGTCTCTGGGAGTAAACTAACTGACTCCCTGCTACACACCTAGCTGGCACGTATGGGAATGAGGGAAAATCCACCCCTCTCCTCAATAGTCCCATAATAAAATAAATATCCTCCTCAGTGGGTGTGTACCACTGGTCAGGACCAACCTATAAAGCCTGTCGGTGGGCATTCCACCTGCGGATAAGATATCTCAAAAACACACTGTGGGCCTTTAGGGAAGTAGCCTCCTCATAGACCTTGAGGAGGCCTACCTGCCTAAGGATCTCCTGGGTATCTGCAGTAATAGGGCGAGGGTATGCATCTCTCTCCCTCTCTCAAACTTCCCATTGGCGAATCATGTCATATTGTTCAGCCTGTTGGTGTTGTTGTTCCTCCTCTTCTCTCTAAATAATTTTCATATTAAATAAAAAAAATTATTAAAATAGACATGTATTTAGGAATATACATATATATATATATATATATTAAAAACAAACAGACAAGTCAGTGCGCCATAAAAACAGTCACGCACTGGTCGCGGTGTGTATTAAGAATGTAGAGCACCAGTCTCGGTGCCCCTAATGAAATACAATGCACCGGCCTCGGTGCAGCTGTCTATTTTTCAAGCACCGTTAACTTCATCAAAGTTTAGAATAGAGGTGCACTGACTAAAATATACGCCCTGGCGCATATATTCGTGTCAGCGCACCGACTTCATGACAATTACATAGTCGACGGTGCGGTCTTTTACACGACCGCACCATTGACCCTCTCGGAATCCAAAATGCGGTACGCTGACATACACCGGGGCAGATAATTCCGTCAAAACATTGCACTGTGATTCTCGTGGTCAACGGTGCACCTGGATAAATGAGTGCACTACCTTTATTTTATTTTTTTTATTTTAAAATTATTCGGGGCACCTTTCGGTACTGCCCCGGAAATGGTGCGGATACCATTAGCACTGGTGGTGGTGCGGCCTATAAATTTTACAGGCAGCACCGCTAATCGGTGCGAGCCGAACAGCTCCAGCGCACCGCGAGACAATTTTTTTTTCTTTTTTAATGGTTATTTTTAAGGTTATTTCAATTTCTAATCCACTTAAAGGCTTAATTATGGAAAAACTAGAAAAATACATCTACATTTTGCCGTCGAGGAGGCATATTGGCTGTAAACTTTGCAAAAGAAAATTTGCCCACCGTTTTTCAAAATGAAAGCTGGAGATTGGTGGCCAATGCAGAGCAGAAATGTGTGCAATGGGTGCAATGAGAGCACCGATGTCAGGGCAGGTCAGACAAGGGGAAATGCCACTGGTGCTTGAGAGCTCTAGAGCACTGAGGAAAGAGAAAAATGAATTTTTTTGGCCATAATTTTTTTTTTATTTAACCAAGTTCCAATGCACAGGGTTTTATAGGCGCATCGGTATGCTTACCTACAACCACACCGGGTTGTGTCAAATTTGGCGCGTTGTTTATAATGCACTAGGGCAGTTCCCTAACACCGCACCGGGATGTTTTAGTTTCGGCACGAAATTTTGATGATGCACCGGGGTAGGATATCCGTAAAGCAGCGGTGTGGAATAGTCGTAAAGCACTGTTTTTTTTGCCTTAAAATTTTTTTATGTAACGATATTCCAGTGCGTGTGGTTTATCAGCGCACCAATGCTCTTGGATAAGAACGCACCAGCGCATTTCTTTTTTGGCGCGGTGTTTTATAATGCACCGGCATGGAAGATTGGTGAAGCACCAGTGCATTGCAGTAATAGGAGGCCCCGGATGTGTGTGTACATCGCGCAAGTTGTCCGGTGTGCCAATGTCTTGTGTGCATTGGTTCATTCTATGGTAGGGCACGCACCGGTAATTGAGATCTCAGGAGCACTGGAAAACTGAAAAATCCGGGTCATTTTGCCGTAATTTTTTTTTAATTTAACCCTTTACCGGTGCGCATTGTTTATAGGTGCACCGGTTCTGTTTCTTACAAACACACTAGTCGTTTTGTGTTTTGGTGCGATGTATTATGATGCACTAGTGCGGTTTATTTCTACAGCACCAGGTGGTTTTGATTTTGGTGCGGTGTTTTATAATGCACCGATGCGGAAGATCTATGATGCATCGGTGCTATAGAATAATAAGACGCACCGAGCGGGTGTGTATGGAGTGCACGGTGTCCGGTGTGCCAATGTTTTGGTCTACACTGGTGCTTTCTCAGTTCCAGAGCACTGGGGCTACTTGTAATGATAAGCGCACGGAGAGGAAACCATCCGCAAAAATCTCCGCTCGCCAACCTCGTCTAGTAACCTCTGGTAGAAACGAATGTATGGGGTATTTTTTTCTGGGGTTCCTCAAAACATCTGCTAGAGGGTCTTTTCCTTGTAGTGATAGAAAAATTCCAGTGAATCTCAAGTAGCTTTATGTGCATCTATTGTTTCATCTAATAATTCTTCTTCTAATGTGAAATGGATAATGGATTCTTGTGCTTCTAAACATATTACTGGTAATGTTTCTTTATTTACATCTTGTGACACTAATAAGCACTCATCTCAGAAAGTTTCTATTGGTGATGGTAAATAACTTTCTGTAATTGGTTCTGGTAATATTAATGTTGCTAATGGTCAATTGGAAGATTTTTTTCATGTTCAAAACGTGTTCATCAACTTACATTATATTTATCGTGCATGTCAGAAAGGTTTTAAATTTGAATCTTGGCCCAATAAATATGTTCTTAAAGATATCAACCAAAATTACAAAGTAGATTCTTCTGGCCGTGTTGATCATACAGCTGGTTTATATAAATTTTCAGGTTTTAATTCAACTGAGAGACAACCCTATTATTCCTATGTTGCTCATGTTGATGAACTAAGTAAATTATGGCATGAAATCTTGGGTCACTTGAATTATGGTAAAATGAAAATACTACCTAAAATGGTTCATGGTTTTCCTAATATTTCTTCTACTACTGGTGTTTGTGAAGGATGTGTTCTTGGTAAACATCATAAAGAAATGTTTGACAAAGGTAAATCATGGCGTGCTAAAGAACCTTTGCAATTAATTCATAGTGATATATGTGGTCCTTTTGAAGTTCCTTCAATATCCCTTGCAGTTTATTTTCTTACCTTTATTGATGACTTTAGTAGAAAATCTTGGGTTTTTTTTGAAAAATAAAAGTGAAGCATTTGTAAAATTTCAAGAATTTAAATCCATGGTTGAAAATGCATCTGGTAAGAGTATTAAAACTTTGCAATCTGATAATGGGGGGAAATTTGTTAAGAAAAAATTTGATGCATATTTATCTAAACATGGTATTCAACATCAAAATATTGCTCCTTACACACCTCAACAAAATGGTATTGCTAAAAGGAAAAACATAACTTTAGTTGAAATCGCTAGATGTATGCTTTATTCTAAAGGACTGCATAAGAAATTTTGGGCTGAATCCATCTTTTGTGTTAATTTTCTTTGAAATATATTTCCTACTAAAGTTGTTAAGCATGTTACCCCTGAGGAAAAATGGAATGGACATAAACCGGATATTTGTAATTTTAAGGTGTTTGGTTGTGAATGTTGGGCTCATATTCCTAATGAAAAATGGAAAAAGTTAGAACCCAAATCTCACAAGTGTATCTTCATTAGTTATGATGATAATTCCAAGGCTTACAGGTTGTTTGATCCTTCTAATCAAAGTTTCATAATCAGAAGGGATGTTCAATTTCATGAATTCTCTTCCCCACCTGAGACTATAGAAACTCATGTTACCCTAAATTTACCAATACCACCTATTACTCCTATTCCTGTTACTCCTTATTCTAGTTTTGTGCCTCTTGTTGATCTTGATTCTTCCTCTCCCTCAAGTATTCCACCTGAATCTCATGAAGCTCCTGAAGTGACTCATGTTCCTTTTATTCTTCTTGTTTGGGCTCAGAAAAACCTTGAATCTGTAGGTAGTGAGGTTGGAAATCCTTCTGACACTCGTCGAACTAGATCTAACTTTTCTCTTATGACCAAAGTTTTTACCACGGATGATCCTGCTACTTATGATCAAGATAAGGGTAATCCTCATTGGGAACAAGCTATGTCTACTAAATATGAATCTCTTTTGAGAAACAAGACTTGGCCTCTTGTTCCTCTTCCTTTAGGAAATAATTTAGTTGGCTGTAAATGGGTTTATAAAACTAAGTTCATTGCAGAAGGACAAATCAAAAAGCATAAAGATAGATTAGTTTCCAAAGTCTTTAATCAACTTGAAGGTATTGATTATAATGAAACTTTTGCTCACGTTGCTAAAATTAACACAATACGAACCATTTTATCACTTGCTGCATCTTTTAAGTGGGAAATTCATCAAATGGATGTTAAAAGTAAATTTTTAAATCGTGATATTATTGAAGAAATTTATATGCAACAACTTCCTGGTTTTATTTCTGTTGAATCCTCAAGTTGAGTATGAAAATTACACAAATTCTTATATGGTCTCATACAAGCCTCTAGTGCTTGGTATGATAAAATTGATGCATATTTATTGAATAATGATTTTAAGCTTTGTATATATTATCCAAATCTGTGTGTTAATAACTTTGGTGATAATGTCCTCATTATTGTTTTATATGTGGATGATCTAATTATCACTGGTAGCCAGCTGATATTAATTCAAGATATGAAAATTTCTCTTTAGAAGGAGTTTGAGATGACAGATCTTGGTACATTGCACTATTTCTTGGGTCTTCAGATCTGGCATATGGCTAATGGTATTTTTCTCTCTCAACCTAATTATGTAACAGATCTATTGGCTTGTTTCCATATGAGTAATTGTAAACCTGCTCCTACACCATTTCAATCTGGTGTAAAGTTAAATATTGAGTGTACCACTCCACTAGTTTATGCTACTCTTTATCATCAGCTCATTGGAAGTTTAATATATTTAACTCGCGATAGACCAGATCTCTATTTTACCGTCAGAATGATTTCTCGGTTCATGCAACAACCTCGTGAAATTCATTGGTAGGCATCCAAGAGAATTCTGTGTTATTTACAAGGAACATTGTGTTATGGTGTATTTTATTCGAGCAGTGCTACAATTTTACTCTCTGGTTATATAGATTCTGATTGGGCAAGTGACTGTTCTGATCGACGGTCAATTGTTGGTTACATATTCAACTTGGTTCAGGTCCGATCTCTTGGTCCAGCAAGAATTTTAAGACTCTTTCTTTATCTTCATGTGAAGCAGAGTATAGAGTAGCCAAAGAAGTAGCTAAAGAAGTCGTTTGGTTATGGCATGTTCTTACCGAGCTTGGTCTAGTTCTGAAATTTTCCACCATGTTTAAATGTGAAAATAATGGTGCAATTTAGCTTGCTTATGGCATATCACTCCAAAACAAAGCATCTCGAACTTGATGCTCATTATTTTCGAGGTCTTGTCACCGATGGTATTATTTCTCTGGACTATTTTCCTACCAAGCAATAGGTAGCCGATATCTTCACCAAATCCTTGAAAGAAGAAAAATATGTGTATCTTCGTTCTTTGATTGGGATGAGGGAAGTTTTCATCAAGGGGGAGTAGTAATGACTCCTTCCTTCCTTAGTGTTAGGTAGTGTTAGGATGGACCCTTCTCCCAACCATTATTAAGGGGGAGTGTTTTAATATATTATATTCCTTGGAAGGTAATAATGTCTTTGTACTATGTCAGAAGTTGAATACAATCTTATGTAAAAGAGTAACACATTATATCGCATATTCATTATGGCATAGTATACTCTTGTACCCATTTATTATATTAAGAGGTATTATTTTGGAGAATTATATTATCCCACATTCAATATGTGAGAGTAATTCCTCCACATCTCTGGATATATAATAGGGTCAAGGGAGCCTTTTTTATTACTATCACATCTCATCTTGTTCTCATACTATTATTTGTATTAGGTTATTTGTAGTTTCTCTCTTTGTAATATTGCAGGAGATTTCTGGAGATAATAGAAGACAACCTTCCCATGGACGTAGCCCAATTGGGTGAACCACGTATATATGTTGTATTCTTTTTCATTGTTCTCTTTCTATTCCTATTTATATGTTGATATGTTGTTGGTTTCCTAGATAGATAGCTAGTTTTGTAGATCTAATATTCTCACAAGAATGGAGTATGCAAATGTTCCCCATGGGAAATTAAATTTATTTACATCTCAATCTTCTCGGGAAATTTGGATCTAGTTATATCCGTTGAATCTTTCCAGAAAATAAAAATATTTCTTTCCATAGAGAGTAACAAGGAATTGATCAATAAATGGAAGGGGGAAGTGGTATTTTTTTTGTAGATTTATTTAATTCCATATAATCTACAAAATTTGACATTTCCCATTCTTCTTAGGGATGAAAACAAGTGGTGAAACTCATTGACTATTTGATATAAGATATATCAAATTAACATCAAGTAATTTCTGAATTTCCTACTTAAATATATCCTTAAGGTGTGGGTTCAGCCTTCTTTGAGGTTGACGAATAGGACGAGCATATTTCTATATGTAAATATGGTGTGTGCATAATTCGAGATTGATGCCCTTCATATTTGTGTAATCCCAAGAAAAATCATGTTTATGCTTCTGGTGGACTTGTATTAGTCATTCTCATTAAGAACTAGTAAGATTGGAATTAATGTTTAATGCTTTATCAGGCTCAATTCAAATTGGAGTGTCATTATGAAAAAAATTTGTAGGGATATGATCATTAGTGGACTCCTCCATAGGGTCACCTAAAGCTTCATTATCCAATACAACTTCAAGCAATTGACAATTTGGACATTCTACTGTAGAGGGTTGACTAATGATGCTACTAATGGTATCATTCTCAATCTATTGTTTGAAAGTAGGGGATTTTTCAATAGTTAATATGGAATGCAACTTCTCTTTTTCACAATTAGGAGAAAACCACATAGAGCTACCAGATTATATGTTGGTTTTATAAGGTGGATAAATAATAATACTCGCAATAGTTGTTCCCCGAGCAAACATCATACTCCCAGTTTCATATTTGATGTCATCATAAAAAATAAAAATCCAATTTCTACCCAGGATAAACGAATGTCCTTCTAGCTTGTCTTTGAGATTAAGAACCAGGAAATCAGTAGGGTACTCCCAAGAGTCCACTGAAATAATTACATCTTCAGGAATTCTTTTTGGTTTAACTATAGACCTATCAGCTAATTCCAACATAGTATGTGTTACACAGTAATTTGTCACCGTCCCTGCAATTCCCCTATTGACACCTAATCCTATGGGTTGGGTGTGGATATGTAATATTGTATAATAAATAATATTAGGAAATAAGGAAGGCCAAGAGTCATTGGGAGATGAATCCCAATAGCCTCACCTCCATGTATAAATACATATACATTCTTCATCTAATACACATTCTGATTTGCAGAGTTACCTCCTGGTTTGACATGGTATCAGAGCCAGTCCCACTATTGGAATTTTTGCCTGTGGTGTAGCTCCCTCATTCCTTTGCTCAGTCAGTTTTTATGCTAGTTTTTGCTGCTCTATTAAATTTCTCTACTTTAATTCTGCATTTTTTTTATCTGCAATTTTTGCCCAGTTCTATTTTTGCAACTTCTGGAGATTCTGCAATTTTCAGTCGCTGAAATTCTGCAAATTGCAGCCCCTGCACACACCTGCAAATTCTGAAGTTATTAAATTCTGCCATTCCAATTTTTTTTAAACGGCCTGTCGGCCTCCCCATCCCTCGAAACCTCTCTTCCAACACTGCGTAAATCATAGTCACCCTCCATACCTAACACACAACCCATCCCCCTTACACCACTCATCTCCCACATCAATCCCGTCCCCTCTCCTCTCCTCTACCCGCCTTCCCCTATCCACGCTCCCCTCCCCATACCTCACACATAACTCATCCAGCCTTACGGCCCCCTATCCCTCTACGCCTTACCATAATGCTATGACTCCTACACGCTATCTAATGCCTCTACGACTCCCCACTCCACGCTGTCTAACACCCCTCGACTTCAACGCTACCTATCCGACTGCAACGAACTCCAGCCTATGCCGCCCCTGCTACAGCATTCCCCCACAGTTGACTGTGTTATATATATAATACCGCCCTCATAGTAACACCCTCCACACTGCATATATAATACTGCCCTCATTATACACTGTCATACACTCCATTATAACCCATTATATACATTTATTTCAGCATTGTCTATCATATAAAATCGCCCTTCCATTATTCATTCTATACTGCCCTCTCCAATTTCTTAATATCATTCCATTTTTTACCACTATTTTCACCTTCCCCACATATTTATACCACTTTACCATATTCAATACCACCCCCATCATATATAACACAATATCCATATAATTTTTTTTTACTCCATATATATATATATATATATATATATATATATATATATATATATTGGTGCAGAATTCAGTATTTGCAGCAAACTTCTTTTGTCCCCTTCAATTGAGTACATTTCCAGAATTGAAGATTTTCTAGCAAAAAATTTTCCTCTTCAAAAGAATTTTTTCCAGCAAACTAATTATTTTTTCCTTCAGAAGAATGCATTCTCTCATATCTATTGTAGGGGTGGTTCTCTCCGGCAAAGAGAACCTATCTTGACTGGTCTCGGAAAATCAAGCACACTCTCATTTTTAATGAGTTGTGGAAAGGAATCTATGAAGGACAAGAAGGAAATCCACCAAAAAAGCCCACTTCAGACAAGGAGCTCACCATTTGGGAAAACAAAAACTGCAAGGCCTATGCCTTGATTGCAGCTTCTGTAAATGAAGAGGTGAGTCGCCATATTTCATCATTCTCAAATGCCTATGAAGCCTTGAGCAAGCTAAAATAACTCTATGACTCACATTCAGAATTAGAAATTGTTCAATTGATGATTAAGTTGTTCAGTCTTGAAATGAAGAATGATGATCCCCTTGCTTTAGCTTCAGAAGTTAGATCTATCATGCATGATATTGATAGCACTGGTGTAAAAATGGACATACCTCTCATAGCATATGTTAAGGAATTATATCCGACTTACTCACATTATCTTGAGTCATTGCAAGCAAGTGGAAAACTTGAGCATATCACCTTTGATACACTTGAGAAAAAGTTTGCAGAAAGAGAGAAAGCTTTCAGGAAGATGACAGTCCCTTCGTCTTCCGAAGAGGCTGCATACTTGGCACATAGAGAAAAAATTCATGCTCCAGATTCATCCAGAGGAAGAGGTGGCAGAAGAGGAAGAGGAAGAAGAAACTTCACAGAAAGGGGGGGCAGACAATCTGACAAATCCAATCTTCATTGCACACGTTGCAATAAAGATGGACATGATGCATCCAAATGCAAAACACCTTGGGAGAAAATTGAGTAGCAAAGAAATCAAGACAAAGGTAAAACTAATGACAAAGACCAAGGTAAAGCACCTGAATCCGCTCATTATGTTCTAGCACATTGTAACAATGGAGTAACTGAAGACTTGTTTGATGTTTCATTTACTTCATGGAGAGATGATTGGTTGCTAGATTCAGGAGAAACATGTCACATGACATTTAGAAAAGGATTTTTTGAAGAATTTATTGACAAAGTTTATGGAGCAATATATTTCATAGATAAATCCAAACTCAAGCCATCGGGGCTTGGCACAGTCAGGCTTAAACTGCCTGGTCTTCCAGATCATATTCTACATGAGGTTCTATACCTCCCTAAGTTGAGGAGAAACTTGCTATCCCTGGTCCAAATCTGCCAGTAAGGACACTCCATTCACTTGTTTGATGGCAAGGAAAAGATCAGAAAAGCATCAGATCACTCACTTTTCATGGAGGGAATAGAAGAAGGAAGACTCTTGAAGCTGAAAGGTTCATCTACTCATGCTCAAAACTTTGCATTCAGTTCACATCATGATGAAGGTACATTCCCATCAAGTCTTTTATGGCATGCTAGATTTGGACACTTAAACTATGAAAGCCTTCGCTTGTTGAAGAAAAATGGTGTTAATGGACTGCCTACAATTCCTAGGAAACCTAAGGAATGTGATGCTTGTATTCTAGGAAAGCATAGCAAACAGCCATTTCATGATTCACACTCCAGAGCACATAGAAAACTTGAGCTTGTTCATTCAGATTTATGTGGCCCTATGCTTGTTGCTTCTGCAAATGGAAATAAATACATGATGACATTTATTGATGACTACACCAGAATGTGTTGGATTTACTTATTGAAGAACAAGTATGATGCTTTTCAAACATTCAAGAATTTTCATGCATGGATTGAAAATGATGCACAAACTCATATTGGCTCTCTACGTACTGATAATGGAAAATAATACACTTCAAACGAATTTGAAAATTATCTTCGTCAACATGGAATCAAACATCAAACAACTGTGCCATATAATCCCCAACAAAACGGTGTAGCTGAAAGAATGAACAGAACTATTTTAAATATGGTTCGCTCCATGTTATTTTTCAAGAATGTAAAATTGATGTTTTGGGCTGATGCAGTTCTATGTGTTGTTTACATAAATAATAGGTGTCCTTCAAGTTCAATTAGAAACAAAACTCCTTTTGAAATCTGGCATGGCCACATTCCTTCGGTAAAGCATTTCAAGGTCTTTGGGTCCACCTGTTATGCCTTGATACCCAAGGGCCAATGGAACAAACTTGGTGCTAGAAGTCGAAAATGTATCTTCTTGGGGTATTCCAATACCTCCAAAGGATATCGTCTCTATGATGAAGCAAATTAGAAGTTTGTAATAGCAAGAGATGTCATATTCCTTGAATCTTCCAAGAGTGACAAGGTTGTTGAGCGGCAACTAGATCACCTGGATAGATTCACACATGCAAAGTCTTTCCAAGAATTTGATAATTAGATTCCACATCTTGAAGGGGGGATTCTGATATTGAATCAAACTGTGGAATCATGTCCTGAAGCACTCTCTCCCCCACATGAAGAAACAACCACGGATGACACATTGAATGATGTGATTAACAGAATTGGGAGATTGAATCTTGAATCAATCCCAACTCAGTCAAGTGAGCAGCGTGGGCCATCTCAGAAAGGTCCTCCCAAATGGCTGACAAATACACTGGAGAATGTTCATCTTGATGAGGTTGAAAAAACAGGAACAAGAAGTTCCACTAAAAAAATTGAAGGTGATGTAGATAATTCTAATTCTCTTGTTGATATGGATATTGCTTATAACTGTGAATTGAGTTTGTCTATAGATCATGAACCAACTTCCTTCAAAGAAGTCGCTTCTCATGATGAATGGAAAGAAGCGATGCAAAAGGAGTATGATGCCTTGATAAAGAATGGCACTTAGAAGTTGGTTGATCCACTGTTGGGAACAAAACCAATTGGATGTAAGTGGGTCTACAAGAACAAGTATAAAGCAGATGGCTCACTTGACAAGCACAAGGCTAGGCTTGTGGCAAAAGGTTTTGCACAAAAAGAAGGAATCGATTATGAATAAAATTTTGCTCCCATAGCAAAATGGACCACCATCCAGACTCTCTTTTCCCTAGCGGCTCAGAATGGATGGAAATTCGATCAGATGGATGTAAAAACCACCTTTTTGAATGGAAATCTAAAAGAGAAAGTTTATATGTCCCAGCTAGAAGGATTTTTTGTAAAGGGTCAAGAACACAAAGTTTGCAAGCTTATAAAATCCTTGTATGGCCTCAAGCAAGCACCACGAGCCTGGTATGAGAAATTAATCGAGCATCTTCTGAAACTTGACTTCAAACATTTTGATCTTGCTGATGCAATTTTGTTTTTTAAGAAAGTTGGAAAAACAGTTGTATATCTTGTGGTGTATGTAGATGATCTTTTGATAACAGGGAACAATGAGAGCTATATTGCATCCATGAAGAAAGAATTGAAGAAAGGTTTTGAAATGACTGATTTGGGTCATGTTCATTACTATATGGGTATTGAAGTAATTCAACATCCTAAATATATATTTCTTTCTCAAAACAAGTACATTAGAGATCTTTTGAACAAGTTTGGCATGGATGAATGCAATCCCTTAACCACTCCAATGGAACAAAACTTGAAGCTCACATCTATTGAAGGGAAGGAATTCAAGGACGCAACTAAGTATAGACAACTTATAGGAAGTCTTATCTACCTGACCACCACCAGACCTGGAATTTCATTTGCTGTTGGAATCCTCTCAAGGTTCATGCAAAAACCTTGTGAAGGACATTGGTGTACTGCAAAAAGAGTGTTAAGGTACTTGAAGGGGACTCAAGACTTTGGACTCAAATATACACAGGTAGGCGACTTTAGCTTGATCGGATACTCTGATTCAGTATTTGATGGCGACAAAGAAACAGGGGTGTCTACTACAGGTTACACCATGAGTCTTGGATCAGGAGTTGTCTCATGGAGATCACGCAAACAGTCAGTTCCAGCAGATTCCACGACCGAGGCAGAATATGTGGCAGCAGCTGAAGCAACAAAGGAAATTGTGTGGCTCCGAAAAATCCTAGAATATTTGCAGATGAAACAAATGTATTCCACACCACTCATGATTGACAACACTTCTGCAATAAAGTTGGCCAAGAACCCAAAGTTCCACGATCGAACAAAGCACATCAATACAAAATATCATCTAATTCGACATCATGTTCAGGCCAAAACCATCCATCTACATCATTGTTCCACAAATGAGAAAACTGCTGATATCTTCACCAAAGCACTTGGTAGAGAAAAGTTTGAAAAGTTTAGATCGATGCTTGGGCTCACCAACATCCCTTCGGATTAAAGGGGGGAATGTTGACACCTAATCCTATGGGTTGGGTGTGGATATGTAATATTGTATAATAAATAATATTAGGAAATAAGGAAGGCCAAGAGTCATTGGGAGATGAATCCCAATAGCCTCACCTCCATGTATAAATACATATACATTCTTCATCTAATACACATTCTGATTTGCAGAGTTACCTCCTGGTTTGACATCCCCGTCCCGCACATTGGAGGGCTTATTCCGTGACCTGTGAGCAGTGACATGATCTAAAAACACTTTCATGGCATTCCCCTAGGCATGGAATTTCATTCTCCTGAAGACAACTCCTTGAGGGAAACCCTAAAAATAGCCTTTTTATCCTTGGCATGACTCGTTAGTGTTATACCCGCGCCAATAGGGGAAATCCTCCAAAGAGGGCGCGCCAGCTAGAACACTTTCTCAGTGTTGTACCCATGCCAGGCTTATTAAGGAGTGTTTTTTAAAAATAAATGGTGGAAGATTGACTCCAACCAACTCTTGAACTGGTCTCTAAATTGAGTTGGGATGTTTGGCTCCGGATCTCCATGTAGAGGAAGTAGTTTTCCACCTCCCATGGAAGCTTCCTTGATGATAGGGCCAATCCCATGATTATAGGGATCCCAACTCCCCTTCCACCATCTATATAAGCTTGCCATTTCCATTTGAAAGCTTGTCTCCAAGAGCCTTCATAGCCTAAAGAATGCTGCAATAGTCCTCATAGAGCCAAATCAATAGCAAGGAGATTGAAAATCGAAGAGAGAGGCTTGTCCCCATTCCCGACGAGCTTTAACGAGACGTATTCCGCTGACGACCCGCCGAAGGAAGATTCAGCATCAGAGCCAGGTTGTATTTTTCTTTGTATGAATTAATGATAAGCGACTTTGGTTATGGTTCCACTCATATTGTTCATTATGATCATGAGTTGTGTCTTCTCTGACTGATACATAATTGCATATATTGGGTTTTATGCTTGTGTTTGTTGTGTTTCTTGTGTGTGCAGGTGTTCGATCGCGGCAAGAGAGAGGATTGTGATCTGCTGGAGCAAAGAGATGGGAGCGTTATCTTCTCTACAAACAACGGCGTTGGACTTGAGGTAAGCCTTTTTCACAATTTGGTCTATTGCAATTAGGAACTTGCACCTTAGCATGATACGATTGTTGCTAGACCCGATCTGGGCTAGTAGGGATCGCCTCTGTCCGCAGAGGGGATTTACCTCTACAACAAATTGGCGACTCCACTGGGGAGTTAGCTTGTTGTTTGCTTTGTAAACTAAAAACAGAGCCTGAAGTTATCCAAATAGCCTTCGAAACGCTCTTGCTCTGCATTAGCGAAAGTAGATGAATGCTGCTTCAGTCAATCTCTGGTCTAGTTTATGAACTGAACACTTGGAGTATTGTCTTGTATTTCGATCAATTCTTGACTTTCCTTGCTTGATCAGCTCTTTTGGCTGGCTCTTTTCATGTCTTTGGCTTTTGGTTTGAGCTTCAACATCAATGGCCTGCTTCTTGGATTGCTTTCTTTTATTTTTCACATAGCAAACTTTGCTGGCGCACTTATTAGCCTGAAAGTCGTGCCAATTGGCGCTAGTTGTCAGTTTACTACCCGCGCCAATCCTGTTACGGCGCTAGTTTCAGCCTGACAGTCGCGCCAATGCTGGAAAGTGCTAGGGTTTGCTCTGTTTTGAGCTTTCTGAGCTTGATCAGTGATTTTGGTGTCATTTTTACGACTACTTGAGTGTTCTGGAGCCTTGTTTGACTGACTGTGACCTTCATCCTTTGGTTGTTTGCCCGTTTCTATCGATTTTACATTCTAGCCCTAGGGCATCTAGGTGCTATTGTGCGTCGAGCCTCCCATGGGATTTTGTGGTTTTTATCTGTTCAATCAACTTTGTGATTGCTTCTCTGCATTCGTTTGGTGGTTGTATATCATTTTATTGCATTATTTGAGTGATTGGCTTCTTCTTCATTCGAACTCCGCCTTGTCTCGTTTTGGGCCTAGATTACATGGTTCATTTGAGTCTTTTGGTGTCTTTTGATTTGAGGGAATTTTTGTCAATTTGAGGTCTGATTGTGTGCTTGCATTGAGTGAAATTTGATTTTTTTTTCTCTTTTTATATCGCTTCTCAAATTGCTTGTTTCATTAGTTTTCATTTTGTTTAGTGCACTTTGCCCTTAAACATTGAAAATACAAAAAAAATCTCTTTTGCTGTTGATTAGTTAGTGTGAATTAAATATTTTCGATGTTATTAGTGATTAGTAAGTTTGAAAGAAAAGCTTTTAGTTTCCATTAACTGCATTAGAGACATTACTGGTTGTTGTCTGGTCATTTTGGTATTTTGTGAAAAGTTCTTAACTCTCTCATAATTAGCTTTCATCGAATGAAATGATATACTGTGGCATGTAGTGTGCATTTAGGAGATTTTGAGACATAACACTCGCTAGGGCCTAAAAACTGAAACATAATTGAAGATTAACATTAAAATTTATTCAATTTACACTAAGGCAACATTGAAACATTTAGAGGTGTAGGCTGGAGACGTGTTCTGGCGTCGTTAAACCTAATAGCTGTCGTTCGCCTCTTAGCTTTAGACAGCACTAGTACGGACTTGTGCTCCCTGTAATGTCACGTATATAAAGGGAGACCCCACTAGGTTTCTATCCTTTATCCATAGGAAGCTGAGTCTGCCACCCTATACCCGTGATACACCGGACACAGCATTTGGGGAGATTGCCTGTACATACGTCAAGTCCTTAGTTGATTTCTCTTTCATTTTGAAACCAAGGTGTATATTGCATTTCATGGTTATTTGGTACACCCTTTGCCTAGAATTCCTAAGCAGTCATTTTGATCTTATTTGACTCCTTAAATTTGAAAAGATCACCAAGTGCTTGTCCTTTCACGCTTGCTTCAAAACTAAAAGAGATAGAGTCACCTTTCATCCGTTTCTCGACTCCTAAAACATGAAATGGTGAAGTTTCTAAGTTTCAATGTCGTAAAATAAATCACCCGCGATCATACACCCTGTTAGATCTTGCTTGTTGGCCATTTGATTGTGTGCCTTGATTTTTTCAACCTGCGTGCTGTGTTTGATCTTTTCCTTTTTTTGTTACTATCACAGTGGCGGAACCTTCAGTTTCGTCTACTGGTAGTCCATATACGGATGATTCATCAGAGGTCTCGCAATCCTCTACTGAGCCACAGCAGCGCATTATTTCTAAGTTTCCCGATGGGGAACCAGTTCTATCTAAGCTTCCCTTTGGAGGACCAGTTGAGTTCAATTGGCCCTTATCCGACCCTTGGTCTGGATTTGGAGTAGGGGAACATTTCCCTCCTCTTACATCGGGTTTGCCTTTTTTAGCTGTTGTTATTCCTCCTAGTCCTCGTCGTCTGTTACGAGATCTAGTGGCAAGTTCAGATATGGGTGCATCCAGCAATTCTCCTAATGAGGAAATCCCCACATCTGGTGAAGATTACCAGTTGTTCCCAGAAGACAACCCCGAATTATCTATCATGTCTTCGCCTGGTCCTTCACTACCAGCAGGGTATAGATATTTAGGTCAGATTATTACCGTTGTTGCCTCTATGGGGATATCAACTCCTTCTACGAGGCCGATTATTCCTTCATTGGGGATGTCTCCTAGGACACCCATCACGTCATCCCCTCAGGTCACTTCTGTACCCATCAGGCCCACTTTTTGTGTGGCTGCATCTACACTTGCTGTTACCACTCAGTCCATAAGGGCTGCGTCGCTTACCGAAGACATCTATATAGCATCTACTATGCCAGAGAACATCTCTCCTGAAGAGTATCGATTGTCCTTACAACAATCGAACCCCAAGGTCGGACAATCCTCTCAAGATCCCAACCACCCATATTTTACTCATTATACATAGGATGGTACGCCCGTGTACATCTTTCCATATCAGTACGATGAGTATGGGAGTCTTTTACGTTTACCTGCTCCAGAGGCTCAACTTCATGCTCAAGGTTTTCCATCTAACCAGGCTGGGCAATCTTATAACCCGCAAGGACAACCTTTTCAAGGCCAATCTTATAACCCGCAAGGACAACCTTTGCAATGACAGCCCTTACAAGGCTACCCTTCGGGCCAGCAGGGGCCATCATACGGTCCGCAAGGATAGTATTACAACCCTTCAGGTCAACCCATGTAGCCTCTCCCTGGAGTCCAACTTGGGCAACCTCAAGGACTCACAGGTCAACTGGGGTACCAACCAGGGCTAGTATATGGTCCTGGGGGGCAAGTCCAACCTTCCCAACCCATGCAACCTCAGTATCCTATTGGTCTGAATGTTGCACATCATCCAGGATCATCTTATGGTCCTGCTGCAGGTCAAACCGGTTACCATCCACCACCTGGCTCCATTCCGCCACCAGGCCAACTAGCCCATCTGACACAACCTGGTGTTCCACAACAGCCAGGTCAACCAACGCAACTAGCGCAACCTGTCCACCCGGGTCAACCTGTTCAACCAGGGTAGCCCGTTCATCCAGGTCAGCCTGTCCAACCAGGCCAGCCTGCACATCCTGTCAACCCTGCCCAACAGCTGATTTATTAAATTTCGCAACCGAATCAACCGGTGCACCCTAATTATCAGGCTCAACAGGGTCCCACCTATCAACAGCCCACTCAACCTCAAGGCGGTTACTACCCTCACGGTCAATCTCGACCGACTTATAATCCACCCCAAGGTTCCAATTATTACACTCAACAACCCAGCTACACATATACTCAGCAGCCAAATCCACAGGCTGCTCAATTGGGACCGACATATAATCAGGGCCCATACTCTGGTTATCAAACCCCGTACACTGGTTACCAGCAACCGAATCAGACTGGTTATACGCCCTATACCCCCTACGGTCAGAATCCTTTGGGACAGAACACTTGGGGGCAAGGATATTCTCAACCAGCGTGGAGTACAGGTATCGGTCCTTATCGAGGGCCTGGTATGTTGTTTAATCTGCAATTTTCGTTCTTAGCTACCTTGGAGTTACCAGACGTTTCTAAATTAACCAATGATCCAATTCTTCACAATCCTTATTGGCCTCCGGTTCCGACCAAGGTACCCGGCGACTACCCTAAGTTTGAAGGTAAAGCTGGAGAAGACCCCCAAGCTCATGTAATGACTTACCATCTGTGGTGTTCGTCCAACTCTTGGGTGGATGATTCAATTCGTCTACATCTCTTCCAGCGCACTCTTACTGGTGCTTCTGCTAAGTGGTATATTGAACTACCCTGTGGCATCTTTCAGGATTTCAATACTTTAGCAATGGCCTTTCTGACTCACTTTCAGTTACCGGTTCACTATGAAGCTGGGACACATCTCCTGACTTCGTTGAAGCAGGATAAAGCCACCCATATATATGATCATATTCATGAGTGGCGGTGCCATCGTAGGTTTATCAAGTTTGATATACCTGATCAACTACTAACTCATTGGTTCACCACACCCTTCGTTAACAAAATCACTCAAGATATTGCTATGGGGGCATGTGTGACTGAAGAACAGGCCATCGCGCGTGCCCAGTATCTTGATCTGGTATACTCTCAGTCCGGCACGTTTTATGATATTTTGACTGATGCTCCACGCCCGGGAACCTCTAAAGCTCCACCTACCCCTGCGGTGGATGGTGTTATTGGTTCCGTATCTTAAAATTCTCGAAAATATTCAAATGGGAAAAAGAAGTCCAATTCTTCCAATAATTCTGCTCTTCCCGCCCCTCCAGATTCTGGGAAAACTGCGGAGGTCAATGCCGTTCAGGCTAATCCTACGGAAAAGGCCTCCAAAGGAAAGAAGAAGGGAAAAGGAAAACCCAAACCTGATGCCCCAAAACCAGAGTCTTCTAAACCTCGTACTGAGGACAGTTCTCAACGTAAACCGAAGTACCCCTGCCTTATTTGTGAAGCAGATCATTATACCAAGGATTGTCCTTGACAATCTGAAATTATTCAACTTCTCAAAGGCTCCAAAGGAAATCTGGTAGTTCTTAAAGAACCGTTCTCATCTCAGCAGACCCAAATGGTTGAACAACCTTCACCAGCTACACCATTTGGGTCCCAGGTCTTTATGATGAATGGTGCTACACCTGTCTCAATTGCTACGCGTTTGAAGGATTATGCCAGATCGCGTCAGGCAGCTAGAAAGGAAGTTGTGGATGGCCCACCTCCCCCACCTGTCTCCGGTTCTTTGGAAATTGAGAAGCCTACAGCTGCACCTATTGTGAGGCCACCTTCTAAAGGTGTTCTGCGAAGATCTTCCTACAACCCAAATGCCCGTGCTGCTTAGCACTATAGTATTGTTGAGGATTTGGCACAGGCACCTTCTGCCATGTCCGCATTGGAAGTTCTTCAAACTTTCCCATCGCAACAGAAATCTTTGTCGTCTGCGATCGGTGGAATCGATCCCGCTGATTCTAGTCTTCTCACCGTCGACTTAGAAAATTTTACCCCCCGACTTCCACATCAAATCGCTCTTGTTATTCAAGTCAGGATCAACGGTCTTAACATCCATAGGGCCGTTGTGGATGAAGGTGCCTCCACCTGTGTCATGTCATCCACCTGCTGGAAGGGCATTGGCTCTCCGGCTCTTTCATCATCCCCCAATGCCTTAGAAGCATTTGATGGTCGGGAATAAAAACCCCTGGGTGTTCTCAAGAGCTTTCCGATTACGTTACAAGGGAAGACAGTCAGTGTAGAAGTAGAAGTGTTTGACACCAAACTTAACTACAATCTGCTTCTCGGCCACAGTTGGACTCACGCCATGCTATGGGTGTCGTCCACCCTCTTTCGGATTTTGAAGTTCCCTCACGAGGGAAAAATTGTTACTCTGGATCAGTTTTATTTCTTCACTTCATCCTCTGAGAACAACGTTCCTTACGTGGATAAGATCCCCAATCCCCCTGACAGTGTAGGACCCGGTCTCTTCAAGGACCCCGTCCTCAAGGGTATTTTTCCCGCGCCACCACCACACACCGTTCAAGTTAATATGGTATCTAGGTCTGACGACCCATGGATCATCCCTTCACCTGAACAAGTGACCGATTTTGGAGAATCAATGCCCTTAACTCCAGTAGAGATTAATTACTGTGAAATCGTCACCGCATCCGATCCTCCTCCTCCTCAACATGCTCCTTCAAGCACAGCTTTAGATATCTATTCCCAATCCCCCTGGCTCGGCGAGGCCGACTCGCCTGATCCTCTTAAAGAGATTTTCCCTTCTGACGAAGCCATTATTGAAACAATGTCTCTTGAGGAGCTGCCTTGGAGTGATGGAAATCATCGTTCCACCTTCATGCCCAGCCTGGGGGTGATGTCAGATTTTCTAGAGCGTTTTTCATCTCAGGTTCCTACTCCACCTCTCCAAACACCCATATTGACTCATGAGGTCCTTTCAGAAGGAAACCTAAGCAACATTACCCAAACCATGTTGATCGACATCTCCGTCAAACCGGGGGTAGTCGAGAACATACACGTGGGAGTGACTTGTTCTCCTGACGAGATACAAGTTTATACAGATATTTTCCGTGAATTCAGAGATGTGTTCACTTGGTCCTATGAGGAAATGCCTGGGATTGATCCCAGCATAGTAGTGCACGAGATTCCTACCTACCCCAGTGCGAAACCCGTGCGCTAGCACCTACGCCCAGTGCATCCTCGCAAAGCCACTGCCATTAAAGCAGAACTTGAAAAAATTCTGAACACAAGCTTCATTTACCCGATTCCCCTCACAGAATGGGTCTCAAACATTGTCCCTGTAGATAAAAAGTAGGGTACTATAAGAGTCTGCATTGATTACCGTGATATTAATCGGGCCTGTCCTAAGGACAACTACACGACTCCCTTCATAGATCAAATAATTGACGAATGTGCTGGGAGTGAGATTTATTCCCTAATGGACAGCTTTTTCGGGTACAATCAGATAAATATCTTACCCGCCGATCAACACAAGACTGCATTCATCTGTCCGTGGGGTACCTTTACTTATAAAAAGCTTTCGTTCGACTTAAAGAATGCTAGAGCTACTTTCCAGTGTGCTATGTCTTACGCATTCCATGACATACGCCATATCGTTCAGCCTTATCTGGACGATTTGCAAGCTCATTCAGCTCAGTGTGAAGACCATCCCGAACATCTCCACCAGATTTTCCTTCGCTGTAGACGTTATAATATCTGGCTTAACCCTCATAAATGCGTCTTTTGCATGGATTCTGGTCGTCTTTTGGGGTTCATTGTCTCCAAGGACGGAATTCGCCTTGACCCCCTAAAGGTCGAGGCTATTGTCAATCTCCCATCACCCTCCTCATTACACCAACTCCAAAGTCTGCAAGGAAAAGCTAACTTCCTACGACGCTTCATCCCGAATTATGCGGAAGTGGCCCAAGGTTTCACACGTCTTTTAAAGCAGAACATTCCCTTTCATTGGGACAAGATTTATCAGCAATCCTTCGAGAAGCTAAATACGTTACTCATTAATGCTCCGTTGATTCTTCCTCCAAACTATCACTGGGATTTCACTCTATGCTTGGCCGTCGCGTTTAGCACCATAGCTATGGTTCTGGTGCAGGATGACGATCATGGCAATGAACACGTTGTTTATTATCTATCACAGAATCTTCTCAACACAGAAACACGTTACGCTCACGTCGAGAAATTGGCATTAGCCACAGTGCAAGCTATGCAGCGTTTCCGCCACTACATCTTGCTGCGTACGGTAACCGTGGTTTCAGATTGCAACCCCATGACGTACATTCTATCTCGACAATTACTGGGGGGGAAATACTCCAAATGGATCGTTATCCTTCAAGAGTTCGACTTAGAGTTTACCACTGCTAAGTCGACCAAATCACTAGTTTTTACGGATCTCATTTGCTCCCTCTCGACAGACTCCACCCCATCTCACTCTGACTAACATATCTCGGATGAAACCATCTTCCTTATCAGTACTCGCGATCCATGGTATGGTGACATTATTGTGTATCTTCAAACATCGATGTTCTGATCTGAGTTGACCAAGGATGCCCGACGTCGGATTCAGCATCAGTCTCAACCTTACCACATTTTAGGAGATACTTTATACCGGGTTGGAGTAGATTCGGTGCTCCACCGGTGCTTGACCCTGGAAGAGGCTGAAAAAGTCTTGAATGACTATCATAGTGGTGCCTGTGGCAATCACATGTCCGGATATACTACCGCCCATGTTACACCATTTTTTGTTCATCTAACCTACTATCATTAGATGGACCCAAGTACACCATGTAAGACCAATCTTACCCTAAGTAAAATTGCTCTCACTATGTAAAATAACTTAATAAACCACATTTATTAGGTTGTTTATGGTCTAAACAGGAAACCCCAAAAGGAAATATTAAACAAACCTATATTTGTTTGATTTTCCTCATGGAATAATTAATTAAACCATAATTTAATTATTATTCCTAGTCATGTTTAACCCAAAACAAAGAAATTAATTAGATAAACATTTATTTATCTTATTATTTTCTAGGAATAATTATTTAGATATTATTTAGATATTATTCCTTGTTAACTATGACCAAGTCATCCACAAATAATCAAATAAATCATTATTTATTTGATTATCCTTCAACCACTTCCTTAAAAAGATAAATAAATCATTTATTTATTTATTATTGACAAATAAAGGGATTTGACCCAAGTCAAATACTTTTTCCCTCCAACAAATATAATAAAATATTCCTTAAAATGTGGATCTAGATTTGGTTAACATTATTTTAATCGTGCACCAAGATCTAGAATGACCCAATATTTTGTTATAAATAGGAGGGGTTTTCCTACCATTCTTCACCTTTTGTTGCCTATTAGATCACTCTGGATCTAAACTCTTGGTCTGACTTTGAGCCATTATAATTGTCATATTCTCCATTATTTGTTGTGTGAGCTCCCTTTGAGTTCTATCTTTGTCTGGGTTTTCTACACCAACAGGAGAGAGAAATGCTAGATCTGAAGTGCTGAGGACTTCCAAGAACCCATCCCATTGAGGAGAATTGGAAACATCTTCTTGTTTTCCTCCCAGGTGCCCTTAATACAAAAAATTCTTTCAAAAATTGTTCTTTTCTTGTCTATTGGATATATGGAGCAAACCCTTCTTTTTACTGCTTAATGTCTTTCTATGCATAGATCTTGTTTTTTGCAGCTCTTGTCTTGATCAAATAACTGCATATCTGAAGATATTGGCAGCCACATTTTATGTTAGGGCTATTATTTATGCGTAGCTAAAGTGGTATTTTTTCGTACACTTCGACAAAGGATTCATACTAACAATTGGCGACTCCACACGGGTTTTCAATTACGACCGCTGTCGTTTTTCATATTCCTGCATATCCAGCTACTTCAAACCCTAGGGTTTCTTTTCAGCTTTTTTTTTTCCTATTTTCATGTTGTTTTTCACCTATAAAACCCTAAAACATTAAAATTTCTAACTTCCGCGTGTTTCTGGCCCTATTGCACAGGTGACAGACATCAGCCGCAACTGAGACGGCAACTTTTCCGAAAATCTACCGCCGGGACAACCGGAGTTGGAGGTCGCACTTTTCAGCCCAAAAACTGCGACCTGGACTCCAAGTCGCACTTTTCAGCCTCTTTTTTGTGACCTGAACAGGAAAACATGTTAGAACCTGCGACCTGTGCTTTTTTCTGTTGTTTTTCTGCAATTTTTCTGGGTTTTGCTGAAGCTTCTGTCAGGGTTTTCCAGCCTCTGTCTCCGCCCGTTTAGACCTGTTTCTGATATGTTTTTCTCATCTAAGTGGGAACCTAGCCCCCTAGGGCTTCAGTACCCTCCACTTTTGGTGGAAGAGTTTTTAACTGTTTCAGCTGTCTGTTTTTTCAAAGTTTCAGCCTTCCCTTTTTCAGATTTGATACCTCATTCTCAGATCCCTTTAAATCATCTCTTCTTCCTTTCAAATCACCTCTTGTCATTTTTTTTGGACCTCCCTTTGGGACCTCCTCCCTATCCTTTCTGCTTTTTGCTGATTTCCTCCTTTTTTCCAGCCACCTTGCCTCTGCCTCTTGGCTGTGATCTGCACCTCTTTTCAGCAGCTTTCTCCTTTAGATCCCTATCCCTTTCGACCCTAGATCTATTGGCCTCTTTTTAGTGTGTTTTGACTAGATTTTTTCCCTCTTTTAGATTAGTTTTGAGAGACCCGCCTTTTTGGGTTGAATCGATGCACTAGTAGCTGTTAATTTTCTGTTATTTCAGCATTATATACTATTTTTGCAGCATTATTTTCAGTTACGCAGCACACTTTTTCTCTTGCTCTAAAAAAGAAAAGGGTTTAAAAATTAAAATTAACGCACGCCACACACTCACCCTAAGCGAAGAAGAGCTTGGTTTACACCGCCAGGCAAAGACTTTAAAATCAATTGACACTGCACCTATCTGCCCTTGTTTCGACATTGTAATCACTTGATTCTGCACCTCCTTGCCCTTGTGGTCGTTCTTCTTCCCCTTGTGCCGTGTTTGTGTTGTCATCATTGTGCCCCCAAGGCACACTTCCCGGAGACTTCTTGGCCTTCACCCTCAGTTTCCGGTCGATTGACCTGCTCCGTCCCGCCGTCGTCGAGCCAGTCCTCCTCCGAGTCCACACTCCGACTCCTCTTCTGATTCTTTGGGTTCTCCTTTTCCTTCTGGTTCTCCCCCTGTCACCTTCACTATGTCTGGTCCAGGGCCTAACGCTAGCGGTGCTCCTGGCCCTAATGCCGGAACTACTACTAGCGGAACCGCCACAGGAACTACCTCGGCCACACCCTTGCTGCCGTACATCGCAGGCCTCAGCCTCCCCGATTTCAATCAGTTGATCAATGACCCTATCCGCCACGATGTTGGTTGGCCTGCTATGCCAACCAAGCTCCCCTCTGACATCCCTAAGTTCGAAGGCCTTGCTGGAGAAGATCCAACCAACCATGTCTAATCTTTCCACATGTGGTGTTCCTCCAATTCCATTACCGATGATTCCATCTATCTTCGGTTGTTCCAACGCACGCTTACCGGTGAAGCTTCTAAATGGTATGTCGACCAAGCCACCTCTTCCCATACCACCTTTGCGACCATTGCCTAAGCCTTTTTATCTTATTTCCAGCTCCCTCTCCGATACGATACTGGTACGGAGCTCTTGACTTCCTTCAATCAAACCTCTTCGACCTGCCTTTCTACCCATGTCCAAGAATGGCGAAGAAGACAGAGCTTATGTCGAGTCCCCCCCCTTCGAAGATTGGGTTTATATGGACTGGTTCCTTTGCACTCTCTTAGCTCCCATTGGCAAAGATGTCACCTCCCATTTCCCTCAAACCGAAGAAGCCGCCCTCCAAATAGCCTTGAAATATGACCTGATCTATGCTCAGTCTGGTTATGTTTATACCGTCCTTCCTGACCTCCCCAGGCCCGGAGGTGCTAACACCCCGGGGGCATCTCATTCCGCCGATGGTATCATTGGAGCCCTTTCTCATCCGTATGCTCAACCTCCTATGGGCTATGGTCTCCCTCAGGGAGGGGCCAGCACCTCTAGCACTTTTCCCCCTCCAGGTAGCATGTATCTAGGATACGGCATGCCTCATCCTTTTTCCCAACCTCCTGCTTACCTCAATGTTGCCCAACCTAACCATTACCCTTATCCGCAGCCTGGTGTGCCATATCCTCCAGCATATGCACTTCCATCTCCCTTGCCTCCTCCAACCCCGCAACAGCACCTACAGCCCCCTCTAGGGCAAGTATTTGCACAGCAGGGCGCGACTAATCCCCCTTCTTCTCAAAGAAGGTGGAGAGGAAATCTAAACAAATCTGCCCCTGGTACTCGGGGACCCAATCCTCAAGGTATTGACCCTAACACTGCTAACCAGCAACAGGGCACTCAACCCAAGCCGGACAGGCCTCTTTGCACAAATAAGCCTTGTTCGTGTTGCGGTGTTTATGGTCATTACACCCACGATTTTCCCCTCTTACCACAGATGCGGAAGATGTGGGAGTCTCAAGCCACATTGCGTGGACAACATGCCTCCCCTTATGCTCCCCCTAATGTGGCCACTACTCAACCGAGGAGTTGTGTTTGCGGTCTTTCCTGTGAGGATTCGTGGCTACCGACCACGACGGACAGGTCGCCACTCCACCTTCCATTTCTGGTTCCTCCGATTACCAGATCCTCATGATGAACTCTGATCCATCCCCAACCGTCGACCTTCACCTTCAAACTCGGTCTCGCCAGTACCCCAAGCCTTCCGCTCATTCTTCCCTTAAGTCCCCTTCTTTCGGTTCTAGAGAGCATCTTTCGACATCCAATGGTCCCTTACATATCCCTCAACCCAAAGTTGAGGTCCATACCAAGATTCCTAAAGGATCGTTACGTCGAAATGCTGCTTTTGGTTGAGCTGCTCATTCGTATAGCATAGTAGATGATTTGGCGCAATCTCTTGCTGCCATTTCCACATTGGAACTCCTCCAGTCATGCCCTTCCCAAAAGAAGGCTCTGCTATCTTTCGTGGGCGCTGTAGATCCTGCTGATGACCAAATGATTGTTTTCGACGCCCACCAATCAGAACATCCTCCTCTTCCTACTTCCGTCGCCTTCCAAATCCAGTCAAAATCTGGAATGCCAACGTTTCTTGGTGTATAATTGATGAGGGGGCATCCACCTGTGTGATGTCCGCTTCGGTTTGGAAGCAACTCGGATCTCCGGAGTTGGCCCCTTCCACAATCACCCTTCGAGCGTGGGACGGCCACACCTCCCAGCCCATCGGCCTTTTCCGTAATTGTCCTATCACCCTTGCCGGTAAGACCGTTTGCGTTGACGTCAAAGTCATTGACGCCCCTCTAGACTACAACATTCTATTAGGGCGAAGCTACACCTATGCCATGTCTGCTGTCCCATCCGCGGTTTTTCGCAAGATGTCTTTTCCTCACAATGGAAAGATAGTCACCATCGACCAGTTGACTTACCATGAGCCACCATCTCAGACCTCCCTGGAGACGACCATCTCTTCTATAGCCAATAAGCAAACCGTCGATTCCTTGACCAGTGTCTCCCCCAGCGTCTACAAAGATTCCTCCCTGCCTGGAAATTTTCCTGGTCTCCCCCCTCCTCATATCTCTGATCCCATCTTGTCGAATGTTTTCATGATGCAATCGTCTTGGGCTGCCCTTAAGCGACCCGCCTCGGCTAGTCAGCAACCTCAGACGCAACCTCGCCCACCGCAACCCGCTCCTAGCCCTTCATCTCTGCCAGCCGGACCTCCTCCTTCTGGCCCTTCTCCTACAGCTGGTATCCCTGAACCCCTTTATCCCCCTGGATCGGTTCCCCCAGGCCTTAATCATCTCGGAGTCGTCCCTCCTGGTCATTATCCCGCGGATCAGATATCTTTCCTGGCTCCCCCTCCCGGAGTCTATTCGGTCCCCGTCATGGCCACCCTCTCTCTCCCTAACCTGACCCTGGGTATATCCGTCTGGTACCTTGACCCTCCAGCCGCTACCCCTCCTGGTCACCCCAAACCCTATCTTGCTTTGACACCGGTTCAACTGGTCCCCCTCGCTTCCTCCGTTGATACCATGCCCCCTGCACCTCCCCAGGACCCTACCCCTATGGTAACAGCTCCAGGAAAGAAAGGCAAAGCTCGCAAGGGGGCATCCAAAGACAAGGCCACCCCGACTGACCCTACTCCTCCTCCGCCCGCAAAGCCTTGTGCCTTGTGTGATGTCATCGGTCACGCCACCCATACTTGTCCTGAGTTGCCCCACATTCAACCCATGGTTAAAGTCGCGTTCCCTGAGTCTACGGTCTCTGACCCTTCTCTTCCGTCCTCGTCCGTAACCAAGAACCCAAAAACTATTCGCACTAGCAAACCCTGTGCTTTGTGCGGTGTCCATGGCCATTACTCCCACCATTGTCCTCACCTGACGCATTACCGCGCCTCTTTAGAAGTAGTCCGAGAGTATGAGGTTGAACAAAATCAATCCACCTCTCCCATACTCACGCAGTATGCTTCGGGCCAGCTTGAGGATCCCCCCACTCCCATCGACATTCCCCCCCCTGATGTTCAGATGACGGAGTCTACTACAACCATTCTTTACCTATCATCCTCTGTGCGACCCTTGGAGCACATTCCCCTTGAATCCTCCCCTGTTGTTTCACTTAACCCCCCTTCAGCGACCACCCTGGGCTCCCCATATTTTAACCCTTTGTTTCCCTGTTCTTCCGTCATTCTCCGTGATGATCCGTATGCGAGCCTTTCTTCCCCCACAGATGATTTACGTAAATTTGAAGCGTCATGTGACGTCCCTTCCACCCTTGACCCCCTATTTTCTGCCCATACACGAGATAACTCCACCAATATCTCTGTTGACCTCCGCAGCCCGAGTCCCCGCCATACCTCCTCCAGCCCTCATATACCACCCTCTAGTTTGTATATGAGTCATAGCCATCCTGCTCATCGCACTCCCTCCCACAGTTGCCACTCGATGTCTTCTGTACACTCATGTTTCCGTCATTGTCCCTTCTCCCCCCATTTGTTGTCTTGTAACACTATTCTGCAGGACCTCCCGTCCCCACCCTATATCGGTTACGCCGATGGTGCAAGTCGTTACTCCCGGAGTCTAGCCTCGGCAGGTTGGGCCATTTTCACCCCCTTGCATGACCTTGTGCTCTCAAATGGGGTCTGCATTGGTACTTCCACCAACAATCAGGCCGAATATGATGCAGTGCGTGGTCTCTTAGCCGATGCCCTCTTTCATCGCATCCTCCATCTGCATGTTCATTTAGATTCCCTCCTTCTTGTCATGCAACTAAATGGTGTCTATCGTGTGCGTAATCTTGTGCTTTTTAGACGATATTTACGAGTGAAACTCTTGATACGTGAATTTGAAACCATAACGTTCAACCATGTACCTTGAGACCATAATCACTATGTGGATGGTATTGCAAACCATTTTCTAGATTGGAATTTATCACACGCATTTCATACAAGACAATAACATTCATAATCATTAAAAAAGATGCATATCCATAATATGTGTCATACAACATGTGTTTAGAGTCCATCTACTCTGATACATATGACATGCCCATAGCATGTTACAAAAAACTCAAAAACTGGGGGCACCACCTGCCCCTACATACACACTAGGGGGCACCACATGCCCCACACCTAATCATTATCTGGCGGATCCCGAGCCAATTTCTCTGCTCCTGCATCCTATAGATCACGTATCCCCTGACCGGCCATCGCCATGCACCGCATGACACCTCGCCATTCTGAGGGTAGACCAATGCATGGTTCTATGTACTGGTCGTCTAAGTCTTGCCACCCGCACTCTGACACTCCGGTCAGCAACCTCTCGCATCTACGACGGATGTCCTCCAGAAGGGCGGCTGCGTCCTCATTATGCGCTGCTCTCGACCCACTCGGACCTGCAACTCCAGATGCTGTCGGTCGTCCCATATATCCGACCGGTTTTACTGGAGCTATATCTGCATACCAAATGTACATGAATCAGTACCCTATCTACTATTCACTAATTGTAACATGCCCAAAAAAGAATAGTTACTTATCACTTACCATCAGGTCCCCATACTCGACCAGGCGGAAGTGGTAGGTCTGGATCCCCACAATAGCTCATCCGACTATAGGGATAGTCGTCTATGTATAACGGCATCTGATCCCAATGGGCAAAAAACTCAGGTCGAAACACTCGTCCGACCGCCCCTCCGCCTCCTCTGCACAGTAGCTGCCCCCACCGGCGCATCCTGGGCTCTCTTTGGCCCCCATCTAGGAGCTGTATACGAGGTCGTAAGGTCAAGATCTTCTCAAAAAAGAAGGAACACATTAAAGTCCCATACGAGCAATCATAGTTCACTTGCCGCTTGCACAGCGACAGCTGTCGTTTTAACGACACCAACATCATTTGGGCCCACCCATAGTAGGTCCCACTCAACATGCTCTCTACGATCATCATCTGCCCCCCAGTGATGTGATGGAACGCCTGGCTGCCCAGGATTTGCAGCACCGCTGCGGCCACTGCCCGGGTCTCCAATCTCTCTAGGTCCCCGATCGGTATCCGCGTCCCTTTGACTTGGAGACCCGGTCGACAATGCTGCTCCACAAACTCCATGATGTTCCGCCCCCGCGGTAACACTGGCTGCGTATTTCCCACCATCCCAAGTGGCGGGAGACCTGTCAGGAAATACACATCCTGGACTGTCAGTTCGATCCTGTGCCCCTGCACTACAAATACCTCATGCTCTGGATCCCAATAACTGATAATCCGGGCCAACAAGGGCTCTCCAGCTCTCATCAAAGGGTTCTCCAAAAACTTCAGAACCCCAAACCTGGCCAACACACGACGAACACCCTGATCTGCATGGATCTCTGCCCGTAATGTACCCAGGTCTCTCTCTCTCCAGTTCACCTGTATATCTACCATATCTGGACAAAAAAATCATATTTTTCAGCCTACAGATAGGGAATACTGTAACCAAACACAAAAAAACCCAACTCTCAGCCATCAAACAGCACTAAAACCCCCTCATCTTCCAGGTCGCACTTTTTTGCCAAATCCTGGGACAGGTCGCACCTTTTGGCTCAAAACCTACATCCCAGGTCGCAGATTTTGGCCCAAAAAGTGCGACCCGGCCGAAAAGATGCAAAGGGGGCTGTTCCTGAGATTCTGGGCCCTAATCTGAACTTTCAATCCATAAAAATGAAAGAGTAAGGTTAGGCCTCTTACCTGCAACTGACGGATCTCGATTCCAATGGTCAGTTTGTCCGCTACGCTCGCCGCAAGAATTAGGGCCTTCTCTCCTCTCTACATTCACCACAACAACACTAGCAAATGAGTGGATTTGGAGGGAAAACTGCCTTATTAAAAGAGAACCCTTGTTTCTTCTTTCGCCTGCTGCGACCATACCGTAGCTCCGTTTGACAAACCGTCTGTACCGTTGGAAAGCTTTCATCGAGCCCTCAAATGGGTATCTATTAGTTTTTTGTGATTTGATACTTCACCAGGACACATTTTGTCCAAGATGGGTCACTTCACCTCTCCTTAAAATCACATTTCTTCACTTATAACACTTGTACTTGGGGCACCACTTTGCCTCCTTACTTGTCTTTGTTCGTGTTGATTTTCGTCGTGAGTTACCATCTTGTACTCATGTTTTCATGGTCCCCCATTGGACCTTTACTATGTGGCAGCACCATCGAGTCGCCCTTGTTTAGAGCATCCAAGTGGAGTCATCATCGCATTCATGGAGTCTATCCCGAGTCCCTTTGTACCCCGCTATAGTCCTCCACCCCTCATTGCTTGGTTTCTCTCTTGTGTCGCACATTATGGCCTTCAATCCCACTATCCCTTATCCCTGATGATATTGTGTCAGTCGCTGCCATGTCATTCATGCCCTTTATGCTCTAGCAAGGGGAGTCGTCCATTCGCTACTCAATCCCCTCCATTCCACCATCATCATTGGTATTAGTCTGTCTGTCGCTCTACTATTTTCTCTCGTGCCTTAGTTGAGGACCCCCCATTGCCTCACCTATGGCAGACCTCCTTCTATCGACATCAGCTCCTTCATTCCAGAAGATAGTTATAGAGGGTAGTGTACCATGGTTCCAGCTTCCACTCTTGTTCGGTGCCTCGGATCAGGCAAAGGGATCTCTCATTTCCCTTTGACTTGATTGTTTCTTCACTCCAGCTCCTTTCAGCATGATCGATATCCGTGTACTTGATGGTTCAGTGATGCAGCAGCAGCTCTTGGTGATTCCCGGGTGTGTGTGAGATGTCTCAGCCCTCATGAGGGGGTGGCCATGCAAGTAGCCCCCCACATGCCCGGATGACCTCTTCATTGCAGCCCTCAATGCAGCTCCATATATTTGATGATGTCGGCCTTAGCCGCTTGCAGCGCCTCTTTGATTTGCATGTATCAGTCAGATTTTGTGAGCCCTTCCCCGCTTATAGGGGCATTTGGGTTGTATTTGTATCTCATGTACTCAGATATTATTGTATAAGTCCTGGCTGTTATCCCAGGCACAACATGTATGTGGGATCCCTCATTGTATTTTTATCTGGCTCATGTTTATGCCGGCTGTACTTTATGGTTCGGTCCCTTGTTTATTGGACACACTATTCTTTTGTACTTTGTCTCGGCGGGCATAGGTATGCCTCCCCCGCCGCCTTTAGCACAGGTACCCTCTCATAAAAAGAGACTTGTTGCACCTGCAAGTCTCATCTCCTCAGGGTCTAGTTCTTCAGCACATTAGTCTCCCTTACATTTCTCTCTCTGACTTCCCTTTTGATGTCTGGTGATTGAGTTCTTACAACGTACTTCGGTCATACGATTTTCTCCTAACACTCGCACACTGGGGGGCAATCTGTTACACCATTTTTTGGTCATCAAACCTACTATCATTAGATGGACCCAAGTACACCATGTAAGACCAATCTTACCCTAAGTAAAATTTCTCTCACTATGTAAAATAACTTAATAAACCACATTTATTAGGTTGTTTATGGTCTAAACAGAAAACCCCAAAAGGAAATATTAAACAAACCTATATTTGTTTGATTTTCCTCATGGAACAATTAATTAAACCATAATTTAATTATTATTCCTAGTCATGTTTAACCCAAAACAAAGAAATTAATTAGATAAACCTTTATTTATCTTATTATTTTCTAGGAATAATTATTTAAATCTTATTTAGATATTATTCCCTGTTAAATATGACCAAGTCATCCACAAATAATTAAATAAATCATTATTTATTTGATTATCCTTCAACCACTTCCTTAAAAAGATAAATAAATCATTTATTTATTTATTATTGACAAATAAAGGGATTTGACCCAAGTCAAATACTTTTTTCCTCCAACAAATATAATAAAATATTCCATAAAAGTTGGATCTAGATTTGGTTAACATTATTTTAATCGTGCACCAAGATCTAGAATGACCCAATATTTTGTTATAAATAGGAGGGTTTTTCCTACCATTCTTCACCTTTTGTTGCCTATTAGATCACTCTGGATCTAAACTCTTGGTCTGACTTTGAGCCATTATCATTGTCATATTCTCCATTATTTGTTGTGTGAGCTCCCTTTGAGTTCTATCTTTTTCTGGGTTTTCTACACCAACAGGAGAGAGAAATGCTAGATCTGAAGTGCTGAGGACTTCCAAGAACCCATCCCATTGAGGAGAATTGGAAACATATTCTTGTTTTCCTCCCAGGTGCCCTTAATACAAAAAATTCTTTCAAAAACTGTTCTTGTCTTGTCTATTGGATATATGGAGCAAACCCTTCTTTTTACTACTTAATGTCTTTCTATGCATAGATCTGGTTTTTTGCAGCTCTTGTCTTAATCAAATAACTGCAAATCTGAAGATATTGGCAGCCACATTTGATGTTAGGGCTATTAGTTATGCGTAGCTAAAGTGGTCTTTTTTCATACACTTCGAAGAAGGATTCATACTAACAGCCCAGAAGATTCTGCGTGCAGGCTACTTCTGGCCGTTGATATTCAAAGACTGTATTGTTGCAGTCCGAAAATGTCATGCGTGCCAGGTTTTTCAATGCAATATGCGCACGCCACCTCTTCCTCTGCATCTTGTCATTACTGTCATCCCTTTTGCAAAATGGGGCGTAGATTTCATGACGTTTAACCGTCATTCGGTCGAGGGGCATGCATATATAATCGTCGCTGTCGACTACTTTACTAAGTGGGCCGAAGCGATGCCTACACTAGCCGCCGACGGTAAGACAGCTACCCAGTTTATTTTCAACCACATTATTGCACGTTTCGGGGTCCCTCAAGCCATTTTTACTGATCATGGCACTCATTTTCGAGATTACATGATGGCCGAGCTGACATCAAGATTGGGCTTACGACATGATAGCTCAATGCCATATTACCCCCAGGAAAATGGCCAGGTTGAGGTTGTGAACAAATTTTTGGTCACTATGCTTCAACGGACAATTGGTATTCATAAGTCCAATTGGAATCTCCAATTGTTCTCAGCTCTATGTGCCTACCGGACGTCAACGAAGAGTGTGACCGGATTCACACCTTTCCAATTGGTGTATGGTCTAGAAGCGACTCTTCCAATTGAGTGCGAAATTCCTTCTTTAAAGTTGGTTGTGGAAATTTTTCCCGACACTTCTCCTGAAGAAGAGCATCTCTTGTATTTGGAACGACTGGATGAAACCCATTGCTTGGCTGCTTTAGTCATTGAAGCACAGAAGAAGCGGGTCAAAGCCCAATTTGATCAATCTGTATCTCTGCATTCCTTTATCGAAGGGGACCTCATCCTCCTATACGACCAAGCGCACGACCAACTTGGAGCAGGCAAGTTCCAACCCTTGTGGCATGGGCCTTAAATAGTAAAACGAGTATTGAAAAATGGGGCTTATGAGCTCATTGATTACGAAGGAGTTCCGTTGGTGCGGCCTAGAAATGGGTTGTACCTTAAAAAATACTACGCTTGAGTTATTTTTGGGTGTGGTGTGTGTACATAGGTGTGTATATTCATTTGTGTGCATGTTTGGTGTGATGTGAAATGTAATCATCTTTCTACTGATCAGGTCTTCCTAATTGTGCACATGTCTATTACTCTGTTTGTCAGTTTCGTGGATGGTGCCTCCCGCAGTACCAGGAATCTGTCCTCGGCAACCTGGGTAATCTATGATCCTGCTGGTGAGTTGGTTAATTTGCAAGGTGTGTGTCTAGGGCCTACCACAAATAATGTTGCGGAGTATAGTGTTGTTTTAGAATTATTAACCGAGGTTGTTAACCTCGGCATTCGTGCATTACTTGTGTATCTGGACTCACAACTTGTAGCGTTACAACTTAACGGTCATTATTCAGTAAGTAACCCATCCATTTTACATCTGTATCTACGTATTCATTTACTGGAAAGAAATTTTGATTATATCACATATCAAAACATACCCAGACATATGAATACATTAACAGATGCAGTAGCTAATTTGGTTTTAGATCGACATTTGTGCAACTTATAAAAACATCATCACATGTAAAAAGATCCATCTAGAAATAGATATATAGATATATGTGTCGAATAGTTTGCAGTACATCACATAAAATAAAAAATATACCTGTTCGTCTTAATACAGTAGAAGACGACATGTATGTCAAAACAAATATGCATATGAAAGCCATAAATAGCTAATTAGCATGGTGCTTGTGGTAACATGCCACCGCGCGCACCAATCGCCTCAGCAGTCTATGGAGGCGACTAGGCACCCCCACGGTGTGTCGTTGGTAAGCTAATGGGGCGTCTACCAATCGTGCATAGTATGGGATTCCCCGGGCAATGCCCTCTAGGTTCTAAATCAGCTTGCTCCCTTCGCCACCCTCAGCCTGAGGGTCATGTGCGACATGGGTCCTCCGCGCAATGGGCGACATGCCTGCGGGCCTCTCTGGGCCAACGTCTGTATGCACATAAAATTGTTGTTAGAACAGACATATATTACCAAAAAATCATAAATACATAAAAAATAAAAAAGAGAATCATACCCAGATCCTCATCCCAGTCCTCTCCCTCCGGGAGCAGAAGATCGGGATCTCCAGTGAAATCAGTCCCAGCATAGGGCCAATCCTCGACCACGATCAATTGACACCGTAACCACCCAAAGAACTCGGGCCTTCAGGACATCTGTTGGCCTCCTCTTGACCTAGGCATAAGTGCTGCCCAGCGAGCCATCCTCAGCTCCCTCGGTATCGGCTCGGCAACTATTTCCCCTTGGCCCTGGAAAATGGGTAGTCGTTCCAGGATGAACGACACCAGAATGGAACCGTATCCAAATTGTTTCAGTTTGTCTTGCTTGCATCTTGTTAACTGCCTCTTTATGTTGGTTGTCACTGTAGTAGCCCAATCGAACAATGTAGGATTCATACACTCAGAGGCTAGTATGAGTTGGGCCTTGGTTGCTTCATGTGGTGCCTGCAATCCCGCAGCCTGCGTAATGGTATGAAGCACTACCCTGAGTGCTAGGTCACGGACAGTGTGGATGTCCACCTTCCCTCTTCTCTATCCTATTCATGCCCCTGGGCACACTCTTGCCATTACCATATCCATTTTCTCTCCAAAGGGTCTGCTGCCCGTTATGATTGGCACTGGACCTCTACGCGACAATCCGGTTATAAAGTAAACATCAAAGACCTCAAGAGCTAATACTTGGTCCCGAAGTTTGAACACTTCTTCGTTTTCATCCCATATGCTGACCAAGTACTGTAGCAGCTTAGGTTGAGCTCGTAAGCATGGCATAAGGAAGAATTTTTTGAGTCCACAGTTCCTGAGTGCATTCATACAGGCTTCGTTTTCCATAGCCATTTCATCTTCCTCCCCATGTTCCCTCTCCTTCCATTCGATAACCATTGTGCTCGAATATCTGCATCAACATGTTTAAAAATGCATTGTTAGATCTCTGTTGCATTTGAAAATCCACATGGATGGCTCACATTTTGAAAACTTAAGGCGGAAAATCGCATTGCGCCATTGGCGCGACTGTTTTCCTAACAATCGCACCAGTTGGCGCGACCCCTTTGTGAGAAATTTTCCATTAGCGCGGGTCCGTGCCCGATACCCGCGCCAATGGAGTGAGCCCTAAAATTTTAAAAGGTTCCCCCCAGAGGTCTAATGCACAATGAAAACTCATAAAAAATGGATTAAAATGGAGCTTAAGGGATCGCCTTTTACCTAGAATAGAAGAGGATCTGAATGATGTCCCGGATCAGTCACAATCACCGCTGCAATTTTGCGCACAAACAAACCACTATTGCTCTCAAAGTGAGGTAAAAAGTAAAAGTAAATTTGTTTTACCATTTGGAGCCTATTTATAAATTTTTAAGTCAAAATTAGGTTTTAAATGTCGTTTTTCTCAATATTTTAATATATTTTGTCGAAAAATGGATTTTACACTTGCTTTATGTGTAGCGACAGGTTCTTACACGACTTGGACAGTGATACGAGTTGTATTTTATACTTTTTCAGACCTGGTAAAAACACGAAAAAGTCATTTTGGAGTCATCTTTCAACTCTTTTCTGACTCTCTAAACATGAAAATATTGCCGAGTCCCTTGTCATTTCGATCTCGTTAAAGTGGCCACGAAATGACATCTACCTAGTATACGTTTACCCCTTTTTCGGTTACCCCTTTTTCAGGCTAGGATAGATTATTTACGAAAAAGGAATACCCTAGCCTATCGCGACTAGGAGGTTTTCTCATACATAGTTTTCTACCTTTTCGGATCTGAGAAACTATTTACGAAAAGGGACCGTTGGAGTTTACTTTTTTGCTATCTTTTCAAACTCTCTAAATATGAAAATACGCCGAGTTATTCCTTTGTCAGACTCGTTAAACCCTGATGACATCGGATCCAGTCGCAATGACGATATTCAATTTCCTCCTTCCTAGGGCTCGTTAAATGTACTAGGATGGATTCGTCTGAAGGACGGACTTATATCACAAGCATATGTTATCCCCTTCAAGCTTGTTTTCAAAAATAATTGGGGTACTCGCCAAAAATGGTGGGGAAAAATGGAACCAACATCATTGTCATGTCGGCAGTATGTCGCTCTTGAACATGGCACTTGTCTGCATTCGTGTCGGGTTGGGGACATCTCATCTCGTTTTTCACTTGCCTCCGTGGGTTTGGGTGATCCCTTTTGACCTCTCACCTGCTCTTTGCCTCATCATCATGACCTTTGATCTTTTGATCCAATACTTCCAAATCCACTATCATGCTGCCAATATGTTCAAGAGAAGTTGACCTCTGCAAAATTCAACCTTCCTCTGATTCTCATCTAATCCTAATTCACAAAGACATTATGTTCCTCTGTCTCATGTCGATGATGTGGGAAACATTATGGCCCACCTTCGATCAAGGTCACTTCCTGTCGACTTCAGCTCATTATCCAGGAAGCTGATCTAGAGAATCCCTCCTAGTACCTTGGAGCCTGCATGCCTCAATGGTAGGTTCTTCGCATTCGACGTGAGGTTTTCATCATTGGCCTCCGATCGAGTGATTCTGCGGGTGTTCGACGACAGCTCACTAATTCACATGCTGTAAACTGTACCTATAGTACCTTGAGGGCCATTGTCATTATTGGTGGTACCTCTCGCGTCTATTAACAACTTTCATCATTGGCTGGTAATCAGGCGATGTTCTCGCATGTTCGACTCCAGCTCACTTACTCGCATACTTGAACTTGTACTTTGTTCGGGTCGAGATGGAGTGCAAGACCCTAGATCTTATCTATTGAAATCCAGGCTGCGATTTTGTGGATTATCATGATTAGTTACATGACTCATTCATTGGATGGCTGCGACCATACCTGAGTCTATTTATCGGTCCTTACTGGATGGCTGCGTCCATACCTTGGATCTGGATTATTGTATACTTTGTTATGGATGGCTGCACCCATACCACATATATCATGTATTTGAGATATCAGTTGTACTTCTCTACGCAGGTTTTCCGAAGGCAGTGTTTTCAGTTGGACACGTTCTCGTAAAGCATTTCACCCCTCTCTCTCTTTCGGGCCTCATGCTTTAGGGGGCATCTATTACACAATAATTTGTCACCGTCCCTGCAATTCCTCATCCCGCACATTGGAGGGCTTATTCCGTGACCTGTGAGCAGTGACATGATCTAAAAACACTTTCATGGCATTCCCCTAGGCATGGACTTTCATTCTCCTAAAGAAAAATCCTTGAGGAAAACCCTAAAAATAGCCTTTTTATCCTTGGCGCTACTCATCAGTGTTATACCCGTGCCAATGGGGGAAATCCTCCAAAGAGGACGCGCCAGCTGGCACACTTTCTCAGTGTTGTACCCACGCCAGGCTTATTAAGGAGTGTTTTTTAAAAATAAATGGCGGAATATTGACTTCAACCAACTCCTGAACTAGTCTCTAAATTGAGTTGGGATGTTTGGCTCCGGATCTCCATGTAGAGGAAGTAGTTTTCCACCTCTCATGGAAGCTTCCTTGATGATAGGTCCAATCCCATGATTGTAGGGATCCCAACTCCCCTTCCACCATCTATATAAGCTTGCTATTTCCCTTTGCAAGCTGGTCTCCAAGAACCTTCATAGCTTGAAGACTGTTGCAATAGTCCTCATAGAGCCAAATCAATAGCAAGGAGATTGACGATCGAAGAGAGAGGCTTGTCCCCATTCCTGACGAGCTTTAACGAGACGTATTCCGCTGACGACCTGCCGAAGGAAGATTCAGCGTCAGAGCTAGGTTGTATTTTTCTTTGTATGAATTAATGATAAGCGACTTTGGTTATGGTTCCACTCATATTGTTCATTATGATCATGAGTTTTGTCTTCTCTGACTGATACATAATTTCATATATTGGGTTTTACGCTTGTGTTTGTCGTGTTTCTTGTGTGTGCAGGTGTTTGATCGCGGCAAGCGAGAGGATTGTGATCTGCTGGAGCAAAGAGACGGAAGCGTTATCTTCTCTACAAACAACAGCGTTGGACTTGAGGTAGGCCTTTTTCGCAATTTGGTCTATTGCAATTAGGAACTTTCACCTTAGCGTGATACGATTGTTGCTAGACCCGATATGGGCTAGTAGGGATCGCCTCTGTCCGCAGAGGGGATTTACCTCTACAATAGTATGGGTTGGTCTTAAATCATGTATTCCAAGGAAAGCACAAGCCTTCAATGTCATAATATTAATAGCAACTCCCAAATATACCAAATTATTCAGAAAACTAATACTCTTTACTTGTATAGTGACTACAAGATTCCAAGGATTTTCATATTTCATAGGAATTTATTTTCCCAGAATTAGATCAGACAATTTCCCAATTACATGTATAGTGGGAGGATCCTTAGGCCTCCTCCCAGGATTTTTGACACACAATTCCTTAATATTTTTTTCATAAATGGGGATGTCTTTGATATCATACAATAGAGGAAATTTAACACATAGATTCTGTAATTCCCCTACTAAATCAAATTCAGGGTATAGTGGTTGTTTCATTACAGTCAATCTTTGTGTAAATGGGGGAGTGGCGGTTGTAACCATAGTTTGTTTTTGGTTTATATTAGATTCAACATGTGAATCTAATGTTGTTGGTGAGGATGACACTGACCCACCATAGGTTGTAGTCGATGATGAGTTTCCAGGTTGAGTTTGAGTCTACTCTTTATTATGTCTTCATTTCCTAGTTGCTCAGAAATTATTGGAGAGTTTGTTGTAAAGATTGAAAATCTTGATATCAATTGTATTTCATTGCATTCTAAAGGGGTAAGACAATGATCAAAGGTATCTAATATTTATACGAGTTACATCGGTATGTTATTTGGATTAGGATTTGGTTCTGCAGGAAATTGAGGGTGTAACAGTGGCTTAGTATTCAGGTTAATTGGAGTTGTGGTTGTGATGGTTGTGATTAGGGTAATGACCCTAAATATTGATTAGTTGGAACAGGAGGGTGTTTCCAATTTTGAGGCCATGGTGACCCCTGAGTGCCATGATTTTTCCATTGGGAAGGATATTTTGTATATTGTGTATTTTTCCATGGTGATCCAAAATATTAGTATTTTTTCCAAGGGATCCAGAGTAATTTTTATTTGGCTAGGATGGTGTAGGGTATTGTTGATTATGCCAGGATGGTCCAGGGTATTATTTTTGATTATATTGACTGGTAAAAAATTTAGAAGGATTCAAGACCATAGCTGGAGGATGATATTGCCATTATCGTCATTGAGATACAAGGTACGTCGGTTTAGGTTCCTCCCCGGCCTCCTTGTAGACAAATTTTAATCTTGGCAAGATGGAAAATCATCAGTTGAATGATATTTTTCACATATCACACAAATTTCAATCGCATCTAATGGGAATTCCTTGATACCATGTTTATGGAAAAAATGAGGAAAAAATATTGCTAATGTTTGTTCCATTTCTACCTGTTTTTGTTTTACCTGCAAGAAATATAACTATGTATTCAGGGTACTCAAAATATAAGTTTTAAATTCCCCTAATAAATTACCTATTTTTTCCCAAGTAACTCCCCCACTAGTAGTTCTTCTAGTTCTTCTCAGGGGGTGATCTGGATCCGTCAGCTACCAGATTTACCCATGATATTTTACTTCTGTGATGTTGTTAGAATTGAATTTTAAAAGAGAATAAAAGAACACATATGCATGCTTAAGCAAGAGGAAACAAGAAAACCATCAACAACATAAGAACACGAGACATTGATAATGGAGTTCACCCAATGTGGCTTACGTTTTCAGGCCCAGTGTCAAAATGGGGTAGGCTGCTTCATATAGTGTTGGAAATGGTGAGATGTAAATGGATGATGTTCTCTATCATACAAGGATATGTTCCCTCAACATGAGTGGCTTGTATATCCACGAGACGTTTCGCTATAGGAAATATCACTCACAATGGACCTCCTATCAGCATGACATAATCTCACATGAAGCAAAACAAATATCTCGCAACATGCATCAAGCAAGGATCTAGAAATAATAATGCATATCATAGAAAAAAGAGGCACATGATCAAAACTACATATACCTCAGCCCCTGAAGTTGGCTAAAGAAGAAGATGCTCAGCTGTTGAATCTAGCTGCACCATCGAAGTCGTGGTGTCGAGGGGCATAGAATCGACTGTCCACACTTGAGAATCTGACAACGTCACTCCAATCTGGAAAATGGCCGAAAATTGGGAAGCTCTTCTACTGAAACAGACATCGACATCAAATTCCTGTCACCGAGAGGTGTAAAATTGACATAAATTTTATTGAATTATGACTCCTGCAACTTTGGAACCTCAAGGAATATTTTTAATGCCCTCAAGATTCCCTAGGGCATGGTTCCACTGTCTCCATGGCTCGTGGTTCCGTACCTGCAATTAAAATATCATTATTTTTTGAACTCCATGCTCTCCTTTTCCTGGCCGCATTTGCGGTAATGGTTTTTATACTGGTGGGTGGGCGGATTTTTTGAAGGTAGCATATTGGGCTGTTGGTTAAGGCAGAGGGTTTGAGGTGGGAAAGTTGGGGGTTCCAACCCCACCGACCTCCAACCTTGGAAATTTTTTTTAACCATTGCACGTTATATATATGTTTTGGTAATGTTTAGTTGCAATGTGTTTGGTAATTTTTGGTGTTGATTGGTTACATGTTTGGGACCGCTTGCTCGGGGCCAGCCAAGTGGGCCGGGTGGGTTCGACCCCCGCCAATCCCCTCTTCCGCTGCCTTCAGGTGGCAATATATATATATATATATATATATATATATATATATATATATATATATATATATATATATGCAGTGGGCAGGGTCTGCTCCACGTGGCCCCGACCCATCCCTTTGAAACGAAATTTGTTACATGTAGGGGCTTCGGCCAAGAGTGGCGGGGTTTGGCCACCTGCTGCCCCAATTAAAATATGCATAAAATGTTTTTTATAACCACTTGGTGGGGGTGGAAAGGGTGGCGACCCGCCACCCCTATTTTTTTAATAATTTTTAGTTTTTTAAAACTAAATTAGTCAGTTTGATTTTTTTTGAAAATAAGGGTTAGAGGGATTTTTAACTAGGCAATGATTTCACCCATTTTCAGGAGCTAAGTTCCCTACCAGTTGACGGTCAATTTGTGGGACACTTAAACCTAGCCCACTGCCCAACTTTGACCATAAATTTGACTGGCACTAACTTCTCCATACGAGCTCAGATTGGAGATACGTTCACACCATTGGAATCAGGGTGATGAGCACTTCAATCTGAACCTAGTTTGAGATCAATCTGACCACTTTGAATTTTGACCATTTCTGAGCCCTCTCGGTCTCCTGAGGATTTCTAGAGCCACCTGGATCAGGGGGTCTCATATTCCATGCTTTCCCCTTATGATTCTGTAGGAACACCTTATACATAGCTTAATAATATCATCATATTATTCCTTGGAAATATCTCCTTGTCCCATTATATTGAGTCTTTCTGACCTTTAACCTTTCATTCCCTTGGTAAGGAAAAAATTAAATATCTCTTTAGTAAGACTAGTATAAGGCAACCTCTGCAGGTTATGTTGAAAAATTTCTATGTAATCCTCTAAAATCTCATCCTCTTTGTAAGTCATATTAAATAGTTCTTCTCTCAGATCCTTGGACCGACAATAGTCCTGCTATTTTTTTAGAAAGGTGTCCTTCATTTCATCCCAAGAGTTAATGGTACCACCTCCTAATCCCATAAACCGTCATATTGTTTCTCCCTTTAAGGTAGAGGGGAACAAATTTAATTTTGTGTAGCGGTGGTATAATCATACCCTCTGCACTAGACATCAAATGAAAACAAGAATGCATCCAGTTCTTCTGAAGCCAATCCATGGAATTTCATAAGACCTTGTAGTGGTATAGCTTTCATAGGTGCATTTTCCTACTGGTCAACAATAGAAAGTTCTATTGTTGAGGTTGTTGTGGCTGATTGATTCACCTATCTCACCATTTGTTCAAACATTTACCAATATCCTTCTAGGATCCCAAATTAAGGAGTTATTAATTGATAAGGACCAATGTAGAGTTGAGATCCTTGTTTTGGCTATGGGGGAATATATTTAGATCTCACAGCACTATGTAAGTCATGAATCACTATACATTCCCTTGATATTGGTGTTGTAGGAGGATCTTTTTCAAATGTTTGAAAGTTTGGGTCACTTATTTCACCTCCTCCTCCTCTCAAATTATAAGAGTGCCCCTCACTCTTATTATTAATATAACGATGCCTAGTTGATGAGGATTGGAAATTATCCTCTTCTTTTGCTGTCGATCTCAAAATTCTATCGTGAATCTGAGCTTCCACTACAACGAAGGTTTTTTCCACATGATTAATGCAAAAAAGTAGATCCTTTTACGGATATTGATTGGGGACCTACTGAAGCTTAATATTATGCTTTCCATATGATGTCATCTATAAAGGTCTCTCTCCCAAGGCTTGCTTAGCCTTGGGTTTTGTTATTCACAGGGATGGTTTTTTGATTCATTTATTTTTTATTTTTACCTTTATTTCCTCTTCTAGTCATGCATATAATATGACCTGAAACTACTAACTGAGGGCATACTCCACCACAAACTTATCCAAGGTGGGTGCATAGGTTCTTACCTTCTGTATTTAATATCCAACCTTCCTGGAGTCAAGTATGCATCTACAACCAATTATTTGTATAATAGTATTCTTTTGACAGACTCCCCAACAACAATGTTAAAATGTTGGGGATTTTAATTTCTCAAATCAAACAACTAATCACATAAAAATTAATATTATCAACTCAAGAAGTGTCCTTTTATTTTGAGGAAGTTAAAAAAAATTATGCAGGGAACTACCAAAAACTAATACTAGTGCTACATGAAATGATCTAAGCTATTAATTTTCTATTAAGAACAAATATATGTTATGATGATCCTTATAATATTTCAGATGTAGCAACTCTTAAAATAAATAAGGTAAAATGCAGAGAACAAATGACAAGGCTGGAAATAAACTCCATGTTTGAACTAAATCAAAATCTTGCTTGCAGAAATGAAATTCGAATGCACAACTAATAAATCGTACTATTTTAGATAAGAACTTAATCAAAGAACATTAAAAACCTCAAACCTAATATAATATACTTTCAGTTATTTAACCATCATGAGATAAGCCAACAACTCTAACCAAGTAACAACAATATTTCAAGAAACAATGATAAAAACAATATTTCAAGAAAAATTGATAATAAAATAAGGAAACAACAATTACATGTCCAAAGAAACGACTATTAAGAAATGAAAAAATAGACTAAATTGCTATTCAAAATACATAATATAACTAATTTCCAAAATGACTATTTACCATACAGATGAAGAAACAACAACTAATTAGGAAGGAACAACACGAGACTAACTTTAATATATTTTACATAAGAGATACAACACCTCCTCCAAGGAAGCGAGCCCAACTTCCTATGAGTTAGTCTTTCTTTAAAAGAGATTCGTATCAAAATAAAAATAATTTAAGTCTGAATTCAATTGATAAGCCTTTGCATTAAGAAGTCTCAGAAAATAAATATAGTCATAATATAATTCACATCTTTGTTTTATATTACAAAAATGAATTACAATAGATTTTTTAGGAGATAAGGAATGTCATGAGAATTGGATATTCCTAGGACGCTCTTACCAAATTAATACAAGTCTTATATCTTCAACGGAGAGATCAAAATTTCTATTTCTACAACTAACTCCTTTTTATAGGAGCAATTTGCATTTGAATCAACCAAGGATAGTTTTGGATGAAATTGCCCTGCGTCCACCTTCGAAATCCATGTTTATATCAAAGTATTATTATGGTAACCATTACCTCAATTATAGGTAAAACGACATTGTTCTTTTCATTAAAACACAATTTCATAAATAAATGAATTTCACCAAGGTGTGGATCATAACATGCAAAAGAATATAAATGTGAATAAAAAGGACAACAAATTGATGTAATAGCTAAGGAATTAAATAGAAGAAATGAAGCCATTACAATTCCAAACAACTAGGTACCTAATGTACAAGAATATGATAAAAAACAAGATAATCTTTCTAATATCGCTTCAAATTTTGACTGAAGTTGGGGGTCATATAAATATGTCTAAGTCTTGGCTAAGTAATTGAGAATAAAGAAAGAGGTAACTCTATAGAATAACAATAATATTAAAAATATTTACATCTAAATTTAAGGAGAAATTGTAGAAATTATATGCACTAAGCATGCATATGTCCAAGATCCACCTGATCTCACACTATTTAACTTTATGCAAGATACTGAATCTATTCCACTTTTTAATCTTTTGCGGAAAATTTAATTGCACACACATGTGAAGCATAAACAAAAATTATCAATCGCACATAACACAGTTTTTAACCGGGAAAGCCTGAAGATGAAAACCCCAACTATATATTATGTAACATGGAGATCATATGACAATCTCATACAAACATAAAAATCTTATCACAAGCCCTCAGTACAGTACAATCGTCATACACTAATCAGGCCCAATCTTGCAAATCCATGCACCGATCTTAGCCACCTACTAGCCTGCCTCCACTGCGCAATCTATGCTGAAGAATAGCTCTGAATGAATTTGAATTACTCCATCCTTGACTGCGCAATCCTCATTGGAATCTCCACTGTGTGTGTTGTGCAATCAATGCATCACTATAGTCACAACAGATAGTCTAGCTTGCCCTTTCACCTATCTCTCCACTGGTCTCCATTGAAACTGCCATGCACTATAGTTAAATGATGTATTGTTCAGTTGATTAATGATTTATTATTTGTGAATTAATTAACTAATTAATTCACTCCACTCTCACTAGTGTATCAATCAGTTAGACTAGATACAACTAGCTCAATTGAGTCTAACTGAGTTAAACTGAATACAACTCCATAACTACTTCTTCCAACTATGTCATAACTTTGCCACTTGAGTTCTAACTGAGTCCTCCATGCAATAGCTCTAGTAAACCCTTAGGAATAGTGTAATTCCTTCTGTCAGATGTTGTGCCACATCTGTGCATTGAACTGAAGTGCTCCAAGAGAATAAGTTGTTGTTTAGAGTCTGATTATTATTAAGAGCTAATAATAATCAACATGCATCTATTTTTAGATTGACGATATATAAATAGACTTCACCAAATATTCTAAAAATAGAATTTCATCTATTTTTCCAACTTGATCAACCATTCACAAATAGCATCCTGCAACTTCTGAAATATGATCACCATGTCTAAAAATAGACATAGTCTAAAAATAGACTTGCGCCAAAAATAGCCTGCGGGCCCACTTAGTGAAGGTGACTCTTTTCACTAAGCTCATCATCTTGTTGAATCTCAACACTCCCTCTCAATAAGATAGGGATTATCCTTCACCCCGATCTTACCTTTATGGTATTCAAATTTGCGCCTGGTGAGCACCTTCGTCAGAATATCTGCATCTTGATCCTCCGTGGGAATGTACTGAAGCAACATGATCTTCCGCTGCACACAATATCTGATATGATGATACTGGATATCAATATGTTTAGATCTATCATGAAACATAGGATTAACCAAGTGTTTAATGCAACTCTGATTATCACAATGAATCACCGTGGGATCTAAATGTGAACCAAACAAACCAACCATAATCTTCCTCATCCAGATATCCTCACATGCAGCTAAACTTGCTGCCATGTATTCTGCTTCCGCTAAACTAAGTGCCACGGATCTTTGTTTCCTGCTGTACCAAGAAACTGACGTAGATCCAATACTGAAAATCCCTCCTGATGTGCTCTTTGTGTTTTTTGGGCTTCCTGCCCAATCTGCATCCATGAAGCCATGAAACTTCACCTCATCCGTCTATCTGTACCATAAACCATACTCATATGTGCCCCTGAGATATCTCAGGACATGCTTGCCTGCCTTCCAAAAGAGCTTGGTAGGCTTAACCATCGCTTGTGAAAGATGGTTCACCGCATAGAATATGCTCGGTCTTGTATTAACTAAATACATGAGCGAACCCACCAACTGTCGATAAACAGTGGCATCCACTACCTCTGTCGATGTAGCATCCTCTTTCTTCCAATTTCCTGGAAGAGGAGTGTCGATAGGCTTGCAGCTTTGCATGTGAAACTTCTCCAGTATCTCTTGGGCATACTTTCCTTGAGACACAAACATTTCACCTTCCCGCTGCCATATTTCCAATCCAAGGAAATAATGAAGGAGGCCCAAATCCTTCATCTCAAACTCCTTTGCAAGATCTGCCTTGCATGAGTGTATCAAATGCTCATCACCTGTTAGTATTAAATCATCAACATAAATTACAATGATTAAAAGCTTACCCTCAACCACAATCTAGTACAGGTTTGCATCCACCTCACTCTTGGTGAAGCCAAGTCTAGTGAAATAGTTGTCGATCCGAGTGTACCAAGCACGGGGTGCTTGTTTCAGCCCATACAACGCTCTTTTGAGCTTGCACACATGCGACTCACTATTGAAGATCTCAAATCCTTCAGGCTACTCAATGTACACCTCTTTCTCAATGATCCCATTAAGGAACGCAGTCTTCACATCCATCTGATGAATGTGCCAACCCATCTGAGCTGAGAGATCAAGGATGGTCCGTATGGAAGAATACCGTGTGACAGGTGCAAAGGTTTCCTCATAGTCAATCCCCTCAATCTATGAGAAGACCCGAGCAACAAATCTTGCCTTATACTTCTTGACACTCCCATCAACAGCTTGCTTTACCTTGTAGATCCATCTTGATCCTACAATTTATTTTCCCACCAGCTTGGAAAAATCTCCCAAGCACTGTTTCTGACAATGGAGTCATACTCCTCCACCATGGCATCTACCCATGTGGGCTCCTGCACTACTTATTCAAAATAAGATGGCTCTGTCACAATACACTTGCTCATAAGAGCCATGTATCCAGTATATCGGTTAGGTGACTATCTCTGTCTGCGCTATGATGTAAGGACTCCTACATTCTGTGTTGCATCAAGCTTCAGTCTGTCAGCTTCTATGGTACGCTTCCTGCCTTGTCTGATGTTTGGTTCTGCATGAGTGGACTCCTCCACTCCGTGAATCTCCTCCTGTGGCTGATCCACATCTAGAGGCTCATCTTTGGGAACAAGAAGTTCCTCCTCCACATGCAAGTGTAGCTCCCTCTCAAGCGACAACTTCATGGATTTCACCTCATTTAATTTTATATCCCGTCGCACAACATTCATCCGATTGTTTGGAAAATACACACGATAGCTATGGGGTGTTTCTGTGTACCCCACAAATATCCCAACTTCTACAGTTGGCTCCAACTTCTTCCTGGTGTCCTTTGTCACATGAATGTAAACAGGTGAGCCAAAAATCTTCAAATGAGAAATATCAAGCTTCTTACTAGTAAAAGCTTCTTCGAGTGTACTCATGCCAAGTACTCTATGAGAACAATGGTTTTGCACATAAACCGCAATGTTGCATGCTTTCGCCCACAAGTTCCTCAATAGGCCCTGGTCATGCAGCGTCGCTCATGCAGCACCCACGATTGTTATGTTCTTTCTCTCCGCGACCCCATTCTGTTGTGGGTTATGAGGTGTTATGATTTCTCTTCGAATTCCTTATTTTCTACAAAATTCTTTGAATTCGCTCGAGATGTATTCACCACCATTATCACTCCTTAGAGCTTTCACCTGCTTCCCTGACTCCTTCTCCACCAATTCCTTGAACTCACAGAACTTTGAGAACGTTTCACTCTTCTTCTGCATGAAGAAGATACGGCATCTACGAGAATAATCATCAACATATATCACATAATACCTATGTTTTGTTTTTGAAGCAACCGATAATGGTCCACACACGTCTGTGTGAATTCTCTCCAGGATCACCGAAGCATGGTTCTCCTTCTCATGAAAGGTGGTCTTCACAAACTTACCCATTGTACATCTTTTTCACTGATCTGACTACGCAAGAGTACCCTTGGGAAGTCTAGTAGAAATTTGCTACAAAATCTTTAAAGCGCCATGGTGAAGATGGCCTAATCTCCTGTGCCATAATTCGCCATCATCTCGGCTCACCACTTCTTCTGCTTTGCCCACCATTGCAATGCAGCCATCTACCTCCAACTTGTAGAGATTCTTAATTCGAACCCCTATCTTCTTGGTTTGACCCATTGTTTTATGTCGAAGGAAGGCTTTTCCCTCACTGAAAACAACATCATAACCCTTGTCTTCCAGCATTGTGACCGAGACCAAGTTCTTCTTTAGACCTGGAACATGCATGACATTCTTCAACAAGAACGGATTATCGGACTCCCTCCCAAAGGTAATGGTCCCAATGCCAGTCACACTGTACCGACCATCATTGCCCATCTCTATATGCATCTGGAGGTCCTTCTCCTCCAAGTCACTAAACAACTCTGTGTCTCCCGTCATATGGAAAGACGCACCACTGTCAAGATACCACACCAATCCCATGCAGCTTGAAACCAAGCATGCGATCAAGGAAAAATCCAGATCAAATTGCAAGGCTAAGGCCTCTCCAGCTGCAGATCCAGCAGCCTGCTTATTCTTCTTTTTTGTGGACAGTTAGTGGTGAAATGTCCATGCTCATGATAGTGAAAACACTTCACTTTGGACAAGTCCTGCTTCTTTCCTTTAGCATCATATTTTGAAATATTTTTCTTCCCCTTCCCTTTCCTTGTTTTGGCAACCAAAGCGAAATTCTCTTCATCTTCATTCTTCAATGAAGATCCATCCCTGGTGCCCCCCATTATCTCCTCCTGCACAAGATCCGACCAAAGTCGCTCCCATCTCGACAGTTTCTCCTGTCCATTGACAGAGTCTTCGTAGCTATGCCAACTCTTTGAAAGCCCAAGGAGAGCCAAGCTCACCAAGTATTCTTCATCAACAGTAACCCCCACACTTCCCAGTTCATCCTTGCAGTGGACAAACTTCGTGAGGTATTTTGGAATACTGTCGCCTTTCTCCATTTTTATTTTTCTGAGCTTGTCTTTAAGTGCCAAATTCCTCTGGTCACTTTTGCTTTGGAACAAATCTGTTAAAGCCTTCCACATTAAGAATGGAGTGGCTTTCCCGTGAAGGCTGGACACAATATGGTCCTTCACACCTTCCAACAGAATCCTTCTTGTCTTTCCTGTCTTCTTTTGCCATGCATCAATTAATGCATCATCACTAGATCCCAGCTTAGGAACATTGCTATTGATGAACTCCTTCAGCCCATTATCCTCCAGCACCGCCTCCATCCTATCCTTCCAGCCTATGTAATTCGAGCTCCCATCAAAGGCATACTCCAGTCTCAACTCGTTGAAAGAAATTTCAATGTATACTCGATTTCTGTACCAAGAATCTTCTGTAGCAAATTCGAATTGTCCACCAGCACAAACTCAATTCATAATTGCAATATTCAATCAACAATGCTTTGATACCATGTAGAAATTATATGCACTAAGCATGCATATGTCCAAGATCCACCTAATCTCACACTATTTAACTTTATGGAAGATACTGAATCTATTCCACTTGTTAATCTTTTGCGGAAAATTTAATTGCACACACATGTGAAGCATAAACAAAAATTATCAATCACACATAACACAGTTTTTAACCGGGAAAGCCTAAAGCTGAAATCCCCAAATATATATTATGTAACATGGAGATCATATGACAATCTCATACAAACACACAAAGCTTATCACAAGCTCTCAGTATAGTACAATCATCATACACTATACAGGCCTAATCTTGCAAATCAATGCACCGATCTTAGCCACCTGCTAGCCTGCCTCCACTGCAAATTCTCTGCTGAAGAATAGCTCTGAATGAATTCAAATTACTCTTGGATTGACTGCGCAATCCTCATTGGCATCTCCACTGTGTGTTGGATGAAATCAATGCATCACTAATAGTCACAATAGATAGTCTATCTTGCCCTTTCACCTATCTCTCCACTGGTCTCCACCGAAACTGCCATGCACTGTAGTTAACTGCTGTATTGTTCAGATGATTAATGAGCTATTATTTGTGAATTAATTAACTAATTAATTCACTCCACTTTCACTAGTGTATCAATCAGTTAGACTAGATACAACTAGCTCAATTGAGTCTAACTGAGTTAAACTGAATACAACTCCATAACTACTTCTTCCAACTATGTCATAACTCTGCCACTTGAGTTCTAACTCAGTCCTCCATGCATTAGCTCCAGTAAACCCTTAGGAATAGCGTAATTCCTTCTGTCAGCTGTTGTGCCACATATGTGCACTGAACTGAAGTGCTCCAAGAGAATAATTTTTTGTTTAGAGCCTGATTATTATTAAGAGCTAATAATAATCAACATGCATCTATTTTTAGATTGATGATCTATAAATAGACTTCGCCCAATATTCTAAAAATATAATTTCATCTATTTTTCCAACTTGATCAACCATCCACAAATAGCATCTTGCAACTTCTAAAATATGATCATCATGTCTAAAAATAGACATGTGCCAAAAATAGCCTGCGGGCCCACTTAGTGAAGGAGACTCTTTTCATTACGCTCATCATCTTGTTGAATCTCAACAGAAATTGTGGTGAAATAAAGATTTAGAAGATAAAATAAAATCAAGATATTATAAGGAGTTGATTCGACCAACCCTAATCTGGAAGATCAAACATATATTTTTTATTTAATAGCTTATTAAGAGGAAAATCAACATTGCTAAATTAATAACAAACTCTCACAAGCTCCATTTGGAAATAAAACATTGAATAATTTCTAAAACATCTTGGGTTGAAATAGTGCACACCACATTAAATCACAATTTCAAAGTAATTGTTACAATATTTTTTTTCCTAAACTTTTAACTCATCAAAAATATGATGAGTGTTTCTTTACTTTTCTTAAGATCCAATAAACCAAATTTGATATTAATGGCGTTAATCACCACCATATTAGGTTGAAAAAATATTTTTTTTACAAATAAAAATTAAACACGTAATTATTCTAATTTAACTATATATTTATTTTATGATTACCAGACTTTGAATGGATGGTGACTAGGTGTATTGTTAAGAAACTCCTTTATATTAAGATCATTGATTCAAAATTACTTGATAGCCCCACTTTCCTAACAAAAAAGAAATTTATATAATTATTTTACAAATTACCCATGAGGTGTAGACCAGTTAGTTTGTGTGGGGTTTAGTCCCCGCCAAGTCACAAGTTCTAACCTCATGGGGAGGAGCTAAGGAGTGGAAGCCACTTTGGGGGAATTAAACTTCCCAAGGGACATCCGAGCTTAACAAAAGCCTCTCACAATCCTGGTGATAAGCATCCCATTGTGGGTGGATTGGTCTTCTTCCAACCAATAAGTAGGTCAACCTCGGCATAAGCTCCGCCTAGTTACAAAAAAAAAATTACAAATTACTTCTAACTTAAGAGTAATTGTTTTTCATTAAAAAATAATCGCTAAATTGATATAAATATTTCATACAATAAATTTAATTAAATTAAAATATATAAATATATTACAATTTTATTTTTCTTTAATAATTATGAGAACTCCATTTAATTTTATACTAATTATCCATTGTAGTAAATTGGAGATTCCATTTTACAAATGTTAATTATCTATTAAATTAAAATTTAATTCTTTTATAATAATTTATACATTAAGGGGGTCTATTTAGCAAAAGAAAACCTTTAGATGGAGGGGTTTGAAGCCTAACCTCAGTTCCTTAAGCTTGCCTACAAACCCTATTTTGTAAGTATTATTTTTTAGTTGGTTTATTTTTTTTAGGATCTATAAGCTAGAATTTTTAGAATACTTTAATGCCTCTACTCCACCACATAGTTTTAGATCACTATTTAGAATATTGTTTCTTATTACAGTGTTGATCAGTCTAATATGGTAGGAAATATTTGTAAAGGTTGTATAAATATGCCCCCAACATAGATTTTATGAAATATAAATATATTTTCAATTCAAGTTGAAAAAATAAATAAAATTTATACATAATGCTAAATATTTTATTTGGTCCCCATATATATCATCATGGTCGATGAAATCGATGGCGTTTACTTTCAGACCTAAAACCCTTGCAGCCTTTGTTTTCTAGGCTTCCTTCCCTAGCAGAGATGGTGGCCCTCTTCTCAACGATGCACCCACCAAAAGGCAGATCTCCTCACAGGTGTGATGATTCTCCTTCTGCATTTCTTCCTTATTTCCCCCTTCCTATGTAATCTTGGACTAGAGACAACGAGTCCTGACAATTTAAGGGGCTCTTGGGGGAAGCCTCTAGAATTTCTATAACAAAGAATAATTGAAAAGATTAAGAGAATGTTCTTACAGAGAAGCAACCTAAAGCTTCAAACCCTTCCATATCTAAGCCAAAATGTTGTCTAAACACTATCTGTTTTTTTGGGTGTGATCTACGGATCTAATAAAGGACTTCAAACTCTCGTTGGAGCTCAAATCAAGGTTTACCCAAGGGCTTAGTGCCTCCTTTTTGAAGGTAAGAAATTAGAAGATACTCTTCCCATTTCTGATTATAATATTTGCAAGGGTGCCATTGTTCTCTTAACTCTTTACCTATGAGGGGGTGCCTTAGGGAAACCCTCCTCCTCCCAGGCTTTCTTATACAAAGACACATTTCATACTCAGGCTCCCTACGGTGTTGTTCCTTCTTTGACTCAGCCTCAACCTTCAGGAAAAGTGGCCCCTTCCCAGGATGTTCCTAATCTGTTTATAGTGGAAAAATCTAAGGATATTCCCTTTCTTGGCATTTCCCATTTAGATCTGGAAGATATTCACGAACTAGTGGAAGAAAAATACATGATCTACCGCTTTAATGGGTTGTGGCCTTGCACAACGGATTTTTATCAATGGATCCACTCTAATTGTACCAAATCCTACATGGTTCTCTTCTATTCTAAGGGCTTCCTCATAGTTGTGTTTTCCTTCCATGAATATTATCAGAGTGCTTTATCCAAGGAACCAGATTTCTAGGGAAAAGTGAGGTTATTCATGACCCCTTGGTTCCTATACATTGACCCCTATACGAAATAATCACAAAGCTCCCCATTGGTTCTTTCATCCAAAATTGTTGGCTCATCTATAATATGATTATGTGTTTACGAGCATTGGAAACACCCTGGGTCACTTCCCAGCCATAGATCTTATGCGAGGCAAAAGTGGATTTTATACTTACGATAAGATTTGTGTATAACTCGACATCGGTAAAGGCTTTCCTAACAAGATAAACCTAAAAGTAGGTGATTTCAACTGGATCCAACTTGTGGATTGTGAGAAAAAAACTTTTCCTTTTCGCCTTTGCCATCAATCAAGCCACCTACAAAATTCCAACTCTCGAAAGCCAGTAAAAAGGAAAACTAAATCTAAGGCTTGGAAGCCTTGCATCTAGTCCCCTCTGGAGGAAGATGGCTCCTCTTATTCAAACTAGGAGGACAGCGAATTGAATGATGACATGCTCTCCTCAATTGAGGATCAAACTTCAAATATTCAAATTCCTCACGAGGAGAGTAAGGAGACTAAAACTTTAGCAGATCGAAAATAAATAGACAGTAATACTATCTCGTTGGGAGTGGTAAAGCATGCCCACGAATTAGTTTCCTCACAATCTAATAAGGACGCAATAACAACTTGTAAGGAAATTGTTTAGCAAGCCTTGGTTACTCCTTCGTCGAATGGATAAGTGAAAGTAACCAAAAAAAGGGGGGAGAAAGTAAATCTGACAACCTGCCCCAAGCCGAGTGATACTTTTGTTTGTGTTACTCTGTTTACCTAAATCTCTCCTTGGAGTTTAGTTTTGGTCTCTCAAAAGAAACTAACCTTTAAAAAACATGCAAATATTGTAAACTCCATATAAACTCATTTTTATTAATAAAAATGATTGGCACAAATTTATATATATAATATTCAATCTAAATATCATAAAATTAAGAAATCTCATTAAACACCATTATTTAGAAATGTTATATTTAAGAAATCTCATTAAACACCATTATTTTAGAAATGTTATATTTAGCTCTATATAGTTCCTTTTATGATTTTTTTTATTTATTTTAGACTATGAACTCATATTTCGTGGTTAGTCTTTATTTCTCATTCATTTATATTATTTGGCCTATAAAATTAATAAATTTCAAATTGTCATTTAATAAATATCAAATTATCATTCATATATTATTTAGCTATGTAAAATATTATAAACTTCTTTATTTATTAATTTTATGTAATTTATTTAATTACTATAATAATAATAACAACTAGAATCAACCCATATTATTAATCATATCATTTATATTCTTTACATAATGTCAAAGATTATGTCAAATAAAATTTTGTCATATTATTGAAAGTGACCCAAAACCATTTAAATACCTTTTAAATTTAAAAGTTGGAAGTTGAAGATGAATTATTGGTATGGTTTATTCATTATAAAAATGATGTGAAATAACATTGTTTTATATTTGTTTTTAATTATGATAATCGTAATATTTCAATTTTTTACATTATTAATTTTAAATGTAAAAATAGTTTTTCTAATAATTATTGTTTGACTTATATGAAGTTGGTTTTTTTTTTTAAATTTTAACAATAGATTAGAATGTTGTTTTTTATATATATTTTAATTTTTATAAATTATTGTTTTTTATTATAGGTTGAAATTGTTTTTAAAGTGTAAATTAGTTTATCATAAGTATGATATAATTTGTCCAAAGGATAAAAGGATCTTGAAGATATTTTTTATCATATTATTAATTCAACTATCATGAATATGTGTATTAAATATGTGTATCAAGTATGAGAATATTTAAATATGGTAATAGATAATATATCTTTTTGTTATTTAAAATTTTAATTGGATTGTGATTTTTGTTATTTAAAATTCACTTTTGAATGTATAAATGGGTGAGACACTTCTTTCTGCAAATTAAACAACTTAAAATTATGATTATTAAAAATTTAATTTGGATTTTAAACAAAATTTATCAGAAAAAATTCTAAAAAAAAAAAAGTCATTTCATCTATTAGTTAAACTATATGCTTAAATATACAAGTTATAGTTTTATGTGTCATTGTAATATAAGTGCAATGTAGGCTAAAAATAAATAATAAAAATAATAAAAAAAGAATCAATACAAGATTGTTTAATTAATAAAAAAAATCAATACAAGATAGTCTAATTATTAAATGAAATGACATTTTTCCTCTCAATTTTAACCAAAAACATTCTGTAGAGATTTTTTTTTAAATAATCTTTTTCATGTCAATTTTAACCAAAATCATTTTGTATAAGTTCTTAAAAATTTTGAGTTTAACCTATTTTGAAGAAGTTGAATACATTTATATATTTATGATTATATATATATATATAAACTGCTACCATAAATACTAAAATTATATAGAATTGTAAAATAACCTTCGCTTCCCCTTTTGTTAGAGTACGCCAGTAACTACTAAAGATAGTACAGAAAACACAGTATTGTAAAATGGACTTCGCTTCTTCCACTTGAATGTTGTAGCTTTAGACGGATGGTTTGAGTTGTAAAGGTATTGCTCCTATGCAGTGAGCGGTCTGATGTTGAAATGAAAGTGAATATAAAGTGAAGAAAAGCAGTGGTGGCCAAGGAGAGTAAAGTGATTGATTAAATAGTACGTGTGCGCCATTAAGGTGTGGGAATCTATGCTTTTCATGACTTTCGTTTGTAATCACCGCTATTGGCAACGCAACTGGGGGTGTGACCTGACCAGACCAACAATAAAAGGTAACCCAAGGGAATGCCTCTCTCCTCTACTCTCACAACAACTCCTACAACCATTTTATTGATATGCGTCTGCGGGTGAAATGAACAATGCATTCATCCAATTCCGCCCACGCCCACAGAGTGAAGTGATTAGATTGATTCATGAGTGCAGTGCAATTGCTTCTCCAATTCCTCATTCCTCATTCCTCATTCAATTTATGACTACTCTCTGGATTCCTCATTCCTCATTCAATTTATGACTGCTCTCTGCATTTTGTAGTATTGTTTGTTTCAGGGGCTCACTCATGGCCAAAGATGAAATTCTCAAGGCAAAGGTACTACTCATGTCTTTATTTCTGCATTTTACTTTACAGTTTGTAGTTACAAAACTAGAATAGAATATTCATATAGAAGCTGAGGTGCTGCTGCAGACATGGGTTTTGAAAGTTCATATACACTGCGAGGGATGCAAGAAGAAGGTCAAAAAGGTTTTGCAGAGCGTTGAAGGTATGTGATAATTGCAGGAATATATATATATATATATATATATATATATATATATTGTTGGAGGTATTTGTGTAATTGAGGGTTGGTTAATAATAATATCTAGTACTGCAGGTGTTTACACTACTGTCGTGGACTCGGCGCAACAAAAGGTTACAGTCACTGGGAATGTGGACTCTGAGACTCTGATTAAGAAGCTACTCAAAAGTGGGAAGCACGCGGAGCTCTGGATGCCGGAAGGGCCGGGCCCCCAGGAAAAAAGCGTCAATTTCGAGGAGAAGGGCAGAGTAACTGAGGAGAAGGCCGACCAGGGCAGAGTAACTGAGGAGAAGACCGACCAGGGCAAAGAAGATCCAGGCAATAAGGGTGAAACAAGCGGTGCCGGAGCGGTGGAAGCGCCGAGCAATGGTGGTGGGAACGAGGGGAAAAACGCCGATGGGGACAAGAAAGCGGGCGGAGGAGACGCGAAACAGAAAGGAGGTAGTAGCGGTGATGGCGGAGGAGAGGCGAAGCAGAAAGAAGATAATAGCGGTGGCGGTGGCGGTGGCGAAGGAGGAGGGAAGAAAAGTAGTGGCGGTGGTGGAGAAGGAGGAGGGAAGAAAAGTAGCAGCGGTGGTGGCGGAGAGAAAGAAGTGGAAACCACTCCTCCTCCTTCCAAAGACGATGAGCAGGTGGTGAATACAAGTAGTAGCACAGTAAGCGAGATGAGGATGCAGACGCAGATGCAGCCACACACAAGACAGTATTATGTAGGGAACACCCATAACTATGATGAAACTCCACACGATCACTACACCCATGGCTACGACGGAGGAGCAACGCCAGGTTATGGCGACGACAGAGCACCGCAACCGCCAGGGTACGGCTATGGCTACGACAGAGCACCGCAACAGCCAGGGTACGGCTATGGCTACGACAGAGCACCGCAACCGCCAGGGTACGGCTATGGCTACGACAGAGCACCGCCACACCAAAGCTACGGCTACGATAGAGCACCTCCACACCAAAGCTACGACAACAGAGCACTGCCTTACCATAGCGACTACGGATACCATGGTGGCTACGGCTACGACAGTGCAGCGTCATATGCTGGTGCTCCCCTAAATCTAAACCCAAACACCGCCCCGCATCCCTACGCCTATCCGTATGAAGAACCTGCCACATCAGCAGGCTCAATTGCAGCTGACGTATTTAGTGATGAGAATCCCCACAGCTGCTCAATCATGTAATAATTATTTTTAATATTATGCACGAAATGATTTTTATTTATTTCAGTGGGAAGGTTTATATTATAACTGGAATGTGTGGGGCCCCTATGTCCTCTGTATAAATTCAAATTATGAAATTTTGATACATCATATTTCCGTGGAATGGTTTACATTGCAATAATTGAGTGGAGTGGGAAGTTGTTGTAATAGTGTTTCACATTTATTCTAATGTTGGGGAGTGGTGCTGATTAGAGTTCCACTTGTGTAGCCATTTTTTTAATTTAAATGCTAGTTAGTGTAGCCATTTTTTTAATTTAAATGCTAGTACAAATTTTTTAATGGAATGTAATATTTGTGGTATCTTTCAGTTCAATGTTTTTTATTCTTAAAAATCCAGGTATGTATATGTTGCTAAGAGAGATTGGGTGGTGATGTAAGTCATATGTCTACTGTTTTATTGTCATTGTTGTTTTGTTCATACAGGCAGTATGTATCTATTTATCTATCAATCATTTGTTGTTCTATTAAGTATATTTTATCATTATCAATAATGGAATATATGATGTGTCTTTGATTACTTAATTTATTTCTTTAATAATGTTGTGTATTATAAAGGCTTTAATTATTAATTATTTGGGTGTCATATTCACGCAATTATTTATTGTTCAAATGTGGTCTTCAACTTGTTTGGATGGGTGTCACCCACTATCACAATTTTTAGCTTAGGGAGGGTCCTTTGCACCTTTCCTCCATTAACATACTTATTCCCCTACATTAATATTAATATATATATAGTTTTAGGATGGTTTAATTAATTAATTATGAAATAGAAGGTGCATGTTCTGTGCCAAAATATAAATCTTTTTGCAGAAATTAGAGATGATTGTTTAAATACAAAAAGAATTTTCTGAAATTTTAATATAAGTGTTCTACATGGAATTTCTTATGAATAGATTAGCATTTGCATCGAGAGGTGCAAAGGAACACTAATAGGAGGAGTGGGGAATATGGGAGTAAGTAAAAACATTTTAGTAAAATGTCATCAGATAAATTTAATTTGCATTTCCAACTGTGGCACCTAAAAAATGTCGACCAATTGCTTAAAACTCATATCCATCTCTTTTCAGATTCTACATATGGTTGAAATCCATGATTGTGGTACAAACTTAAAATATTTTTATGAAAGAATGTCCATGACTTCATGTAACCACCAGAGCCATAACTCCATTCCTTGGACCTGGATCAAACAATATTCATACACGAAACTTGAATAGCTTTCAAATATGCAAAGTATGGCATCCTCTTGCCTCAAAATGATCTAGGTCCATCAACTACGGGATTTACCCATGATCTTTTACTTCTGTGATGTGGTTGGAATTGCATTTTAAAGAGCATGAATGAACATGTATGCATATTGTAAAGAAGAGGGAAAAAGACAACAATCAACAACATAAGAACATGAGATGTTGATAACAGATTTTACCCAATGTGGGCTACGTCTTCGGCCCCGGTATCAAGACGGGGTAGGTCGCTTCATATAGTGTTGGAAATGGTGATGATGTACATGGACTATGTTTTCTATCATACAGGGATATATGCCCTCAACATGAGTGTTTTGTGTCTCCACGAGATGTTTTTATACACAAACTCTCACTCACAATAGGCCTCCTATCAACATCACATAATCTCACACAAGGTGACGATGAGGATCCCTTCATCAAGGTTACATAGGGATCTCAATCAAACATAACAATCCATGACAAATACACCTCACATGAAGTAGAAACATAAATCCTGCAAAATACATCAAGCAAGGATCTAAACAACATATTACATCTCACAAAAAATGATAAAAGCGGCACATGAAATTAATACTGCATATACCTCAACCCCTGAAGTTGGCTGAAGAAGTGGATGCTCAACCACTGAATCTGACTGCACCATCGAATTCATCGCGTCGAAAGGCATAAAATCGACTGTCCACACTTGGGACTCTAACACCATCACTCCAATTTGGAAAATTGACGAAAAATGGGAAGCTCTGTTGCTGAAACGAACATCGCCATTGGATTCTCGTTACCGAGAGATGTAAAATTGACATAAAATTTGTCAAATTCTGACTCCGGCAAGTTCAGGACCTCGAGGAATATTTTTGATGCCCCTCAAGATTCCCTGGGCAAGGTTCCACCACTCTAGTCGCTCATGGTTCCGCACCTGCAATAGAAAAAAATTATTCATTGAAGAACACGCCAGTCTGCTCCATGTTCTGCCTCCGCTTTGCTCACGGCTCCATTGGCCTCCCTGTGCCCTCATCTCTCATGTATTCTCCATCATTCTCCATGGTTTCATTGAACCATTTGAATGACATTTTATAAGAAAGTGTGATGGTGACTAAGACAAAGTGTGAGGTTAGCACATTGGTTGGCATAATCATATTAAGATACTTGTTATTGGGAGGTTTTGGGTTCAAATCCCATTGACTCCCAATATTGTTTTAAAGCGCAATTTTAGTTTTAGTATAGTTTTTTCAAACTATATAATATATGGAATTCGTATGTCCATATTGTAATGACTCCCAAAAACATGAGAATAAGACAAAAAATGGAGGTTGTGCCATCTAAGGCCACTTGGGTCTAATTTGAGGTGTCTTTTGGCACCATGTGATTGGGCCATGTGGCTAGACCTCATTGGTCCACATCATATGCTACCTCTACCACCTACTTGCCATGTGTCGACTTGTGGTGCTGCCAAATCACCTTTTTGTGGGTCCACTTGTTTTGTTGACTGGGTTGCCACATTAGATTTGTGGGTCCCACTAGGCCTACCACATTTCATCCATACGCCCTGCCACATGGCATGATGTTGACTTTGGCTTGTTTTTCGTTGTTGTTTGTTACAAACTTCAAACTGCAATAACTTTCTCATATAGACTCTGGTTTGATTGCCATTCATGCCATTAGAATTAGGGCGACGAGCACTACAATCTTGTTCTAGTTCGAAAGCATTCTGACCACTTTGAATTTTGACCATTTATGAGCCCTCTTGGTCTCTTGAGGGTGTCTAGAGCCACCTGGATCAATCCTCCCCACTGAGGCACTTTTGGTCCACCAAAAACATGAAACACAATTTGTAGCAGCTTTGTACCTCGTCTGCACCACAAGTGTCCTGAAAGGTCACCCTTCGTTCTCCTTCACCATTGTTCTTCGGAGCCATAAGTGATGAGTCGACACCTACATCCTCTGCAAAGATGTAGTACATTCTTCTTACAAATTGCATGCTCAATTACATGACCAATTATGATTCAACCATCCCTTACTTTCCACGTGTTTATAACTCATAATCTGTCGTCAATTTTATAGCAAAATGGAATCAATACCCCAACTATCAATACAATTTCAAAACATCATTGTTGCTTAACAAGTGATTGAAAACACATCATCACTATTACATTTTAAATTGCAACACATGATTCACAAAAATAAGGCCATGACACACTACAACACCTAGAAAAACCATCTCTCACTTATCAAAGTGAATGGGTCATCTCTCTGTAGCGCATTTGCTTGTCGAACAATTGTTTCAACTAGTTCATGTATGGACACTTTTCCCTTGAGGCGCTGCTTTGGATGGAGCCCTTAACATGTGGTTCTTTGTTGGTGCCTTCTGTCGCAATGACTGCAATGAGTCTTCTTCCTACAGACCTGCTTTACCTTCTTCTTTTCCTGCGATGGAGAAGGCCTCTCACGCCTCATCCTCTTTCATGTTGCCATTCTTTTCCATAACTCAACAAATACATGGTTATTTAATCCACAAAAACTATATGTTTTTCGATGCCATGATCTATGTTCATTGTTAGCGACATTCTTGTAATCAAAATGAACATTAGAATACCGAGACTTGTTATACCTTTCTTGTTGGACTTTGGTGCAATCCTGGTGATAAGAGCTTGCCTCGACTCTTTCTCTGCAATGTGCATTGTCATAGGATGATGGTGAAGTGTTTCCATCATTCTCTTTCCCAAATTGTTTCAACCATGCATTGGAAGCTTCTAACACCTTTGAGCACTATCCTTCAGTGTATCCCAAACCTGTGAATCGAGGTCTCTGCACAACCTCTAATGGTTGAGTTATGCCTTGGCCATTCACACCAAGTCCTCTTCCTTTGTACCCCGTTTTGGTAAGGAGTCTTATGCCAGTTTCTGTAATGGGTATCTGCACGTTTCCAATAGAATAATAGCATGTGAAGATGAAACTGAAGAGAAATCAACATTGTTTACCTCAACTGTTGATTCAGACATAGGTGATAATGGCTTCTTCAAGCCTTCGTTGTACTTCAACTTCTCCAAGGCCTCTTCCGCAGCTAGCAACTGTAGCTACAATATTTGTTTCTCTTCTTTCTCTTCTCGTAGTAGCCTCCTTAATTCAACATTCTCTTCTCAAAGACTCTGGTTGATCTCCTCATTCGAATGATGAGAAAATGATGAAGGCGACGAAATGCATAAGAGCTGGAAGATGTGGATGAAGCATCGTTCTCTAATTTTCCTTTATCCTCTTCCTCTATTTTCTTCTCATTAGCATCATACATTATGTCCACCATTTTGGACATGCTTAACATGGCCTCGTACATGCATTTGTCATCCTCCATTGGTGCACGTCCAATCATTGTTCATGCTCGCAATTCACATCAGCAAGAAAAATGCTTTGTTAACATCTGATCTGTGTTCGTCAACTACTGGATTTACCCATGATCTTTTACTTATGTGATGTGGTTAGAATTGCATTTAAAAGAGCATGAATCAACATATATGCATGATGTAAAGAAGAGGGTATAAGACAACAATCAACAACATAAGAACACGAGACGTTGATAACAAAGTTCACCTAGTGTGGGCTAGGTCTTTGGGCCCAATGTTAATATGGGGTAGGTTGCTTCATATATTGTTGGAAATGGTGATGATGTACATGGACTATGTTTTCTATCATACAAGGATATTTTCCCTCAACATGAGTGGCTTGTATCTCCATGAGACATTCCACTACAGGAACTCTCACTCACAATAGGCCTCCTATCAACATGACATAATCTCACTTAAGGTGATGATGAAGATCCCTTCATCAAGGTTACATAGGGATCTAAATCAAACATAACAATCCATGGCTAATACATCTCACATGAAGTAGAAACATAGATCCTGCAACATACATCAAGCAATGATCTAAACAATATATTACATCTCACAGAAAATGATAAAAGATGCATATGACATCAATACTACATATAGCTCAACCCCTGAAGTTGGCTGAAGAAGTGGATGCTCAGCTACTGAATCTAGCTGCACCATCGAATTCATGGCGTCGAGAGGCATAAAATCGACTGTCCACACTTGGGAATCTGACACCATCACTCCAATTTGGAAAATGGCTGAAAAATGGGAAGTTTTGTTGCTAAAACGAACATCGCCATTGGATTTTTGTCACCGAGAGGTGTGAAATCGACATAAAATTTGTCAAACTCTGACTTCGGCAAGTTCAGGACCTCAAGGAATCTTTTTGATTCCCCTCAAGATTCTCTAGGTAGGGTTCTACCACTCTAGTCAGTCATGGTTCCGCACCTGCAATAAAAAAAATATTATTCGTTGAAGAATGCGTTGGTCTGCTCCACGTTCTGCCTCCGCTTTGCTCACGGCTCCATTGGCCTCCCTGTGCCCTCACCTCTCATGTATTCTCCATCATTCTCCATGGTTTCCGTGAACCATTTGAATGACATTTTATAACAAAGTGTGAGGGTGAATAAGACAAAGCATGAGGTTGGCACATTGGTTGGCATAATCATATTAAGATACTTGTTGTTGGGAGGTTTTGGGTTCAAATCCCATTGACGCCCAGTATTGTTTTAGAGCGCAATTTTAGTTTTAGTATAATTTTTTCAAAATATATAATATATGGAATTCGTATGTCGATATTGTAACGACTCCCAAAAACATGAGAAGAAGACAAAAATGGAGGTTGTGCCATCTAAGGCCACTTGGGTCTAATTTAAGGTGTCATTTGGCACCATGTGGCTAGACCTCATTGGTCCACATCATATGCTACCTCTACCATCTAATTTCCACGTGTCGACTTGTGGTGCTGCCATATCACCTTGTTGTGGGTCCACCTGTTTTTCTGATTGAGCTGCCACATTAGATTTGTGGGTCCCACTAGGCCTACCATATGTCATCCTTACAGCCTGCCACGTGGCAAGATGTTGACTTCGGCTTGATTTTTTTGTTGTTTGGTACAAACTTCAAACATCAATAACTTTCTCATACAGACTCTGGTTTGAGTGCCATTCATGTCATTGGAATGAGGGCGACAAGCACTACAATCTAGTTCTTGTTCGAAAGCATTCTGACCACTTTTAATTTTGACCATTTCTGAGCCCTCTTGGTCTCCTAAGGGTGTCTAGAGTCACCTGGATCAATCCTCCCCACTGAGGCGCTTTTGGTCCACCAAAAGCGTGAAACACAATTTGTAGCTATTTTGTACCTCGTTTGCACCACAAGTGTCCTAAAAGGTCACCCTTCATTCTCCTTCACCTTTGTTTTTTGGAGCCATAAGCGATGAGCCGACACCTACATCCTATGAAAACCTATAGTACATTATTCTTAAAAATTTCATGCTCAATTACATGACCAATTATGATTCAACCATCTCTTACTTACCGCGAGTTTATAACTCATACTCTGTCATCAATTTTACAGCAAAATGGAATCAATACCCCAACTATCAATACAATTTCAAAACATCATTGTTGCTTAACAAGTGATAGAAAAAACATCATCACTTTTACATTTTAAATTGCAGCACATGATTTACAAAAATAAGGCCATGACACACTACAACACCTAGAAAAACCATCTCTCACTTATCAAAGTGAATGGGTCATCTCTCTATGGCGCATTTGCTTGTCGAACAATTGTTTCAACTAGTTCATGTATGGACACAATGCCCTTGAGACGTTGCTTTGGATGAAGCCTCCAACATGTGGCACTTTGCTGGAAACTTCTATCACAATGCCTGCAATGATTCTTCATCCTCCATACCTGCTTTACCTTCTTCTTTTCTTGTGATGGAGAAGGCCTTTCATGCCTCATCCTCTTTTGTGTTTCCATTCTTTTCCAACACTCAACAAATACATGGTTATGTAATCCAAAAAAACTACATGTTTTTCGATGCCATGATCTATGTTCATTGTTAGCGACATTCTTGTAATCAAAATGAACATTAGAATACTGAGACTTGTTATACCTTTCTTGTTGGTCTCCAGTGAAATCATGGTGATAAGAGGTTTCCTCAGCTCTTTCTTTGCAATGTGCATTGTCATAGGATGATGGTGAAGTGTTTCCATCATTCTCTTTCCAAAATGGTTTCAACCATGCATTGGAAGCTTCTAACACCTTTGAGCACTATCCTTCATTGTATCCCAAACCTGTGAATCTAGGTCTCTGCACAACCTCCAATGGCTGAGTTATGCCTTGGCCATTCACACCAAGTCCTCCTTTGTATGCCATTTTAGTAAGGATTCTTATGCCAGTTCCTGTAATGGGTATATGCACGTTTCCAACAAAAATAATATCATGTGAAGATGAAACTGAAGAGAAATCAACATTGTTTACCTCAACTGTTGATTTAGACATAGGTGATGAGGGCTTCTTCAAGCCTTCGTTGCGCTTCAACTTCTCCAAGGCCTCTTCCACAGCTCGCAACCTAAGCTACAATATCTGCTTCTCTTCTTTCTCTTCTCGTAGTAGCCTCCTTAATTAAACATTCTCTTCTCAAATACTCTGGTTGATCTCCTCATTCGAATGATGAGAAGATGATGAAGGCGATGAAGAATATGCATAAGCACTGGAAGATGTGGATGAAGCATTGTTCTCTGATCTTCCTTTCTCCACTTCATCTATTCTCTTCTCATAAGCATCATACATTATGTCCACCATTTTGGACATCCTCAGCATGGCCTCATACAGGCCTTTGTCATCCTCCATTGTTGCATGTCCAATCGGTTTTCACGACTGCAATTCACATCAGTAAGAAGAATGCTCTAATAACATCTGATTTGGGTTTGTCAGCTACCAGATTTACCCATGATCTTGTACTTCTATGATGTGGTTAGAATTGAATTTAAAAGAGCATGAATCAACATGTACGCATGTTGTAAATAAGAGGGAACAAGACAACAATAAACAACATAAGAATACGAGATGTTGATAACAAAGTTCACCCAGTGTGGGCAGGTCTTCAGGTTCGATGTCAAGATCGGGTAGGCCGTTTCATATAGTGTTGGAAATGGTGATGATGTACATGGACTATGTTTTCTGTCATACAAGGATATATGCCCTCAACATGAGTGGCTTGTCTCTCCACGAGACGTTCCATTGTGGGAACTCTCACTCACAATAGGCCTCCTATCAACGTGACATAATCTCACACAAGGTGACGATGAGGATCCCTTCATCAAGGTTACATAGGGATCTCAATCAAACATAACAATCCATGGCGAATACATATTACATGAAGTAGAAACATAGATCTTGTAACATACATCAAGCAAGGATCTAAACAACATATTACATCCCACAACAAATGATAAAAGAGGCACATGACATCAATATTGCATATACCTCAACCCCCGAAGTTGGCTGAAGAAGTCGATGCTTAGCTACTGAATCTGGTTGCACCATCGCATTCGTGGTGTTGAGAGGCATCAAGTCGACTGTCCACACTTGAGAATATGACACCATCACTCCAATATGGAAAATAGCCAAAAAATGGGAATCTCTACTACTGAAATGGACATCACCATTGGATTCCTGTCACCAAGAAGTGTAGAATCGACATAAAATTTGTCAAATTCTGACTCCAGCAAGTTCGAGACCTCAAGGAATATTTTTAATGCCCCTTAAGACTCCCTGGGCAAGGTTTCGACCCACTGGATGCTCATGGTTCTACACCTGCAGTAAAAAAATATTGTTTGTTGAAGAACGCACAGGTCTGCTGCAAGTTCTGCCTCCACTTTGCTCATGGCTCCATTGGCCTCCCTGTGCCCTCATCTCTCATGTATTCTATATCATTCTCCATGGTTTCCTTGAACCATTTGAATGTAATTTTATAACAAAGTGTGACGATGAATAAGTCAAAGTGTGAGGTTGGCACATTGGTTGGCATAGTCATTTTAATATAGTTTTTGTTGGGAGTTATTGGGTTCAAATCCCATTGACTCCCAATATTGTCTTAAAGCCCAATTTTATTTTTAATATATTTTTTTCAAACTAAAAAATATATGGAATTCATATGTCCATATTGTAACGACTCCCAAAAACATGAGAATGAGACAAAAAATGTAGGTTGCACCATCCAAGGCCACTTGGGCCTAATTTGAGCTGCCATTTGGCTAGCCCTCATTGGTCCACATCATATGCCACTTCTACCACCTACTTGCCATGTGTCGACTTGTGGTGCTGCCACATCACCTTTTGGTGGGTCCACCTATTTTGTTGATTGGGCTGCCACATTAATTTTGTGAGTCCCACTAGAACTACCACATGTCATCCATCTGACCTTCCATATGGCACAATGTTGACTTTGACTTGGTTTTTTGCTATTTGGTACAAATTTCAAACTGCAATAACTTTCTCATACAGACTCAGATTTGAGTGTCGTTCATGCCATTGGAATCGGGGTGACAAGCACTACAATCCTTTTCTGGTTCGAAAGCATTCTGACCACTTTGAATTTTGACCATTTCTGAGCCCTCTTGGTCTCCTGAGGGTGTCTAGAGCCACTTGGATAAATCCTCCCCATTGAGGCGCTTTTGGTCCACCAAAAGCATGAAACACAATTTGCAGTTGCTTTGTACCTCGTATGCACCACAAGTGTCCTGAAATGTCACCCTTCATTCTCCTTCACCTTTGTTCTTTGAAGCCACAAGTGATGAGCATACACCTACATCCTCTGCAAACCTGTAGTACATTATTCTTACAAACTTCATGCTCAATTACATGAACAATTATGACCCGAGCATCCCTTACTTTCCACAAGTTTATAACTCATACTTTGTTGTCAAGCTTACAACAAAATGGAATCAATACCCTAGCTATCAATACAATATCAAAACATCATTTTTTATTAACAAGTGATGGAAAACACATCATCACTTTTACATTTTAAATTGGAATACATGATTTAAAAAAATAATGCCATGACACACTACCACACCTAGAAAAACCATCTCTCACTTATCAAATTGAATGGGTCATCTCTCTGTGGCGCATTTTCTTGTCGAACAATTGTTTCAACTAGTTCATGTATGGACACTTTGCACTTTAGACGTTGCTCTAGATGGAGCCTCCAACACGTGGCTCTTTGGTGGCCACTTCTATCGCAATGACTGCAATGAGTCTTCTTCCTCCAAACCTACTTTACGTTCTTATTTTCCTGCGACAGAAAATTCATTTCATACCTCATCCTCTTTCGTGTTGCTATTATTTTCCAGCACTCAAAAAATACATGGTTATGTAATCCACAAAACTACATTTTTTTCGATGCCATGATCTATGTTCATTGTTAGCGACATTCTTGAAATCAAAATTAACATTATAATACTGAGACTTGTTATATATTTCTTGTTGGTCTCTAGTGCAATCATGGTGATAAGAGCTTGCCTCAGCTCTTTCTCTGCAATGTGCGTTGTCATAGGATGACAGTGAATTGTTTCCATCATTATCTTTCCCCAATGGTTTCAACCATGCCTTGGAAGCTTCTGAAACCTTTGAGCACTTTCCTTTATTGTATCCAAAAATTGTCAATCGAGGTCTCTGCACAACCTCCAATGGTTGATTTATGCCTAGGGAATTCACACCAAGTCATCCTCCTTTGTACCCCATTTTGGTAAGGAGTCTCATGCCAGTTCCTGTAATGGGTATCTCCATGTTTCCAATAGAAATAATAGCATGTGAAGATGAAACTGAAGAGAAATCAACAATTTTAACCTCAACTGTTGATTCAGACATAGGTGATGAAGGCTTCTTCAAGCCTTCATTGCACTTCAACTTCTCCAAGGCCTCTTCCACAGCTCGCAACTCAAGCTGCAATCTATGCTTATCTTCTTTCTCTTCTTGTAGTAGCCTCCTTAATTCAGAATTCTCTTCTCGATGAATCTGGTTGATCTCTTCATTTGAATGATGAGAAGGTGATGAAGGCGATGAATACGATGCATAACCACTGGAAGATGTGGATGAAGCATTGTTCTCTGATCTTCCTTTCTCCTCTTCCTCTATTCTCTTCTCATAAGCGTCATACATTATGTCCACCATTTTGGAAATTCTTAGCATGGCCTCATACATGCCTTTTTCATACTCCATTGTTGCATATTCAATCATTTCACCCTCGCAATTCACATCAGCATGAAGACCACTTTGATACCATCTGATTTGGGTCCGTCAGCTACCGGATTTACCCATGATATTTTACTTCTGTGATGTGGTTAGAATTCCATTTAAAAGAGCATGAATGAACATATATGCATGATGTAAAGAAGAGGGAATAAGAAAATAATCAGCAACATAATAAAACAAGACGTTGATAACGAGGGTCACCCAATGTGGGATACGTCTCCAGGCCTGATGTCAAGATGGGGTATGCCACTTCATATAGTGCTGGAAATGATGATGATATACATGGACTATGTTTTATGTCATAAAATGATATATTCCCTCAACATGAGTGGCTTGTCTCTCCATGAGACGTTCTGCTACAGGAAATCTAACTCACAATAGGTCTCCTATCAACATGACATAAGCTCACACAAGGTGACGATGAGGATCCCTTCATCAAGGTTACATAGGGATCTCAATCAAACATATCAATCCATGGCGAACACATCTCACGTGAAGTAGAAACATAGATCCCGCAACATACATTAAGCAAGGATCTAAACAACATATTACATCTCACAAAAAATGATAAAATAGACACATGCCATCAATACTACATATACCTCAACCCCTAAAATTGGCTAAAGAAGTGGATGCTCAATTGATGAATCTGGCTACACCATCGAATTTGTGGTGTCAAGAGGCATAAAATCGATTGTCCACACTTGGGAATCTGAAACCGTCACTCCAACCTGGAAAATGGTCAAAAAAGGGAAGATTTTATATTGAAATGGACATCACCATTGGATTCCTGTCATCGAGAAGTGTAAAATCGACATAAAATTTGTCAAATTCTGACTCTGGCAAGTTCAGGACCTCAAGGAATCTCTTTGCTGCCCCTCAAGATTCATTGGGCAAGGTTCTGCCCCTCTGGCTACTCATGGTTCCGCAACTGAAATACAAAAATTATTCATTGAAGAATGTGCTGGTCTGCTCCATGTTCTACCCCTCTTTCCACTCATGGTTCCACACCTGCAATAAAAAAAATTTATTCATTGAAGAATATGCCGGTCTACTCCACGTTTTGCCTCTGCTTTTCTCATGGCTCCATTGGCCTCCCTATGCCTGCATCTCTCATGTATTCTCCATCATTATCCATGGTTTCATTGAACCATTTGAATGGAATTTTATAACAAAGTGTGAGGCTGAATAAGACAAAGTGTGAGGTTGGCACATTGGTTGGCATAATCATATTAAGATAGTTGTTGTTGGGAGGTTTTGCATTTAAATCTCATTGACTCCCAATATTGTTTTAAGGCCCAATTTCAGTTCTAATATATTTTTTTCAAACTATATAACATATGGAATTCATATTTCCATATTGTAATGACTCCCTGTTGGTGAGGTAAATCCCCTCTGCGGACAGAGGCGATCCCACTAGCCCTAGAGTGGGTCTAGCCATAAACGAGACATGCTATGACATCAATTCCTAGTTAAGAATGGAAAAATACTTGGTAGATCACTTACTGTAGGTCCTGCGCTGTTGTGTCGTCTGGAAGAAAAGGTAGATGTTAGTATGTTCCCATAGTTGCTAGACCCACCCTAGCGCTAGAGGGATCACCTCTGTCCACAGAGGGGATTTACCTGGACAACACTCCCAAAAACATGAGAATAAGAAAAAATGGAGGTTGCACCATCCAAGGCCACTTGGGCCTAATTTGAGGTGCCATTTGGCACCATGTGGCTAGCCCTCACTGGTCCACATCATATGCCACCTTTACCACCTACTTTCCATGTGTCAACTTATGGTGCTACCACATCACCTTTTTATGGTTCCACCTAGTTTGTTGACTGGGCTGCCACATTTGCTTTGTGGGCCCCATTAGGCCTACCACATGTCATCCATATGCCCTGCCACATGGCAGGATGTTGACTTTGACTGTTTCTTTGTCGTTGTTTGGTACAAAATTCAAACCACAATAAATTTCTCATACATACTCAGAGTTGAGTGTCGTTTGCGCCATGGGAATTATGGAGACGAGAAATACAATCCTATCCTAGTTCGAAAGCATTCTGACGACTTTTAATTTTGACCATTTATGAGCCATCTTGGACTTCTGAGGGTGCCTAGAGCCACCTAGATCACAAAAAGACCTAAAACACTATGTATAGCTGAAATATTATTAGATCTATGCACTTTCAACACAAAATTTGGTAAAGTTCAAAGCTTTTCATCTAAGGTGTTCAGAGATCTGACCCATAAGTAGTTCTTGTATAGGGAATGGTTTCACATTAAAATAGTCCATATCATATTCTTTTGGTGGAAATATTCCAAGAAAAGGGTCTTCCCTAAACAATATCCTTTGCAACATATATATTCTAAGGACCTGAAACCCATTTAAATATTAGTATCTCATTAGTAGCAAAGTTCAAGAATACAACCAAACCATAAAAGACCCAACTCAAAGTTTAACATTATATGCCTCTTAATGTGAGACAGGGGACTCAAAAACTTCCCAAAAAGTACTTGGATTTTGGGGTGTCAGATAACATACCATACCATGTCAATCTGGAGAAAAATAGAAGAAACCAAGTGTTTTGGAAAATCCATGTAATTGTATGGCATTGCAAGGTGAAAATCAGCGCCAAAACGGTTTCAAATGTTCTCCATGGAAGGTACCCAAGTGTTTTGGACAATCCATGGAATTATATGGAATTGCAAGGTGAAAAGCAACGCCAAAAGTGTTTGAAAAGTTCTCCATGGAAGGTTTTCACACAGAAACTGAAGAAACAACTTGAAAATCATTAATATTGTCAACAAAATAAAAAATTGAAGCCTATAGAAAAAAATAAACATTTCCCCTTTATATTTTCTCAAATTCGATAATAATTTTGTGCTTTTTTAAAGATTAATGAAATTTTCAAAGCCATTGATGATGAGAAGCACTACCTTTGATCAATTTTTAAGTGCCCAAAGAAATGTTTCCATTTTTTTAAATATTAATGAGATTTTATAGGCCACATATAATGAAGGACATGCTTTTAAAAAATTCTCAATGTCCGAACAACATTTTTTTACTTTCTAGAGCTACCCGTGAATTAATTCAGAATAAAGAGATGCTTGGTGAAAATTCAAAAGAAATCCTTGCTTGGTGATGGCTCTCACACCCTGAGAGAAATCTCACAACATAAAAATATATTTTTATGCCTGCAAGGGTTCCTCCTCGATCCACATAATAGAACACATCTACAATCCAACTAGAAAACACAACACGGGCCCCAACCTCACAATAATCCAACAAATATCTCTTTCCTGCAGTGAAACAGGTTCAAAAAAACCTTTGCACAATGTTCAACACAACAACTACAACAACCCAATAACGATTATTCATCACTCTATCAAAGAATATAAACTTTCCATCGTCACCAGACCAAGCAGCAGCACTCCACGACTCTGGTCAACACACATTCCAACACAGACAAAGTGTGTAGCTCACCACATGAACACGAGAAGGATTTTGATCGCCACACCACACTTTTGTTGCACTCCCAACTGAGCTATCCACGCTTTTCACCAGGGCTCATAGAACCAAACATTGTCACGCACAAATTATTCATTCTGGCATAAAAAAGAATAAAAATAAAATTAAAAATAAATTTTCCCTTCGGTTTCGACGTGATAGAAGATCGCGTTGTAGAAATAAAAATAGCATGCAGAGATTGTACAGAACAGGCGGCCACAACCATTAAATACAAGAACATTCCACCACAAATCACCAAAAAAACAAGATGCGCCTCCCACCTACGACTACGCCTCCAGGCCTTTATCACGCTTCATGGTCCCACAAAATTTTTAGTTCTAAGTGAAAAGAAACAAAACTAATTAGAACGCTTCACATGCATAATAATACAAGTCACTCGATGTTCCGCCCACAACACAAACAAGATTTCAATACTAACAGAGAGATCGAACAACCGTCACAAGTCCTCCTCCAAACAGTTGGTAAGGCTCACAAATCCACATGGCTCTGTGATGGCTTGTCATGAGCAAGAAAAAAATAAATATTATTAAAATAATAAATTTTACAGGTGGCGGACGACAAATCTAGGAATAGTGTCACAAGGTAAAACCTCATAATAGAATTCCTTCGATGTAATTAAAGGTGTGGCTAATACAAAGAAAATTGATTTCAGAAATGGTTATGAATATTGAAATTGGTCGTTGACAGGGAAAATTCAAATTAAATTGAAACTAATTACATTCACTGATTCTCTGCAAAAACTTTGCATGAAGACAAGGCCATTTGAAGGAGGCTTTGCATATATTTCAAATTACATAAAATCATTTTCACTCTTATATATAGATTTTTCTCTTGCAATATTGTATTAATGGTAAGCTTATTGTTTCATAGCCTACGCAATTTTAAGTAATTCACTTATCAACCGATAAGTCCATTCTCGCAAAGTTTTCTGTCAAATGCCTCAATGAAATGTGTGCTCGTGGAAGGAATGTGATGATTGCAACTTATTCGAGTTGCTGGTTTTCTAAGGAGGGAATGCCACTCTTTGGCCAATTGCAGCAAGCAACACGTCCAAACACCATTTAGATTGTGCATATCTCAGAGAAAATATAGCCACATGAACAAATGCAATTCGAATAGCTCTTTGTATTTTCAAATTAAGATTGAGTCCCTCTTGTAATTATGATTTGTCCAGAAAGACTCGAAGCCCTCGTTGATGAATTCATTTGTAAATATGGTTGGCGAATGTATTCTTCACATTGAGACCACTATAATTTATGAAAACATCAAACCCACAAGAGTCATCCTCCAAAGTCGTAGCGGTGGAGGTGGAGGCAAACACATCATGAGGAGTAGGGGGTGTGGATATGGATATGGATGCCAATTCAATTTATGGGTATGAAATTGAAGAGTATATTTAAGGGAACATAAACTATAGATTTTCGTTTTCCATTTCTTTCTTTTCCTCGAAGTCAGCACTATGCCTTTGGTACTATACATTCCCTCCATTATTTATAAAAATAGATTGCTTTGCAAAGCACCATGATTTTAGGCATTGTTAAATTCTCCTTCACCAACGTTCTTCTAGCCGGTGTCAACCTGGTGTCTTTGCAATTATGCATGGAGATAAAAAAAATATTATTAAAATAATGAATTTTACAGGTGGCAGACAACAAATCTAGGAACAATGTCACGAGTTAAAACCTTGTAATAGAACACCTTCGATGTAATTACATGAGTCAGCCAATATAGTTGGCTACAAAAGTAGAATAGATTATAGACAACTATATTGGCTATAAAAAAAATATCTTATACCTCAAATTTGCAAGTATGGAGGTTGTGTATTTTAATATTTTATATACAATAAAAATTGATAAAATTTTAGTGAGTTTAATAATTAAGAATATATTAGCCCAGTTGCATAAATTAAATTAGTGAAAAATGTCCATTAATATCAAAGCACTTATTTTATAATATATCCAATGAAGTAATTAAATTATAAATTTATTTTAAATTATTATAATTATTATTAATTATAAAAATATTTAATATGCAAGTTAAACATATATAAATTTGAAAAATCATGGAACAAGATTCTCATCCATGGAGATTTACCCTAGTTTCACCATGAGCATTATTAATTTGTAAACATACTTTGTTACAATACCCTGGCCCACTGAGGTGCTCTCCAAAATAGTATGCTAGCATGCTAGCGTCAACATAAACATTTTGACTTTGTCAAAAATAAAATAAAATTAAAAAATAAATAAGAGATACAAATATCTCAATAATTAAAATTGGGGTACTCTAACTTATAGATGAAATGGTATTTTTTTGAGCATTTTTTGATTAATTTTAATCAAAATCTGTGAGAGGTTTTTAAAAACTTGATTTTAAGTCGTTTAATCTACAAAATTGGAGTGCCTCAGGGTTTTTCAGGGTGTTGAATCTATTTATGCATTCAAAAATGAATTTTAAACAACAAAAATTCAGAATATTGCTTGAGATTGTATAATTGGATTTAAATGAAAAGGTCATTTTGTCTATAGGTTAGAATATCCCAAAAAAAATAAAATTAATAATTATAATTTTAACTATCAAATTATTAAGTTAAATTTAACTATAAAATTACCATTGGTTATAATCCCATGGTATTTATCCATGGTATTTGTTATGGTGATGTCTATTTAAAGGTTTTAGGAAATCAATTTTGGAATGCATTAGTGCTAGCTTAGACCATCTTAACTATAGACTTAATTCCTCTCAGATCTTGGTAGATCCAAATTTAAGATGGATCTAGGCTAGTGAGTACCACATGCCAAAAAAAATACAACTCATTTCATATTACACTTGTTTATATGACATTTTGTTTAATTTATCAATTTAATTAAAATAGAAAAAAAGGCATAATTACTTTGGGGATAAATCTCAACCTTTGCACTAGGTATACTACTAATAATATTCTATAATATTCCATGGATGTTAAATCCCTACCATCCACCTACTAATTATTCACAATTAACTTAAAATTCTTGAAGCCTCATTCCAAAATAGACATGTCTATCGAGATAATAATGGGAAGCAAGTGAAGGTGATTTAGGAAATTTGCAAAGCACTTGAGCTTGATAGAGTGAAGCATGATGAGGGTACACTTGGCTTAGATCTTGAACTATGGAGGAATGTTGGTATTCATTATGGTAGGAAATGGTGATTGGAAAACACATTATGTCAAGATGTGGCCAACTAAGGAATAGTTTTTAAAGCTTGAATGTGATTGCATGCATATAAAAAGTGGACCATAGAAAGTTGAGAAAAGTGTTGGAGTTTTTGATGATAAAGTTGATCCATGGAATTGCTGAGGCACAAGGGTCTATATTTTATCCTTGGTGGAAGCCTCTTCAGGTAGATCACTCCAACCTCTCACCAACTCACAACGTCTTCAACAATTGTAGGTTTGGGCTTTTCATTATCCTAGTATGGAACTTCATTTCATTTTTATACATTCTTGTCAATGCTTTGAATATCGTTTCTATTTTTGTGGTTTTTTTCCTATTTATCCCCTCTTTGGGTTAATTACCATGACAAGTCCAGTTTTTTCTCTGATTTAATCTCTCGCCTCTCCCCAGGTCTCTCTTCCCATCTCCTCTCTTTCCCTTTCTTTCAATTCCTCACATAGTCTCTCCAATGTTTTTTCTTTGCTTTAGGTGTATGCTCTCTCTATTAACTTCCTTCATCCATGCACATTGGTTTTTCCCTCCCATACTCCCCTCGAGTCCATTCAACTCACTTGAAGTTATATTTTCTTCACCTTGCTCTCTAGAACAATCTCATTGTGTACTTCCATCGCTCTATTTTATTCCCTTCACCATGGTCAGGTGTCGATCATCATTGCTTTAGTGTAGCGGGTGATAAGAACAACTTGGTCTTATCCGTCCTTCTGAACTTAGTCCATCATTGGTTCACCACATACCAACCCTACGTTTGAGAGAGGATCATCCTTACATTTTTGATGTTGTTGGAAGATTGATGAAGCGCTGAACCCAAATACAAGCAGGTTCACCTTTCATTTTACAAAATGAACCTGCAACTCAAAACTGTATCAAAATGCAGATTCCTAAAACATGATATTTCAATCTTGGGACCTGTGGGTTATAGGATCACTCTGTTTCCACTGTGCCACTTCAATGCATTTGAAAACACCTGTTGGCCTTCATCTTGAACCCTTAACATTACTTTGGTTAAAACTTCCGAAGCAATTCATCAAAAATCAAATCGAGCCTCTCATTCTATAATCCTTGGAATCGAATTCATTTAAAATCAAACTTAAACTCCCTTGGAAGTATAATATGTTGACTTGTAAATGAAGATTAACTTTCCAGATCATAGTATTGAAATACTATGAATAAATATTTCAGAGCCTTTGAACAAATATCGAAACTTTGAGCTTATGATATTAACCCAATCGAGTGACTAATTTAATTCCTTGAATAACATTGAACTCTCAAAGGCCCATGCCTCCAATATTTAGCTCTCACTTATAAAATAAATATTTAACGATGAATTAAACGCTGTCCATACCTCCTTAACTACGCGCAACTAGTAACATGGTCAGTCAATAGGTCTATCTTCACCGAATTGTAAAACAGAGTTATATTCAACTTAAGCCTAGAATGGAGGTTACTTTGATTTCTTCCACTTTATTCACACAGGAGGTTAACACATATAATTTCCCCTTCGCGCAGAATTGATTATTCGAATTCTGCAAAGCGTATATGAACCGAATGAGATTTCGAAGGGTGAAATCCCCCTTCACACATAATTCTCGATTCCCATTTAGCTCCTTTTTATACAGATCTATATCAATCTACAGTGGATTCCGAAAGGCCAGAACCTTATACATACAGGATAAATGCACATTTAATTTATGCACAGAGAATGTAGATTAAAATGCGTTCGGGAAGCATAATTTCATCCACTCATAAAATTAACTATAAAAACCCATAACTCAACACAGAAAATCCAAACTATGATTAAAGCAGAAATCAACACACAGAGGAATTCTATTATGTACAAAACTCAGTTACAAGTTAAGGCGTTTCATCCTTAATCCGAATTCTTCGAACCTCTACATCACATTTGCCCCTCACACATTAAAAATTTGCTATTATATAGAAATTTCAAAGAATCAGTTGAGATCCAAAAAATCTCTCCGAATCGCTCAAAGAAACTCTTGGTCTTCTAATCGCGCACATGGCAGATCATTAATTTCTAATCGGTTACATAAGATTTAGCATCGGTTTTAACAAAAAATTGCCCCAATTTTGTGTGACCATTCGCATACCCATCTCTTCAGCTTCAGATTCGAAATTGAATTCAAATCTATCCGGATGCCCCTGCATCAGACTCCCGAGGCACAAAAATTTATGACCTCCTGGTCATATGTCTTCTACAACTGTCAGCAGTTCTACCCACGTCATTTGTGGAACTGCTCCTTGTGATCTTCCTGCAACAACATTCTTGAACAATTCTCACCCGCCTCCTCTGCGAAATTGTCCTCTGTGAGCTGCAACAAAACCTCTGCAATAGCAAGTCCTCCCTGCTACCAGATACATCACCAAGCTTCTCTCCTGAGCTCCAGCTTTTGGCATCTCTCTGGTTCGCTCCCGTGGAACCATTGAGCACTATTTCTCTAGGTTGCTCCAATCTTCTCACCTTCCTCTGCTGCTACCTTCATAAAAATCACAAGCTTAACAAAAATTCACAAAAGTGTATCTCTCTTCCTCTGTATGCAAAATCCTTCTCTGCAGGAAATCATTTTCCCGCTCTGATACCACTTGATGGCATGCCTACATGTTCAACCCACGTTTTGACCTTCTATGCATATAAATGCATCCCAATTTTTCAAATCCTTTACAAACTCTCAATCTAGCAAACTCATAGTGTTCTATCTTCTAGACTGACAATTTAAATGAAATCTAGATGGAAGTTTTAATATCTCAAATATGAGATTTGAGATATTAATTCAACACTCTTCCTATGGTACTAAAAATAAAACTCGATGCCCCAAAGTGTTAGAAAATTATATATCATGGAGCAATGCAACACATAAAATATGCGGAAAAATACAACCACACAAAACACATAAAACCAGAGAGACACAGATATATGTGGTTCACCCATTTTGGGCTACGTCCACCCCGAACAGCCAGTCCTTCCTTTCTATTATCCAACAAAAATGAAGAGACAAAACCTACAGCAGATCCGTTGTAATATCCTCTGTTCTCTCTCACAGTCTCCCTCTATGTTTCTCGCTCCGAGAATACACATACGATACACAGCCGCAATACAATACCCTCATATATAAAAGGGGGTTGCCTTCTAGGGCAAAAAACCCTAATCTAAACATAACTTCTACCGTCATATCATTTGCCTAATGAATGGCCCAGATTGACTAGAAATTACTATACTTTTACAAGGCAATTTTACATCTGTTTTTAGCTTCGGGGGCGCTGCCCCCGAACCCTCGCCAGGGGGGGGCTCCGAAAAGCGCAGCCACCCCCCATGGTAGCGATTAATTATGGGCGGCGTTGCCACCCCTTTGAAGGTATAGGGGTCCAATGCTGTGATACAAAGTAAATAAGATAATCAGGCTCCACACCCAGCAATCTCCCACTTGGAGACTGATTGTAGCAACTCCATTGTTGCTTCATTTGCTGGACAATGACTCCTCTTTGGAATTGGCTATTCCTCATCTTCATCGTCATCCTTGAAGACCAATTGAAATTGAGCACATTCTCATTTTCTCCGTGGTTACAACTTTTGTTAGCATATCTGCTGGATTCTGGCTAGTGTGTATCTTTTCCAGCTTCAACTCTCCATATTCCAATACTGACCGTATGAAATGGTAATTGACATGTATGTGTTTAGTCCTGGAATGAAATGCTGAGTTCTTCGCAAGATGAATAGCACTTTGGCTATCACTGTATAGTGTGCCCATATCATGCTTCTTACCCAATTCATCCATAAACCTTTGTAACCAAATCATTTCTTTACTAGCCTCTGTAGCAGCAACATACTCTGCTTCTGTTGTTGAAAGTGCAACAACACTTTGGATTTTTGAAACCCAACTGACAACTGTTCCACCTACAGTAAATACATATCCTGTAGTGCTCCTCCTGTTATCTCTGTCACCTCCCATATCTGCATCAACATATCCATGTAGAGCAATGTTTGAACCACCAAAGCATAATGCTTGATTTGTGGTACCTCTCAAATATCTGAGAATCCATTTTACTGCCATCCAATGTTCTTTTCCTGGATTGTTCATGTACCTGCTTACAACTCCCACTGCATGTGCAATATCAGGCCTTGTGCATACCATTGCATACATTAAGCTTCCAAATGCTGATGCATATGGAACTTTAGACATATAATCCATGTCTTCTTGGGTCTTTGGGCACATCTCCTTACTAAGTTTGAAATGGCTAGCAAAAGGTGTACTAACTGGTTTTTCATTGTGCATATTAAATATTTTCAACACCTTTTCTATGTACTCATTCTGAGATAGTGTTAATTTGCGATTTTTCCTGTCTCTAGTTATCCTCATACTAAGGATTTGTTTTGCAGCTCCCAAATCCTTCATTGCAAATGAATTTTCCAATTTTCTTTTGAGCACATTTATTTCCTGCATGTTAGACCCTACAACAAGCATGTCATCTACATACAATAACAATATAATATAGCTGCCATAATTTTGCCTTTTTAGATAAACACAATGATCAGAGTGACATCTAGTATAACCTTGTTCAGACATAAACTTGTCAAATTTTAGATACCACTGCCTTGGAGCCTGTTTTAAGCCATACAAGCTCTTCTTTAACCTGCACACCAATTTTTCTTTCCCTTTTACCTCATATCCTTCTGGTTGCTGCATGTATATCTCTTCCTCCAAATCTCCATGGAGAAATGCTGTCTTTACATCTAACTGTTCAAGATGTAAATATTCCACTGCTACAAGACTTAAGATATTTCTAATTGAATTCATCTTAACAACAGGAGAAAATATTTCATCAAAATCAATACCTTTCTTCTGTGCAAACCCCTTCACCACAAGTCTAGCTTTGTACCTCTGTTTTCCTCCATCTTCTTCCTTCAGCCTATAAACCCATTTATTCTGCAATGCAGTTTTACCTGCAGGCAACTTGACTAAGTCCCAAGTCTGGTTATGAATTAAGGTGTCCATCTCTTCTTCCATGGCTCGCTCCCACTTCTTCCTACTTTCAACCTGCATTGCTTCTTCATAACATTCAGGTTCACCAGAATCACTCAACAATAAATAATATAATGAAGGAGAGTATCGTTCAGGGGGTCTACTTATCCTGGTAGATCTTCTAACACCACTTTCAGGTGTTTTAGGTGCCTATTGCTGTGGTTGTTGATTATTATTATTTTCAGGCACCTTTACTTTTTCAGATATCTCATCAAGAACCGCATATTCCTTGCTTTCTTTTTCCTGTTTCTTTTCCTGCAACTGATTCTTATACAAGACCTTTTCATTGAATATTACATCTCTGCTCCTAATGATTTTGTAATTTTCATAATCATATAAGCGATAACCAAAATCATTAGCACCATATCCAATAAAGGTACATTTCTTTGATTTTGCCTCAAGCTTTGTTCTGTTTTTTTTATTAATATGGACAAAGGCCTCACAACCAAAAGGCTTTAAAAAAGAGTAGTTTACCTTTTTACCTGTCCATGCTTCCTCTGGAATACCACCATCCAAGGAACTTGAAGGCCCTCTGTTTATTAGATAAACAACAGTATCTACAGCATCTGCCCAAAATTGTAAAGGCAATCATGCATGCAATCTCATGCACCTTGCACGCTCCATGATTGTTCTGTTCATCCTTTCTGACACACCATTTTCTTGTGGTGTTCTTGGAACTGTTTTCTCTCTACGAATTCCATGCTCTGAACAGTACCTATCAAACTCTTTGCTGCAATATTCACCTCCATTGTCTGATCTGAGACACTTCAACTTCTTTCCTGTCTCAATCTTAACCAAAGCTTTCCATTTCTTGAAAGTATCAAATACATCAGATTTATTCTGAATACAATAAATCCATGTTTTTCTAGTTGCATCATCAATAAAAGTAACATAATAACGAGATCCACCGAGAGATGATACCTGAGAAGGTACCCATACATCTGTATGCACAAGCTCCAATTTTTCACTCTTTTTTTTCTTTTCCAACTCTGAGAAATCTGACTCTCTTTTGTTTTCCATAAATGCAATTCTCACATAAATCTAAATCAACATTATTCAAACCTGGCAACAAATTTCTTGAGTGAATAATCTTCATTCCCTTCTCACTCATGTGTCCAAGCCTATGATGCCATAATGCTGCATCTGCTCCTTTGAAAGTTAAAGCATTAACAGAGTTAGAAATACCATTGCATAAATACAATGTACCAACCTTTTCACCTTTTGCTATTACCACCGCTCCTTTGGTGACTTTCCAAGTTTTATCTGTGAAAGTTGTCACACAACCTTCACTGCCTAACTGCCCTGTTGAAATCAGATTTTTCTTCAGATCTGGAACATGCCTTACCTCCTTTAGTAGCCATTGGTTTCCATTCTGTTGTTTTACAAGAACTTTACCCATTCCAACAATTTCACAGGGTTTATCATCACCCAAACGAACTTGTCCAAAATCTCCTTGAACATAGTCATGAAAATATTTCTTATCAGGTGTGGCATGGAATGAAGCCCCTGAATCTACAACCCAAGAATCAGTAACATTTTCGAAAGAAAGAATCAAAGCATCTTGTAACACATCACCCGTCACATTTGCTTCATGATTATTTTCTTGCTGTGTGTCTCCTTCTTTTCCCTTCCGAGATCTACAGTATTTCTTTAGGTGTCCTTTCTTTCCGCAATTCCAGCACACTATCCCCGATCTAGACTTGGATTTGCCTTTCCTTGATTTACTGCGATATCCCGAGCTCTTTCCTCTTTCCATTCTTCTTCCCCTAGACTCTGCACTCAAAGCATTACCTGATGTCTCACCGGAGCTTTTCCGTCGCATTTCCTCGCTAAGGATAACACCAACAACATCATCAAACTTTAAAGTACTAGATCCAGAGACAGAGTTACTAATGGCCATTACTAAACCATTCCAACTCTCTGGCAATGAGCACAAGAATAACAGAGCTCTAACTTCATCATCAAAGTTTACCCCTACAGAACTTAGCTGACTGGTAACCGTATTAAATTCATTTAAATGGTCTGCAACAGATCCACCTTCCGACATCTTCATATTAAATAGTCGTTTCATAAGAAATACCTTGTTTGAGGCCAAGGGTTTTTCATATAGTTTCGCCAACGTTTGCATCAAACCCTCTGTTGTTGTTTCCTTCGAAATATTGAAGGCGACTGACACCGCAAGACACAACCGTACTGTTCCGAGTGCCTTTCTATCGAGAATGTTCCATTCCGTGTCTGTCATGGTCGCCGGCTTCTTTGTTTTTCCGCTCAATGGTAGGTACAGATCTTTCTGATACAGATAATCTTCCATCTGCATCTTCCACAGCGCAAAGTTTTGGCCATTAAATTTCTCGACCCTAAACTTACCATCATCCGCCATTGCTCCCACTCGAACCAGGAACCCTTCTTTCCTGCGAGTTTATCAGCCAAATATACCTTCGGCTCTGATACCAGTTGTTAGAAAATTATATATTATGGAGCAATGCAACACATAAAATATGTGAAAAATACAAGCACACAAAACACATAAAACCAGAGAGACACAGATATACGTGGTTCACCCAGTTTGGGCTACGTCCACCCCGAACAGCCAGTCCTTCCTTTCTATTATCCAACAAAATGAAGAGACAAAACCTACAGCAGATCCACTGTAATATCCTTTGTTCTCTCTCACAAACGTTGTCCCTCTCTGCTTTCGGTTTCCAAGAATACACATACGATACATAGCCGCAATACAATACCCTCATATATACAAGGGGGTTTCCTTCTAGGGCAAAAAACCCTGTTAGCGCTCGAATCTACCTTAGGCTGAAATAAGGTAAAACTCAAGGCAACATCAAACCACGCTCAGCCTCGTAGCTAGCCCTACGAGGACAGGAGAGGGCTCTCTCCGGGTCTATCTCGGCAAAATGTCTTCAAAGGGGCTGATATGACTTATGATGGATACTGATCTTAGGCTAGTAAATAGATAGGAAGGTTTGTTTTAAATTTTTGGGTTTTCGTTGGAAAACTGGGAAAAACAATTTTGGGCTCGGGGATGAGGCCAGATCTTTGCAGAATTCAAGTTGGGGAAAGGTAGGCAGTAGTCTTGATGCCTTTTGATTATGTATATGGATGGATTAGAATGACAAGGAGCTGAAGAGGGCAAGGGAGAATAAGGATCCTCTCCAAACTGGCGAAAACATACAAAACTAAACAAATTCAAAGGCAGAGCACTGGAATCAATGGATTCTACCTCATTTACTCATTCATTTAGTTTCAGAAGCAAAAGAAGGGAATGGCCTACTTTAAACATTAAATAAATTACAAATAACTGAGAGAACAGACCATCAAAACTAAAAGCCACAAGAATCCCAACAGGTGCTACAAAATCTCTGATCTTTCCTTAGCCAAAATGTAGAAAATATGTACAATAGTGTGCCAAACCTTTTTCAAGAGTCCAACCTGTCCAACCTTTGAAGATGATTGAGAAAATACATCATATAAACCATCCTAACCCCTTCCCATGCCTCTAGGGGTCGAATTCCTCCTTCTAGGAGTAGTTTCAACCAATTCTAAACAAGGAGCTAAAAACTAGGCAACCAAACAACTTGCCTCTAAAAGGAAGGAAACTGATTCATTTACTTGATTTTCAATTTTTTGTGAGTGAATCATCTAGAATAGGTAAAAGTGAGTCAAAATTACATTACAACCAAAAAATTACATCAAGATAACTCAAAAATTACATCCACAAGCAAAACTGGTCCAACTGGCTGAAATCCTGAGCTGGAAGATGAAAAATGGACCAAAAATCTCTATGCGTAGCGCGCCTTTCAGCCTGCTTTTGGGGCACTTCCCAGAGTCCAAATTGAGCTCATGATAGCTCGTTGGAAAGCCCTAGATGTTGGCTATCCAAAACAAGTGGAATTTTTCAATTTGGAGCTCATTTTCCCCTCCAAAACTTCATTCTCCCAGAAGTACTTCCTGCTGGTGCAAAAGGTGGCAGAAAGGTGATTTTCATGGTGTTTTTTGCCCTTTTGATCATCTAGAACTTGATGAAATGATTTGGTCCAACTGGAGCATGCATAAATTACCATGAAAAATCCAAAAATATAAATTTTTCCTCCAGCAAGTGTCCCAATCATAAGCGAGCGCGTCGACGCGCTACGCGTTGGGTTGAAAAATCTCTGTTAAGGCATAAAAAATCACAATTGACAAAATTTTCTCCAAATTTGCTGAAATTTGGACTGAGGGTACATCATCAAGTATCATGCTCATTGAAAGAAGTTTCGGCCAAGATTATGCCTTTTCTCGCCTCCTCAATGCCTTCTTCGTCTATGTTGCTCGAGGTGAATATGAAGAGTTTAGTGTCTTGGTCTCAATGCCAAAATATGCTAAGTAGGAAGGGAGTGTAATGTATTGTAGGACAAAGAACAGCCCTTGCAATGATAACTAGGCTTTTTCAATGGATAATGGGGAATAGTGAATATGGGATGGTGTTATAACAAAAATGATATACAGTGTGACAATGGTATGGTAATGGCAATGATAACAATGTTTTGAATAGGAGAGAGAGAGCTTGAGGCTATGGTAAACCATAAGCAATGACACCAATAATAATAGAGAGCATGAGCATATATGTCAATAACACAAGTCTGGAAAGTCCCACAATATCACTAACATGTCTTTCGAAACCCTAAGGAGTGAATTTGGCAATGGATATAGGGTTTACATTTCACCATATCAAACACTTGTTTTCTTCACATTCAAAACTCCATAGCATATCCATGAATCACTGAGCAGGCATAAATAACTTACTTGCAGACAAATTAAGTGGTTTTATAAGAATTTGGGTGATGAACTGTTGTTTTCCAGCCTTGGGGCTCTATGCGCTGCGCGCACTTTTCTATGCGTAGCGCACTACATAGTGTATTTTGCAGGACGATTTTGGAGGCCTTCCCGATGTCCAAATTGGGCGTGTGATAGCTCGTTGGAAATATTTTGGTGTATAATTTCCAACCCAAGTGGAATTTTTCAATTTTGAGTTCATTTACCCTGTCATAAATCAAATCTCCCAATCCTAGCCTAGAAAAATTAAGTTCATTTACTTCCTACGAGGCCTAGCCTAGAAAATTGCCAAGTTGTGGCAAGAAACTAGGGTTTGTGCAAAAATGAGGAATTTGGGGAATCTCGGTGATGGGAAGTGTTTAATAAGGTACATTAATGATAGGGGAAGGTGTATGAACATCAGGATACAAGTTTTTCTAATGATTTTACCATCCAAGAGAAATTACCTCCAAAACCCTAGGAGAGGGAAATGGACCTTACCTAGGCACAACTGAAGCATGAACAAGCTGTAAAATGACCCAATGGAACTTGAAATGATGATGAAAACCCTTTGAATGATGGTACACTCAGCTGAATGGTGACATGGACCGACATTTGGAAAACTTTGAAAAGAGTGAAAACAAACCCTAGACCTAATGCCTAGTGACCAAATTTTGCTTGAAGACTCATTGAAATGACAAAATTTGACCTTGACACCTTAAAATCACTTTGTAAGAGCATGTTTGATCGCTGGAGGAAGGCTGAAAAGGCTGACACTAATAGAGAAATGCAACACATAAAATATGCGGAAAAATACAAGCACACAAAACACATAAAACCAGAGAGACACAGATATACGTGGTTCACCCAGTTTGGGCTACGTCCACCCCGAACAACCAATCCTTCCTTTCTATTATCCAGTAAAAATGAAGAGAAAAAACCTACAGCAGATCTGCTGTAATATCCTCTATTCTCTCTCACAGTCTCCCTCTCGGTTTCTCGCTCCGAGAATACACATACAATACACAGCCGCAATACAATACCCTCATATATACAAGGGGGTTTCCTTCTAGGGAAAAAAACCCTAATCTAAACATAACTTCTACTTTCATATCATTTGCCTAATGAACGGCCCAGATTGACTAGAAATTACTATACTTTTACAAGGCAATTTTACATCTGTTTTTAGCTTCGGGGACGCTGCCCCCGAACCCCCGCCAGGAGGGGGTTCTTCCCACGGAAACGATTAATTACGGGCGGCGTTGCCACCCCTTTGAAGGTATAGGGGTCCAATGTTGTGATACAAAGTAAACAAGATAATCAGGATCCACACCCAACACAAAGCATATAACCTTGCCTTAAGATCAAAATAAATCCTTGCTCTCACCTCATGGAATTCGAATGAACTCATCACAGGCCCATTATATAATATGGCCCCACATACATTTATATGGTAATGCTTCCCTTCAATTAAGCAAGAATTGCCTTCGTGCTAAGCTTTAATATGATGGCTCACTCATTCTTCACCATCTCTTATAAACCATAGTTCATGTTCATTTAATTAATGACTCCCCAATTCTTATGCGCTTCACTTCACAATCATTCATACAAGGCTTTTGTGTTTAAACTAAAAAAAATGGCCGACAGCATTATTATTAATGCGTATCAACAAATGTTAAAAGTTTTCAAAACTTTGGAATAAAACAAATTTGCCAACATTCTTGAAGTTCTGGGGTCCGCACATGTTTTACCTTGATTAATGCCCGAATGGATCCAACGGCCCAGCGTTTTTCGCGCTCCAAAACTCAGATGAACGCTCGTCGACGGATATCGCGTTAATAACATGCATGAGGGTTAACCCTCAAAATTTACGCAATATAAATGGTATTCCAATACCACTCTTTGCCACATGTCAGGTAGAAAGGGATATCACATTCAAAAAGGTGAAACAACTTACCACCCTTAATCGCACGCGATACTATTGGTTTCGAACGGTTCGGTTTCACTGTTCACGCTCCTGGTTCCAACTACTCTTTGACTCAAGGTTCCACAACATTTCTTTTAACATGGTTCCTCCGCGTTATAACGTAATATGCCCTCACACATAGTTCATCACTTCTTTAAACACACACATGGTTAAACAATTTCCGATATAATAAATCTCATCTATCTATTCCGAAACCGAGCACACAAGGTTTCAATTTACAACACCCTACCACAGTATCACCATTAATCCATCAGAGGTGTATAGGACACCATACACATTCAGCCAACACATTATCATGAATGTCAAATTCTATAAGGATGCCTAGAGCGCAATCAAACCCCAACTCACAGAATTCAATGCACACAGTTAATCATAGAGTTCCTCCTTTGTACAATAGATATACTCTATCTATTAGGAAACTAACCACACAGGTTCAAATTCACAATATTTAACCACAGTTTGCCAGTTATCTACCAAATCAGAGTTCCATTCACACAGTTGACTACAGAGGTCCTGAACATTCTCATGCATACCATATACATATCAAATCCTCAACACAGGAATTTAACCATCCATGAATTAATCAATGCACATATAAGACTAAATAGGTTCCTTCATATAAATGAAACTACTTATAGCCTTCTGGTTCTCGGCCAGATATTCTAATTTAATGGCCTTCTATTCTCCTACTTGGCCTATCCGGCTCTCTAAATCTATGCAGTTCTATGCAGGTCTGCAGGACTCCTACTAATGCCTTCCGGACTTATTTTTATACAACACTACAAATGAATCGGTTCAGATTCTTTGATGACTCGACAAAACTCTCCAAATTCCAAAATTCCTAAATTTAGGCTAAATCCTAAATAAACTGAAACTGACTATCTCTTCATATGCCCCCTGATAATTTGAGGGAAATTAAAATTCTACTCAATTATGAATGATTACATAGGAAATAAAAACCATGAGACCCCCCTATGTTTATTTATATACAAAGTATTGCCTTGAGCCTAATGCCCCTACATTAGACTCCCCAGGTTAAAATGATTCATGATCTCCTGATCATGTGCTTTCATCCTTGTCTTCCTAGATCCCACACTTTGTTTTTTAGCTGATCATCTACTACTACACTCTTCTTCTATAATTATCCAGGCTTCCATATTTATGTTGCATCCTTCCACTTGCTATGCCTTCACAGTCTGTGACTATCTTCTTCTTGTTGCTGCTGTCTCTCTGTTTTCTTGTTGCTGCTGTCTCTCTGTTTTCTTGTTGCTGTCTTCTTCTCAGACACTCTCACCATCAGCCTTCTCATAAATTTAATTTCTCTGTCTAATCTGTCTTCTGACTGCTGGATACTTTTCCTCCTTCATTTTTGAACTTCCACTTCTGTTTCTGCTTGTTGAGTTCTTATTTGCTGAACTCTTACAGTCTCTTGCTGAGCCCTTGTTGTACCTTTAACTCCAGCTTTAACTCTGTCTCTAGCTCCTGTGCTAGCTTTAGCTGTATTTGTAGCTCTTCTTACTGCCATGCTTACAACCACCCAATCATCCATACCCTCTTATCTTCTGCAACTTAAAACTTCTTCCGAATTGTCACTTGTGACGATTTATTCATTCCCTAGCTTCAGTAATTTCTTGGATTGGTAATTAAATTTCCAGTCACTGTTATCATCTCTCTTCTTCTCCTATACTAAACATCTCTTATTCCTTCCATCAGTACCTGCAATCATAAGACAAACATCAAAATTATAAAATATTTGTGTCTCTTTCTCCTCTTCTGGCAACACTTCAATTTGTTGCTCCAAAATTTCTTCCAACAATGCTTCAATCAGCTACTACTATGCCATTTCACTCTCTTTTCCAAATGTTTTCAGCAAAAATTTCAGCCATCCTTTTCCAAACACTTCGTCAAGATGCTGTAACTCAGTTTCAGCATCTTCTTCTTCTTCTTGGAGAATCTTCAGTGATTGTCTTTCATCCTCTTGATTGATTCCAACAATCAAATCAAGTTCTTCGAACACTACATTTTCATCTTCTATTAGAGTAAAACTCTAATTCTCCACTGCTGTAGCAGCCCCAAAATTCTGCCACACTGTCTTCTCTTGGCTATTTAGACAAATCGGCTCCTTCTTTTCATTATCAGTAACAACAAGTCCCTTCACATGAGGCATGATAGCCTCACCTTCCCTCTTCTGCAACAATTCACCATCCTTCAAAACAACTCCAAAATATGGATTGTTTTCTGCCATACCTGTCAACACAACCAATTTGTCAAATTTTAAATCACAAGACCCAATGATCTCACTTGATGATCCAGTCACCAAGTCTTCTTTCTGCAATTCTAAGTCTTTTCCAAGACTCAGAAAATCTTCCCTGTCTTCATTCTTTTGCATCTTCACATTCTGCAATCCCCAATTTGGAAATTAAGGTTCTCTCTCTTGCATTGAATCCTGTTGATTCAACATAATCCCCAGCAACTTAATTTCTCCATTCCATGGATTAAAATATTCCACAAAATTCTCCTCCTCTTTTAATTGACTGACCAATGGTGTCAATTTTCCTTCAAAATCTGCATTCACAAAACAATTGTCAAAACAAAATTCATAAGGCCTCAGTGCCTCTCCTTCCTCTGCCAGCATCTCAGTATGCTGTCCTGAAATTATTTCCTTCTCAATCAGCACATCAGTATGCTGATTCCAATCCTTCAAACAATTCTCGAGACTATCAGCTAGTCTCTCCTCTGCACCATCCTCTTCAAGGATGCCCCTCTGTTCTAGTTCATAAAAATGAACTTTCTCCTTCTCATTAATCTCTGCCTTTACAATCTAAACACCTTCTCTCTGTGTTTCTGTCCTCTGCTCCAGAACACTTAACTCATGCCACAATCCTGGCATCTCATCGGAGGGAACATTCATACTGTATTCACAAGTCAAGTTTCCTACTGTCACTATTTCTTTAGCTTCCATCAGAATAGAATTATGATCTCCCATCTCTGCAATAACTTGAATTATCTGTTCATCACCTTTCATTCTGCCATTTAATAAAAGCAAATTTTCAGTTGTAAAACCATAAGACCCCATGGCCTCATTTGATGATTTTCTCATCAAATCCTTCTCCAAATACTCAATCATTCTGAGTATTTCCTCCTTCAGCTGAGCATTTATCATTTGATCTCTCTTCATCTGTAGCCTCTGCCACTTTATCTTCTTCTTCATGAGCCAACCAACTCTCTGGTTTTCCTCTATCATCCTCTCTAGTTTATAAAACTGCTTACTGATCTCAGCTATCTCTTTCCAATATTCTTCATTAGTGAATTTATTCCTCATGCCATTTGCTTTGTCATCTTCCCTCACTCTTCTGTTGTGGCCTCTCTCAGAACCTCTGCAATCTTTTCTATGGCTATCAGTAGCCATCCTCTCCTCCAGGAGTTCTTCACTCACAAGCTGCACTAAGCCTCTGCAACAACAAGCTCTCTTGTTGCAACTTACCTCACCAATCCTCTCCTCCAGATCCAACTTTTGGCAAGTACTGGTCCCCTATCTACTGGAACCTCCTGAGCACTCTCTTCTGCTCTCTCTAGGCTTCACTCTGCAACTTCTCTCAAGAACACATCTGTTCTTCCTTCATCCAACCTATGTTGGGAATCCTCCAGGTTCTGCCACACTCTTTTCTTCACCTCAGAATCCTCTACTGGATTCTTTTATCACTACTCTCAAAGCTGTGATCTGCCCTTGCTGAGATTTATCACTTGCTTGCACTATGCATTCTGCAAACAATATCTTCAAACCAGAGTCAAATAAGGCTCATCAACTCACCTCCCAAGATCCCAGAATGATCTTGCTTCTTATTTCACCTGCACTGCATCTCTATAGGCTGCAATCTTCAAAATATTCTGCTCCCAAATTCAGATTCTGCAAATCTGAATACCTTCACTGCATACTCAATAAAATATGTAAATTTTGTTAAACAGATTTAAAAATCAAACTTTCATCACTATTTCAGTACATGTGCATTTCAAAAATTAATTCTCAAAGAGTTATTCTAGCTCTGATACCACTTGATGAAGAGCTGAATCCCAATACAAGCAGGTTCGCCTTTCATTTTACAAAATGAACCTGCAACTCAAAACTGTATCAAAATGTAGATTCCTAAAACCCGATATTTCGATCTTGGGGCCTGTGGGTTATAGGCCCACTCTGTTTCCACTGCGCCACTTCAATTCATTTGAAAACACCTACTGGCCTTCATCTTGAACCCTTAACATTACTTTGGTTAAAACTTCTGAAGCAGTTCATCAAAAATCAAACCGAGCCTCTCATTCTATAATCCTTAGAATAAAATTCATTTAAAATCAAACTTAAACTCCCTTGGAAGTATAATACGTTCAATTGTAAATGAAGATTAACTTTCCATATCATAGTATTGAAATACTATGAATAAATATGTCAGAGCCTTTGAACAAATATCGAAACTTTGAGCTTATGATATTAACCCAATCGAGTGACTAATTTAATTCCTTGAATAACATTGAACTCTCAAAGGCCCACGCCTCCAATATTCGGCTCTCACTTATAAAATAAATCTTTAACGATGAATTAAATGATGTCCATACCTCCTTAACTGCGTGCAACTAATAACATGGTCAGTCAACAGGTCGATCTTCATCGAATTGTAAAACAAAGTTCTATTCAACTTAAGCCCATAATCGAGGTTACTTTGATTTCTTCCACTTTCTTCACACAAGAGGTTAACACATATAATTTCCCCTTCGCACAGAATTTATGATTCAAATTCTGCAAAGCGTATATGAACCGAATGAGATTTCGAAGGGTGAAATCCCCCTTCACACAGAATTCTCGATTCCCATTCAACTCTTTTTTATACAGATCTATATCAATCTACAGTGGATTCCGAAAGGCCAGAACTTTATACATATAGGATAAATGCGCATTTCATTTATGCATAGAGGATGTAGATTAAAATGCATTCGGGAAGCATAATTTCATCCACTCATAAAATTAACTATAAAAACCCATAACTCAACACAAAAAATATTAACTATGATTAAAGTAGAAATCAACACATAGAGAAATTCTATTATGTACAAAACTCAGTTACAAGTTAAGGCGTTTTAGCGTTAATCCGAATTCTTCAAACCTCTACATCACATTCACCCCCTCACACATTACAAATTTTCTATTATATAGAAATTTCAAATAATCGGTTGCGATCCACAAAATCTCTCCGAATTTCTCAAAGAAACTCTTGGTCTTCTACTCATGCACATGGCAGATCATTAATTTCTAATCGGTTACATAAGATTCAGCATCGGTTTTAACAAAAATTTTCCCCAATTTTGTGTGACTGTTCACATACCTGTCTCTTTAGCTTCAGATTCGAAATTGAATTCAAATCTGTCCAGATGCCCCTGCATCAAAGACTTTTTGAAGAGGATCTTAGCACTAGTGGAAGCCATATTATGGTCTTGATGTAATTTTGAAGGATCTATCTAAGGAAAATAAGATATTTCTTTTATATAAATTAGGACCATCATTCAGAGGGTTTTGTTAATAGTCTCGAAATCAAGTTTTCCCCTAAAGCTAACTGCATGCAAACAAGGTCCTTTAAACCCAAACCCCTTTCTCTTTTGAGATTTTAACTATGTTTTACATAAGAATTTGTCACCATGCTCATTTTCCTATCCTTGATCTTGAAATTCCCCATGAAAGATGCTGTATAATGTTTCCACAATAAAGAAATATGTTAAGACATCCCCTGAATATCCAAATAAAACTTCCTTGGAAGATTACTGAAGAAACTTGGTCAAATTCCTAGTTTCCTAGGTCATCGATTTTCTTGGTGCCATGCTCATGTTGACATCATATTCATAGTTCTAGCTTAGCGTTTCCAGCGCCCTTATTTCTTGGAAAACCACGTTGATCCCTTTCAGGTAGTGTTTCCTTAAATGGAGGAGTAGCTTCAACCTATAGAAGCTCTAGGGAATCGAGTTGGTTGTTAAGCGGTGGTGATAGGGTCAATTTCTCTGATTTTAGAGCTTTGATCTCATCCATGGCGGTTTATCCCTTAGAAAGTGGGCCTTCCTCCTCCTTTAGTGGGCTCCCAACCTCTTCTCCCTTCCTGTAAATTGATATCCCTCATTCCCACAATTTTAGAGCTTGGTTGGTCATTTTCAGACTCGTCTGAACTCTCGTTCCCTTGCATCCTAACATTGTGATAATGCCAAATTGTTCAGGAGAAGGAATGCATTAGAGATTCGGTGAAGGAATCATATTTTCACCAAAGGAGGCCTTCAACATCAAGGCCTAGGTTGTAAGCTCTCATTTTAAATTTATCAATAATAACATCTGATGTTTTCTTTCTATATTTGTCTAATCATTTATGCAAATATTTTGGTACTCCTTGATCTACAAGATAGCTAATGTTTACGATTATTATGTATTGTATTACATTTTTTTTTTCCTCTTGATCATCCACAGGTATTCACATGCCATCAGTAGTAGGGAGCAAGCCTAAAAGGATCGTGGATCAAGGTCATCATCAACAGATTCAAGCATAGCATTGGGGAAAAGGTACTTTTGTCTCTTTTCTTGTCACATTATAAATGTTAGTTAAGAGAGATTTTCATTAGAAATAATCTCGTGTTGCTCGACCCACTCTAGGGCTAGAGAGATTGCCTCTATCCACAGAGGGGATTTATCTTGACAACACTATGCTCCAATTAAATAAGTTGTTTTTTTTCTCATTGTTTTTTCCACCTTTCCATGGAAACTTTCTTATACAATTACTAATCTGATCCAAGATTCCTTTACAAGAAAAGAGGATTTATCCATGGAATATATACAAAGAAAATATAGTGGTTTTATCATGACCACTCTACCAACCAAATTTAGTCAACTAGCACACCAAGAAACTTTTGTATTTTGAATTTTTGGAACTATATTATGCTAGTCTTCAGTAGTGGTCCCTTTTAGAGATATTGGAATACCAAGGTATTTAAAAGTATTCCAGTCCTTTTCACATCTAAATCCTAAGATATCAGAGAGTTGATTGAGCTTTTGAGGAGTGCAATACTATCGATAAATTATACACAATTATATAATACCTAACCTTAGAATATAACCTTGCACTAGGTCTGAAAAATAACAATGCAAGCTGAAGAAAAACCTATACAGAAATTTCACATAATGCAATTTGAAGAAAAACCTATACACAATTTTCACATAATTCAAGTTGAAGAAAAACTTGGAATGTTGTAGTAATTTGAAGAAAAATTATTTAGCGATCAAAGTAAACATATAATAATTCAAAAGTGTGTAAAATAATTAAATAAACAATATACAATTTGAATCAATCAGATTGGCCAATATATGAAGCCTTGACATTAATTTTAGTGAAGCAATGAAATTTTGGCATACTTCACAAAAATGAATGCCCAACCTTCATTATAAGGCCAAATTGGAGATTATTTTTTTACTCAAAATTAACATTAATTTTTCACATAGAAATTTTTGTTGTGCAAGAATATGCAAATTGGACCGATTTCGTAGGATTATGTAGAAATTATACAACAAGCATGTATTTCATGGATTCAATCTGATCTAACAATGTACTAAAGTTAAATATTGAATCACTTCTACAAATCAATTTCGGAATTAAAAACACAATCGCAAATCGCATGAAGAAAAGAAGAATTAATCAAGCCACAACACATATAATTTCCCGGGGAAATCTTGCTGCTCAAAACCCCACTATATTCTATTGTATATTCAACATGGATACATGAAAAAATTACATAAAACTCTTCTCAAAATATCCCTCTCGTACTCAGCTAATTGTCTCACAGTGTCTCAGATAAAACTAACCAATACTTAGCCAATTTACTACCCCCAGAAAACCTTCCTTTCTTGCACAATCCTTGATGAATGCAATCCCTATTATTTAGGAATTTCGGCCTTCCTTGACTGTGAAATTATCATGGACACTCCAATGGGTATTTGGTTGCATGGGCGCAACCCAATAATCCTAAAACTGACAGTCAACTTCCCTTTCACCTAGATCTCAACTGGGTCTCGACTGGAACTGACATGCATGCAGCTAATAATAGTAAATAATCAGTTGCATGTGAGATCACTGATTGTGAATTAATTAATATTTAATTCACTTGATCTCTCACTAGTGTAGCTAACAGTTACAACTAGCACAACTAAGTTTAACTCACTTAACCGAGTTAAACTGATTACAACATGCATTAACTAATGCACCACTACACTTCGAACTCTTTTAGAACTAGAATTACTCTGAATGCCTCACCAACTACCTCTAACTTGAAAATCATGAGCTAACTAATTTTATCACACCCAGTTAACTATTACAATCTATTTTGAGATTATATTACATTTTATTGTCCATCTTAATTAAGGGATAACTAAAATAGACATGCACCAAATTTAGCCCACACCAGTGTAGGTGCTGCTAAGACTTGTGGTCCCACACTAGTGTAGGCACTGCTTCGACCTCCTCATCCCGCACTAGTGTGGATGCTAAAATTTATTGTTGAACTTCAACACTCCCTCTCAACAAGAAAGGGATTATCCTTCACCCCAATCCTGCCCCTATGGTATTCAAATTTTCTCCTGGTGAGCGCCTTCGTCAAAATATCTGCATGCTGATCTTCTATGGGAATGTACTAAAGCAACATTATCCACTTATGCACACAATATCTGGGATGGTGGTACCAGACATATATGTGCTTTGACCTATCATGAAACACAAGATTAATTGAGAGCTTAATGCAACTTTGATTATCACAATGTATCACTGTTGGATCTATCTAAGAACCAAACAAACCAACCAAAGTCTTTCTCATCCATATAGCCTCACATGCAACTTGACTTGCTGCCATGTACTCTGCTTCCACTAAAATGAGTGCCACAGATTGATGCTTCCTGCTATACCAAGAAACTGCTATCGATCCTATGCTGAATATCCCCCCTAATGTGCTCTTTCTGTCTAATGGACTGCCTACCCAATCTGCATCGGTGAAGCCTTGAAGCTTCACTCCCTTTGTTCGTCTATAACATAGAACATACTTTGATGTGCCCCTTAGTTTCCTAAAGAAATGCTTCCCCGCCTTCCAAAAGAGCTTGGTAGGCTTAACCATAGCTTGACTTAGCTGGTTAACTGCGTAGAACATGTCTGGTCTTGTGTTCACTAGATACAGCAGTGAACAAACTAACTTCCTGTAGACAGTAGCATCCAATACCTCTCTAGAAGTAGCATCCTCTTTCCTCCAATTTACTGGAAGAGGAGTTTCCATGGGTTTGCATCTCTCCATGTGAAACTTACTCAGTATCTCTTTGGTGTACTTGCCTTGAGAAAAAAAAATTTCACCATCTCGCTGCCATATTTCCAAGCCAAGGAAATAATGAAGGAGTCCCATGTCCTTCATTTCGAACTCCCTTGCTAGATCCTCCTTGCATGATTGTATCGACTGCTCATCACAAGTCAAAATTATATCATCAACATAAAGAAAAATAATCAATATCTTACCCTCAACCACAATCTGTTACAGGTTTGCATTAGCTTCACTTTTGGTGAAGCCCAGTCTAGTGAAATAGTTGTCTACTCGAGTGTACCAAGCACAAGGTGCTTGCTTTAGCCCATATATTTCTCTTTTGAGTCGACACACATGCGACTCACTGTCGAAGATCTCAAAACCTTCTAGCTACTCTATGTACACTTCTTCCTCAATGAATCCATTGAGAAATGAAGTTTTCACATCCATATGATGAATGTGCCAATCTATCTGTGATGAGAATGCAAGGATGGATCTAATGGAAGAGTACCTTGAAATAGGTGAAAATTTTTCATCATAATCGATCCCATCGATCTATGAGAATCCCTAGGCCACAAATCTGGCCTTGTATTTCTCCACACTCCCATCAACAACTTTCTTTACCTTGTAGATCCATCTAGATCAAAACAATGATTTGTCGACCAGTATTGGGATAATCTCCCATGCAATGTTATTGACAACGGAGTCATAATCCTCCACCATTGAATCAACCCAGTTTGGTTAATGAACTGCCTCCTAAAAGGTAGATGGTTTAGTCATAATACATTTTCTCATAAGAGCCATGTATCCAATAAATCTGTTTGGAGACTATCTCTGTCTGCGCTGTGAAGTAGGGGCTTCTACATACTCTACAACACCAAGTCTCAATCTATCAGCTTCCATTGTTTGCGTTATGCCATTTTTGATGGATGGCTCTACATGAGTGTTTTCCGCCACTCCATGATCCTCCTCATGTAGCTACTCCACATCTTGAGGCTTATCCTTGGGAAACAAGAGTTCCTCCTCTACATGCAATTCCAACTCCCTCTCAAGGGAAAACCACATGAATTAGGGGAATTTTGAGGTCTAAAATGGGCCTCCAAAGGAAATTATAAAATAATAGTGTAAATAATAAAGTAAGATTTGATGACATCATCAAATTTTAGAGGGGAAAAAAACTACTTTTTCAACTCGTATTTTCAACTTATCTCCCAAATTTTTTACTCAAATTTCGAGCGGGAGTACTCAATGGATGCAAAATTTAATTCCCCATCCAAGGAGTACCCATGTTGCATACTTTCAATGGACCCCGCTACACAAAAAATGAGAAATACATGAAAAATGTGATTGAGTCACATTTTTCATGTATTTCTCATTTTTCACGTAGTAGGGTACATCGAAAGTATGCAACATGGGTACTCCTTGGATGAGGAATTAAATTTTGCATCCAACGAGTACTCCTGCTCAAAATTTAAGTAAAAAATTTGGGAGATAAGTTGAAAATACGAGTTGAAAAAGTAGTTTTATTATTTAATTATTTTTTAATATTTTTACCCTTTTACTTAAAAATGGTGAATCACCCCCAATGGTTGACATCATCATCTTGAATCCTATTGGTTCTTATAAATTTTATTTTTGTTGTACATTTTTCTTAGGAGGCCCATTTTAGACCGCAAAATTCCCCTAATGGCTTTCTCCTCATCAAATTTTATATCTCGTCACACAACAGTCGTTTTGCTATTTGGAAAATACACCCGATAGTTGTGGGGTGTTTCAGTGTACCCCACAAAAATTCTGATCTTAGTTGTCGGTTTAGCTTCTTCCTGGTGTCTTTGGTCGCATGCACATAAATAGATGAGCCAAAAATCTTAAAATGTGAAACATTAGGTTTCTTACCAGTGAAAGCCTCTTCTGGTGTACTCATGCCAAGTATCCTATGAGGACAACGGTTCTGAACAAATACCACAGTGTTGCATGCTTCCGCCCACAGATGCATCGATTGGCCTTGATCATGTAACATCGCTCTTACTGCACCCACAATCGTTATGTTATTTATTTCAACAACCCCATTCTATTATGGGTTATGAAGTGCTATCAGTTCTCTTCGAATTCCTTCTTTGCTGCAGAAGTTCTTGAATTCATTAGAGATGTATTCACCACCATTATCGCTCCTAAGAGCCTTCACTTGCTTCCTTGTGTCTTTCTCCACCAGTGCCTTGAACTCAAGAAAATTTTAGAATGTATTATCTTTCTTCTGCATGAAGTAGATCCAGCACTTACGATAAAGGCCATAAACCAATATCACATAGTACTTATGTTTTGCTGTCGAAGCAATAGAGAATGGTCCACAAACGTATTTGTGAACTCTCTCAAGGATCCCTGAAGCTCGGTTCTCCTTCTCATGAAAGGCGGCCTTTACATATTTTCCCATAGCACATCCCTTACATGTGTCTGACTGTGCAAGTGTACCCTTGGGGAGACTAGTAGAAATCTGCTACATGACTTTCAAGGCTCCGTGGTGAAGATGGCTCAATCTCTTGTGCCATAATTCACCCTCATGCCAGATCACCACTTTTTCCTCCTCGCACATCAATGATGAGCAGCCAACTACATCCAACTTGTAGAGATTATTAACTCGAATCCATATCTTCTTGGCTTGTCCTATTGTTTTGTGTCGCAGGAAATATTTTCCTTCACTAAAAACAACATCATAGCCTCTATCCTCCAACATTGCAACTGAGACTAATTTTTTCTTCAAACCTGGTACATGTATTACATATTTTAATTGAAAGGGTTCACCTCACTTCCTCTGGAAGGTAATGGTACCAATATCGGTAGCACTATACCACCCGTCATAACCCATTTCAATATGCATCTAGAGATACATCTCCTCCAAGCTAATGAAAAGTTCCTTGTCTCCTGTCATGTGAAAGGAAGCACCATTATCCAAATACCACACAGATCCCAATGCACTTGATGCCATGCATGTGATCAATGATAACTCAAGCTCAAATTGTTAGGCCAAAGCCTCACCAGCTGTAGATCCTCCAGCCTTCTTGTTCTTCTTCTTTTGTGGAAAGTTAGTAGCATAATGCCCATGCTCGTGTCAATGAAAAAACTTCACCCTGAACATATCTACTTCTTTCCATATTTGGAATCAGATTTGGAATGGAATTTCTTCCCCTTCCCCTTCTTCGCCTTGGCAGCCAAAGAAAAATCTTCTTCATCTTCATTCTTAGATGAAGATCCATCTCTAGTGTTCCGTCTGAACTCCTCCTACACCAAATCCGACCACAGTTGTTCCGAATCTAGCAACTTTTCACTTTCATTGACAGAGTCTTGATAAATATTCCAACCCTTGGAAAGTCTTAGGAGAGCCAAAATCACCAAATCATCATCAACGATAGTTATGCCAACACTCCCTAGTTCATCCTGACATTGGACAATCTTTTTTCAATATTTTTTCATGGAGTCGCCTTTCTCCATCTTGATCTTCCTAAGTTTATCTTTGAGTGCCAATTTCCTATGGTCACTACTTCTTTGAAATAGATCCGTCAAAGCCTTCCACATTTCATATGGTGTGGCTTTCCCATGGAGGCTTGAGACAATGTGGTCTCGTACTCCCTTGAATAGGATCCTCCTCGCCTTTTCCACTTTCTTTTGCCATGCATCAAGATTTGAAGCATATGTTACAATGGGTTTAGGAACATCATTGTCAATGAATTCCTTTAAGCCATTGTCTTTGAGTACTGCCTCCATCCTGTCCTTCCAAGGAATATAGTTTGATCTGCCCTCGAGTGCATAATCCAACCTCAAGCCATTGAAAGCCATTTCGATCCTAAATCAACTGTAGCACCAAGAAAGTCTTTCTACAATTTGAATTCTATCCAATCACAAACTCAACTCATTCACAATTGTGATTTCCTATGCTATGATACCATGTAGAAATTATTCAAAAAACATGTATATCATGGATTCAGTATGATCTAACATTATACTACAGTTAAATATTGAATCACTTCTACAAATCAATTACGGAATTAAAAACACAATCGCCAATCACATGAAGCAAAGAAGAATCAATCAAGCCACAACACATATAATTTTCGGGGGAAAGCTTGCCGCTCAAAACCCCACTATATTCTATTGTATATTCAGCAAGAATACATGAAACAATTACATAAAACTATTCTCACAAGAGCCCTCCTGTACTCAGCTAATTGTCTCACATTGTCTCAAATAAAACTGACCAATACTTAGCCAATTTACTGCCTCGAGATATCCTGACTTTCTAGCGCAATCCCTGATGAATGAAATCCATTTTATTTAGGAATTTTGGACTTCCTTGACTACGCAAGTATCGTGGGAACTCTGATGGGTGTTTTGTTGCATGGGTGCAACCCTACAACTTATAGTCAACTTCTCTTTCACCTAGATCTCAACTGGGTCTCCACTGGAACTGACATGCATGCATCTAATAATAGTAAATCCTCAGTTTCAAGTGAGAGCACTGATTATGAATTAATTAATATTTGATTCACTTGATCTCTCACTAGTGTATCTAACAGTTACAACTAGCACAATTGAGTTAAACTGATTACAACATGCATTAACTAATGCACCACTGCACTTCTAACTCTGTTACAACTATAATTACTCTGCATGCCTCACCAACTACCTCTAACTAGAAATTCATGAGCTAACTGATTTTAACACACTCAGTTAACTATTACAAGTGATTTTGAGATTATATTACATTTTATTGTCCATCTTAATTAAGGGATAACTAAAATAGACATGCACCAAATTTAGCCCACACCAGTGTAGGTGCTACTAAGACCTGTGGTCCCACACTAGTGTAGGTGATTCTTGGACCTCCTAGTCCCACACTAGCATGGGTGCTGAAATTTCTTGTTGAACTTCAATAGGTTAAATTCAAGGTTTTTGTGTCTCAAATAAATGCGCAACAAGACTTGTACTTAGTTTCATGTGCCATAATAAGCATTCCAACGTAAATATAAAACCATTTAATGCAATATATCATATGAATTTTCATAAAGGAAACGTTATACACTGAAACCCAAGTCTACCGAAATAGAAATTGATCATATATTCCAATGATAATAGTCAAAACAAATATGCACTCCCAAGCCAAACCAATTACACTCTTGGTAATGAAATTTGAAATGGGAAATTATTGGATAATTCCTAACCTTAGGATATAATGTTGCATCATGTCTGACAAATATCCTACATAACTATGTTTCCCACTTACATAACTTTCACATAAGGCAAGTCGAAGCAAAACTTAGAATGTTGTGTGAAATATTTAATCTCAAAGTAAAGATATAACAATGTAAATGTGTGTAAAATAATCAAATAAAAAATATACAATTTAAATCAATTAAATTGGACAATAAATGAAGTCGGGACATGCATTTGGTGAAACAAGGTAATTTCTGACTGCTTCACAAATATGCACGTCCAACCTTCATTTCAAGGCAAAGTTGAATGATTCAACTTGGAGAGTATTTTTTTACTCATAATTAACATTAATACAATTAATTTTTTCTATTTTAGTGATATGAATGTCGAATTTAATGTAAATGAAAGTGTTGGAGCAATCGTAGTTCACGGTGTCTCCCTAAAAGTGTCAACAATTTGTGGACAACATAAACTTACTCGAACAAAATTAATGTGTAAAATTAGTAATTAAATAGTATATAATTTGAATCAATCAAATTGTCCATGAAATGAATCCTGAGTGTGCATTTTAGTGAAGTAATGAAATTTTGGCTTACTTCATAAAAATGCACACCCAACCTTCATTTCAGGTCCAAATTGAATGATTCAACTTGGAGAGTATTTTATTACTCACATATAACATTAATACAATTAAATATTTTTAAATTTTCACATATATATTTTCTTTGTTCAAGAATACTACAAAGTTCATGGATTTCATAGGGTAAAAGGTAGGGTGTGTGTGCCTCAAATAAATGCACACGAGGAATGTTTGGGAACAAGGGGATGGAGTAAGAAAAATAAAATTTGAATTTTAATAGTTGAAACTTGTAGTTTCTTGGTTAAAAACCTATAAGTAATACTGGATGGCCTTATTTTAGTAGTAATTAGGTTTAAATGTTTCCAAGGGATAGATAAAGAGATAACACCTACGGTTTGCACGGTCTATTTTAAGGTTTTTCTATATTGTACATATTTTGTAGGGTTTTAATTTTAAGGTTAGGTCAAGTGACCTAGTTAGTATTTGAAGATAAATAGGTAACGATAATGGATACAAATATTATTATTTCTTATTTGCTGTTTGGAAATGAAGTCTAAGTAGATCTAGGATTGCAATACCACTCATCGATTGGAAAAGTCTTGAAAAGTGAAAATGGTGACTAGAATTCTAGGATTTAAGAGAATGAAGGAACTTATGGGATTCACTATAAACTAGGTCCTTTCTAATAGAATTCAATATTTAAGTTCCACCTGCGTGTTGGTATGCCATGATAATACCTTAAGAAAATACATAGCATTTCAATGTTAAAAATGTATTAAAAGATGAAAAATTAAAACCAATATCAGAAAAACACATAGTACCTCATAAAACAACAAATTTCATCATCATTAGAATTAATTCCACAACGATTCTACTCTTCCTCAATAGTAGTATAATTCCAAACAAGAAAAATAAAAAGGTAAAAGATAGTGAACTAGTTCCTCTTGTCAACAATGTGTCACAATTAACAAATTAGAAGTCTCTTCTTATTTATACATGACCTAAAATAACCTTGAAATATGTGGGGAACATGCCTCCCCACATAGCATTAAATACATCCTTGTTAAATTTGGGTGGACAATAACTCATCCTCATTAAATGTTTTCTATGCATGAATACTCCAAATGGGGTTGATTTTATAGGGTAAAAGGCAGGGATTGTGTGTCTCAAATAAATTCACACGAGGACCTGTAATTAACTGGAAGTGCAATAATTGTTATTCCATCTCAAATATACAACATTATATACAACATATCATACTCATTATCCTAAAATAAATCTTACTCACTAAAATCCAAGTTTTCCATTGTAACAATTCATCATATCTGCCAATTTTCAATTCAAAACAAATATGCACTCTCAGGTCAAACCAATTACACTCTTGGTAATGAAATTTTAAATGGTACACGAATTGACAATACTTAACCTTAGGATATAACATTGCATCATGTTTGAAAAAATTCCTACATGACTCTGCTTCCCACTTATGCACTAATTCGAAGTAAAACTTAGAATGTTGTATGAAATAAGAAACATAAATATTTGAGCTCAAAGTAAATATATAACAATTTAAAAGAGCTTAAAATAATTAAATAAACAATCTACAATTTGAATCAAACATATTTTCCAATAAATTAAGCATGGACGTGCATTTTAGTGAAGCAAGGCAATTTTGCCCAACATCACAAAAATGCATGTCTAGTATTTATTTCAAAGCCGGATTGAATTATTCATATTGGAGAGTATTTATTTACTAATAAGTAACATGAATAAAATTATATTTTATATTTTAGTGATCTGAAGATCAAATTTAATGTAAATGAAAGTGTTTCAACAATTGTGGTTCACGGTGTCACCATAAATGTGTCAACAATTTGTGAACAACAAAAACTTAAAGGAAGAAAATTAGTGTGTAAAATTAGTAATTAAATGGTGTGAAATTTTAATCAATAAAATTTTCCAATAAATGAATCTTGGGCATGCATTTTCAGTGAAGCGAGACAATTTTGACCCGCTTCACAAAAATGCACGCCCAACCTTCATTTTAAGGCCAAATTGAACGATTCAAATTGGAGAGTATTTTTTTAATCATAGGTAACATTAATACAATTAAATATTTTTAATTTTTCACATATATATTTATATTTTTCAATAGTACTCCAAATTGGATGGATTTCATAAGGTAAAATACAGGGTTTGTGTGCCTCAAATAAATGCACTGCAGGAATGTTTGGGAACAAGGGGATGTGCTAAGAAAAATCAAACTTGAATTTTAATAGTAAAAAATTGTAGTTTCTTGGATAAAACCCTATAAGTAAGATTGTATGTCATTATTTTAGTAGTAATTAGTTTTTAAATGTTGGCAAGGGATAAATAAAGAGATATAAGCACCCAGGGTTTGCAGGGTCTATCTTAGGGTTTTTCTATATTGCACATATTTTTTTAAGGTTTTAAGTTTAATATTAGCTCAAGTGACCTAGTTAGGGTTTGAATATATATAGGTAAGGAAAATGGATACAAGTAGGACTATTTCATAATTTTTTTTTTGGAAATGAAGTCTAAGTAGATCTAGGGTTTCAATGCCACTCATTGATTGGAAAAATCCTGAAAAGGAATTCCCAACACACATGAAAGTGGTGACTAGAATTCTAGGGTTTAAGGGAGTGAAGGAACATATGGGATTCACTATCAACTAGGGATTTTATACTAGCATTTAGTATTTAAGATCCACTTAAGTGATAACATGCCATGATAATACCTCAATAAGATACATAGAATTTCTATGCCAAACAAATATTAAAAGATGAAAAATTAAAACCAATCTCATAAAAACACACAGTACCTCATAAACTAACAAATTTCATCATCACGAGAATCAATTCCACAACAATGCTACTCCTCCTCAATAGTAGTAGAATACAAAACAAGAAAAATAAAAAGGTAAAATATAGTGAACTCCTTCCTCTTGTCAAGAATGTGTTACGATTTACAATTTAGAAGTCTCTTCCTATTTATATATGACCTAAGAGACCTTTAAAATGTGTGGGGAACATCCACTCGAGTAATGCTAGATGTGCCTATAAGTAAGGTTGGATGACCTTATTTTAGTAGTAATTAGGTTTAAATGTTTCCAAGGGATATATAAAGAGATAGCACCTAGGGTTTGTAAGGTATATTTTATGTTTTTATATATTGTACATAATTTTTAGGGTTTTAAGTTTAATGTTAGGTCAAGTGACCTAGTTAGGAAATTTACTATAAAAAGGTTTGGATGCCATTTTAGTGCAAAAATGACATTTACTGTAATTTATAAATAAGCAGTTGCATGATGGAGATTTTGTAAATTCTACCTATAAGAAATAAGTGATAGCCATATTACATGCCATCAAAATATTGCGACCCTATTTTTAAAAGTGTCATTTTTAATAGGATGTATTTTACATCTAAATATTGAATTTTATTTTTTTAATTCTATGTCTTAGAAAACATATGAGTAAAGGAGAAAATTTAAAGCACATTATAAAATTTTTTATTCACTTAATATAATTTTATTTTCTTTATAAAAGTTATTTATAGAAAAATAAAAAAAACAAGTTAAAAATAAAACTCATTTGTGTGTGCATTCCTTACAGTTTATTTAGTATGCATTCTTGAATTTAGCATGCATTCCTCATGATTTATTCAATGTGAATTCTTTCATTCAATGTGCAATCCTCATGGTTTATTTAGCGTGCATTCTTACATTGAACATTCGTTCAACTAGCATGCCTTGAACCCAAACAATGATGGCCTCAATTGAAACATGGGTGTCCTCTTCCCCACAAAAAATTGACACACGAGGTTCCTAGGAGAAGTTCACAGTCAAAAAATTCAAATAGGGTGTCGATACATGGGAGATACACATAATTTTCCACTAGGTATGCTAGATATCATGAGAAGAGAAGAGTTCTATAAATTTATATTTGGAAAATTAAATTTCCAAAATGATGAGATAGATGTGTCCACAAAAAATTATGATGATAAAGCCATGGAATGAAAAATATTTGGGTAGAGGATTTACCCAGACCTTGATCTGGTTGCAAGAGCAACAAAAATTCCACGCATAGGGGGAGAAATATTTAACTCCAAGAAAACCCTTAAGCTAGAAAATATTGAAATGGCCAGTAAAATATTCATGTATATACAAATAGAAGGAAAAGGACGAACTAAAGGAGAAGGATATTGTTGAATGCATGAAGAAGATTACAGTGTTGCAACCAAAAAATGTGCATCAAACACAAAAATCAATGAAATACATAAACAAAAAGGATAAAATTATTGATGAATTTCTTAATCAAGTATCCATAATGAAATATTAATATATAATGGAGATAGATGCACTACAAACAAAGTTCAAAGAAGTTCAGGCTACATCTAATGAAAAATTAGTGAACTTGAATTGAGAAGAATGCTAGAGGTTCTCAATATGCCTCTATTGGTAACTTTAGATACTTATGAGGCTAAATTATTCAAGATATTAAATGAAAAAGATAAATTTATTGAATATTTAAAGGCTAAATTTGCAAATAAATCTAAAGAGTACCAACAGAAGCATGAATCACAGGTTGAAGAATACAAGAAAAAAGTGACTTAGTTAGAGAAAACCTATGATAGGAAATATAATCAGTTAAAAGAGGGATATCTTGAAATTATCCAAGTAGAACACAAGATTAAATATCTTGAAAAGGAAAAATATCGACATAGTAAAGAAGGTGGTACTTGGAGTGGGGATAAAGGTAAGGGTAAGAGTAAAGATACAAGTCAGGATGCAATATTAAAATAAATGCCTTCAATGGACTTCGATAAATCCCAACTAGAAGCACAAGTGAAGGTTTTAGAGGACACTATCTCAACCATGAATTTTGTGGGTGATATGTATAACTCACCACCACTTGTTGAATCATTGAAGAATAAGGTATTTGAGATAGAAAAAATAATTATAGATATACACAACAATCTCATGAGTGCTTGAAAAGCACAACATTTGGGATGTGACGTGGAGATACAAAATTTGAAATCCTATATTTTTATTTGTAGCATAAATTAGATGAGCCTTTTTGAGGTCTAAAATGGGCTTCCTAAGAAAAATATACAACCAAAATAAAATTTATAAGAACCAATAGGATTCAAGATGATGATGTCAACCATTGGGGATGCTTCACCATTTTTGGAGTAAAAAAGTAAAAAGATTAAAAAATAATAAAATAATAAAAATACCTTTTCAACTCGTACTTTCAACTTAGCTCCCTAAGGTTTTACTTAAATTTCAAGCATGAGTACTCAATGGATGTAAAATTTAATTCCTCATCCAAGGAATACCCATGTTGCATACTTTCGATGGACCCTCCTGCACGAATAACGAGAAATACATGAAAAACATGATTACAATCACATTTTTCATGTATTTCTCATTTTTCATGTAGCAGGGTCCATCGAAAGTATGCAACATGGGTACTCCTTGGATGAGAAATCAAATTATGCATCCAATGAGTATTTCCACTTGAAATTTGAGTAAGCCCATAGGGAGATAAGTTGAAAATATGAGTTGAAAAAATAGTTTTCTCTTTTTTCCCTCTAAAATTTGACTAAAATTTGATTATGTAATCTAATCTTATTTTAATATTTCTACTATTATTTTATATTTTTCTTAAGAGGCCCATTTTAGGCCTCAAAAGTCCCCTAATGGGCAATACCACTTATGGTTATTGCAAATACATAATAATGGAGGGAAAAAGAGCTTGAGGATAAAGAACAACAACTCACTAATGAATTAGCCAAATATACATATCAATTGAAATCTACAAAGTAAGATCTTGAAAGGAAGGAAACTGAGAACAAGGATAATTATATGAAGAATATGCAATCATTGAACATGCTAAGCTAATAAAAAACCAAATTGATAGAAATAATCCTCCCAAACATCCTCCCAATAATCCTCTTGAGACACTCTTCTTCTCAAGATGAGGGCTTGTATAATCCTCCCAAACATCCTAGAGTTTTATAATAGCAATTTTTATGTGGTGTATCTATGTAGAAACATTTCAAGATGTAATATACATATTATTATTTTATGTTTGTGTGCATTATATGTGGTTATATTTTTTGTTAACGTGTTTTTTCGAATAAATTGATAGTATTTTTTGAGGACTTACTTTTATTTCTCCTTCATGGAGTTTTTATTTGGTTGTGGTCTCACTGAAATCTAGTTACTCTTTTATTTTTGGACAAATTGTAATGGAATTTTGTAATCTGATAGCTTGCTGAACCAAGAAATCAGTTTTATGGAATGTACTAAATTTCTATTTTAAATACAAAATATGTCTTCTTTGCATAGTAGAACACATTTACAATATGCTTAATGCATCAAATAACACATATTTCATTAAATTTGGAAGTATTCTATTACAAGGCTTTCAACAACATTAATTCTTTTGTAAATCACCATATTAACTTAATTTAAGATAAAAATAATTTTAGGAATGTCAAACCAATTAGAGACCATGAATAGGTCAAACATGGGGTTGTTAGGTACAATAGTATCAATGCACAATATGAGTGTGAAAGAAAACTCTTAGAAACAATTTATTTAAGGTAAATCATATTAGTATGTCTAACATCCAAGAAATATATTATAGTTATGGATAACATACTAGAGTCATCGATGTTTGATTTTTGTGTTAGATGACTCTAACCCCCTTTCCCACAACCTATGAGAGAGTTTTTGATTGAATAATGGTGATGTGAGGATCTTAGTGTAAGTGGAAATGAGGTGCCTCCCTTGCATTGATTTGAAACTAGTCTACTAGAAACTTAGTAAAAGAAAATTGTGCTAAATTTCTACCCCTTCATGCCTTTAAGTAACACTAATGAGGAGGTGATAATTCTTCTTTACAACATCATGCATCCACTATAAAAGCTAGGCACTATTGTTCTAGGTATTTCAAGAAGGTTGGGTATCATTGTTGTATCTCCACTCAAAGCCAAGTACATCAAATGATAGTTCTTTGGTGGGTATTCAAGTCATTCCATTATGATGGACACTGTCACAAATTGAAGCAAACAAGAATTAGTGGTCATTGAGAACCACTATACTTAGGCAAGTAAGTAGTGGAAGCAAGGGTTTTCAAAAAATAGTACACTTGATGGCAGTCCAGATATTTATCTCTCCTTGTCAACATTGTCAAAAAATAATAATGGTCCTAATGTATAGTTGTACATAAAACCATGATTTACCATTACTTTCACCAAGAGGAGAAAATGATAAGAATTGTTAATGAGGAATAAATAAATGTGAAACACAACTTATGGATTTTAGTTGAAATTTATATAAGTCCTCATGCTCTTTAACTATTAAATACTTATTGTAACTACTAATAAATTGTCATTAAAATATTAATTTTGAATATTAAATATGTATTAAAAATCATTTATCTATTACACAAGATTTTCTATGTGGTTTAAATAAACCACTTAAAACAAATTATCAATAAATTCTAATTAGTTTTGTAAAAGATGTATATTTACTTACATTAAGAGATTTATTTCAAAAACATCTTACATTCATAAACTTGTATCAACACATATAACTAAATGGAATACAATAAATAGCTTCAGGCCTTGTTAGCTTCTATGAGATTATTTTAATTACAAATAGTTGATTCAATAATTGAATTTTACAAAATGTTAATCTTGAAGGGAAAATCATGTCGTATGGTGAAGAAAGTTTAAATATGTTCATTTGTGACACAACTCTTGAATGAGCCTGAATAGTCTACTTAATGCTTCATTATTAATTAATCAATCCATGTTTCAATAGAAAACATTTTTTTTTTACATAGAGTTTTATTTTAGAAATAACAATGTCACATTTATACATTCATATTAAACCACACGATAGGTAAATAAAAATCAATCAATTGTTTCTTGACTTATCGACTTATGTGGCATGATTGTATATAAAATTAATTGATTTAAAAATGCATAGTTAGAAAAAGTTATCGATTGAAAATAGAATAAACCACTTAGAACTCATCATCCATTGATTTTAAATTATTAATTTTTCTAAAAAATGTATCTTTAATTACATTTTAAGAGCTTTACTTCAAAAATATAATACATTTATAACCTTGTATCAATGCATATAACTAAATATAATTTAATATGTCATGGTTTATGTCTAGTTGGTTTTTATTATTTCAATTAGAAATGATTTATTTACGAATTAAAATTTACAAAATGTTAATAGGGATGGGAGAATCAAATGGTGTATGTTGTAAAAATTTGAAATGCATTTATTTATGATCTATATCTCAAGAGAACTTGAGGAATCTACATAATATTCATTATCAATTAATTATTTCATGTTTTGCTAGGAAAAACATTTCATTTTACATGGAGTTTTATTTCAAAAAAACAATGTCGCATTTATACAATTATATTAAACTTCATGATAAGAAAATAAAAGTCGATAAATGGCTTTATATTAGAACACTTATAAATTATTCTCCATTACTTCTAATTTGTTTTATTAAAAAAAAATTATTTACATTAGGAGCTACATTTCAAAAATACATCACATTTATAAACTTCAATTAATGCATATAACCAAATAGAATACAGTAAATAGCTTCAAGTCATGGTGGATTCTATGAGATTGTTAAATTACAAGTATATTATTTAAGAATTGAAAATGAAAAAATGTTAAATGGATGGGAAAATAAATGTCTTATGCTGCCAAAAGTTTAAATACAACCATTTATGATCTATCTCTTTAATTAATCTAGATGGCTCACTTAACACATTTTTAATTAATTTTTCCATGTTTTATTAAGAACAACATTTTTTTTACATGGAGTTTTATTTCAAAAAAATACAATATGAAATTAGTACTCATATCAAACTACGTGGTAGACACATAAAGGTCAATAAATGGGTTCATTATTAACTTATATGGGATATGATAATAGTTGATTTAAAAAATAAATAAATTAATTATGGATTAAAAATTGAATGCCTTACAATTTAAGGGCTTTGAAGTATTCACCTATGACCCATCACCCATTAGCTTAAATAGTCCACTTAATACTTAATATCAAGAAATTATTAGATGTATTTTTGGAAAAAATGTCTTATAGTATATGGTTATTATATATCACATTTATACACTCATATTAATGGATATAACTAAGTGAAAAAAAATAATATATTTATGGCTCATATGATATGATTTCAGTTATTTCAAATACAAATTTACAAAAAGAAAAATTCTTCAAATAATGTTCAAAGACATAATTTATCTATGATAGCGTCCAATCAAACCTTCATAGTCCACTTAGCAATCATTACCATTAATTATATGTTTTTTTTTAGAAATGCAAAATTATTTATAATAGATTTTTATCTCAAAAATTAAATATCACATTTATGCACTCATATTAATGCTTTTTATAGGTAAAAGGTCAATAACTAACTTTTGAGTGTTGTTGATTTTCAATATGATATGATTTTAATTACAACCATTAATTGATTGAAGTATATAAATTTATGTAATGTATGGATTGAGAAATCTCATATCTTATGCTTCAAAGAGTTCAAATCATTTACCTATGACACATTTCCCATTAGCTTGAATAGTCAATAGTGCATGTAGCATTTATCAAGTAAATTATTATAATTTCTTCAGTAAGAATTGCACTTTTGTTTGCAATTAGCTCTATTTCAAACTTATATTTCACATTTATATATGAGTATTATGCATATAAGTAAATAGAAGTCAATAAAAATACAAGCATGCATTGATGGTTCGTGTAAGATGATTTCAATGGAAAATAATTCATTTAAGAACACACATACACACACATATTAGAAAAGAAAAATCGAAACAACAAAGTCATTGCAAAAATAATTATAAATAATAATAGAAATATATAATAATATAATTGGCAATTCCCATTTTAATTTTTATCTTATTAATAGAAAGTTTTGATTTTTTTCCTCGAACCAAAAAAGAAAGAAAAAATGTCATATAATATTCCAAAAGATATAAAATCATACAGATTCAGAAAAAACTATGTTCAAATTGCATTAAAAAATTGGAATGTACTTGTGAACAAATTTATAAAGAAAATTATCTTCGTCCACTACAATGAAGTACATGTTCTATTGAACATTCGAATGTACTCACGTTTCTCTTTCATACGATGAAGTGTCTTAAGAAAGGGGGATAAAAACTACAAAAGCCAAGTATCTTGCTCTTTTCTTGTATAGGATTTTATCAAGGTGTGGTTTGATCGATATCCGATGAATTGAGAAGTATGAATTGTCGTATCTATTAGAAATACATTTGATTCTTCATAAATATCTCCTTATTGGGACCACACATCAATCAACCTTTTCTCATAAAATTGTATTGTTCTCCCCGCTTCTAATTTTTTTTGCAAATGAAAATGAGACCTGTTCCATGCGAATTTAAAGTCCTCTATATCAATATTTGATATTTCAAGTACTTGTCATATGTACTTGTTAGTGACATTTAATGTCCATATTGCAACATCATATTTTGTTAAGTAATATTTTAATAGTTCCGAGTGAAAAGGCCTTAAAAAATAGGACCTATCACCGAACTCCCAATCTGGCTCTCTTTTAATATAACAATTTTGTTCATCTTTGGTGTACGATTGGAAGAAAACTCCTTCCATTTCAAATATCAACAACATATTTTGACTTATAGTGATGCCCATTTGCCTATGCAAATACAGTGCAACCACATGTATGATGTTAACATATCTCCACTTCAACACTTTATTAAAAACCTAACATTTCAAAAATGTTGTTAGTATTTGTTATGAATTAATGGTAATCACAAATTATAATTACAATGGCCCTATTAAAGTGAACAAACTAATGATCTGTTTACTTTATACATACAACCTAATACCTTTATTAAATTTGTATGGAATAAGAAAGTCTTATAGGATCACATTGACCCACCATTTAAATCATGGATTTTAAGACTTATAATGATTTGTTTAATTTGAATTGAAAGATATAATTACAATAATTGCAATTAAACAAACTAATTATATATTAATTTCCACATGCAATATAATACAATTTTTAAATTTCAAACCTACTTAATTATACGCTAATTTCTATAGTTTATTCTTTAGTTTTTTTTTTTTTTTTTAGTAAAGTTTCTATGTCTATTGTTGGTGCTACATACATCCTAATATGGTTTTTCAACTTATATGAAATATAAAAGCTTATAAGAATGTGTGAAACATAATTTGCATTATTAATTTCTAATAGGTATTGTTAGGGCCTAAATCTACCTCAGGCTGAGAAAGGCAGAATCTAGGGTAACATCAAACCACGCTTAACTTGGTAGCTAGCCCTACCAGGTCGGGAGAGGGCTCTCTCCTTGTCAATCTCAGAAAATATGGCCAATGAAAGCTTGATATGACTGATGTTATGACTAATTTTAGGCTAGGTATGTGTACAGAGGTGTTTTATTGAATCTGAGATGTTTTGTTGGCTCAAATGTGAAAGGAAGATTTGGGCTTGGGAATGAGGCTCAGTTTTGTAGAGATCTCTATGGGGCAAGGTAGGAAAGTGATGTGGTACTTAAAATTGAGTGAGATGGAGAGCTTTTAGACAGACGAGGAGTTAAAAAGGGCATGAAGAACTCAGGGATCCTTTTCAATCAGCTAAAAACATAGATAACTAGACAAATCCAAGGTAGAGCACTGCACTTTCAATGTATTCTACCTTTATCCTTGTTTGATTTAGTGAAGATGAAGAAAGGAGAGATAATGACATACATAAATAACATGTAAAACTTGCAATTACAGAAGGAAACACAATATCAAATCAAGATGCCACAAGAATCCCATAAAGTGTTGCAAACCACTGGTCTATTCCTTAGCCAAAATGCTAAAATGAGTATACAATAAGCTCCGAGCTTTCCCAAAAATCCAACTATGCTAATGACTGAAAAAACATAAGATATAGGAAAAAAACAACTCATTCTAGCCTCTATAGGTCGAGCTCATGAGTTTAGGAGCTGTTCCAACAAATTCTAAACTGAGAAGCTAAAAAGTAGGCAGTGGAACAACTTGCCTCTAAAAACTAGGGAACTGATTCATTCAGTTGTAAACTACCTTTTCATGGATGAATCTACCTCTATGAGTGAAATTTTAGGATAATTACATCAAAATCCATCAAGTCACATTAAATTACATCATAATTTTGTCAATTATAAGGATAAAAGTCAAAATGTCAAAAAACTAGGCGAAAAAGAGAGTATTTTTGGTCAAACTGAGCAAATTTCCTCCAATGCGCCACGCTGATTTCCCTATGCATAGTTCCTTTTTGCAGGAGACCTTTGGAGGTCTTTCCGGTGTCCAAATTTGGTGCGAGATAGCTTGTTGGAAATATTATTGAGTCTAATTTCCAATATGACTTGAATGTTTCAATTTGGAGTTCATTTTCCTTGTCAAAAATCAAATATCCCAAGACTGGTCAAAATGTGCAAAATGAGGCTACCTCAAGGCAGAGTGCTGTTGCAGTCAACTTTTGAAGGTCTTCCTCAACTCCAAAGTGAGCTCATGATAGCTCATTGGAAAGATATTTTTGTCTAGTTATCATTTTACTCATGAAGCAAGTCATTTGGCCAACCAAGCTAGGATAAAGCTTGATTTTCCCAAGGTCACTTCAGAGGTGCATCAATTCTCCTGAGGCAACTGTATTTTTGATATTTCTCTAAAACCATGACACCTGTGTAAAAAGTGAAGGAGGTTTTTCTTCCTTGGCCTATTTTGGACAAAAATTTCTCTTAGTTTTCCCAAATTCATCTTTTATTTCTCAGAAACATCATTGGAGTAAAACCTATCCCGATGTGTGGAACAAGGGATTTGTTGAAATGAAGTGAAATGAAGGGGATAAGGGGCTTCTAAATTCTTGAGAAAATTTTTGGAAGTAGGGAGGGATGTTAGGAAGCAGGGGAAAGTGGAATTTCAGAGATTGTGTGAGGGGAAGAGGTACAAAAGGGAAAAACAGAGGCCTAGCCTAGAAAATTGTCAAGTTGTAGCAAGAAACTAGGGTTTGTGCGAAAATGAGGAATTTGAGGGATATAAGTGATGGGAAGTGTTTAATAAGGTACATTAAGGATAGGGGAAGGTGTATGAACATCAGGATACAAGTTTTGTTGATGTTTTGACCATCCAAGAGAAATTACTTTCGAAACCCTAGGAAAGGGAAATGAACCTTACCTAGGCACAACTGAAGCATGAACAAGGTGTAAAATGAACCTTTGGAATCTAGCATGATGATGAAAACCCTTTGAATGATGGTACACTCATCTGAATGGTGAAATGGACCGAAATTTGGACAACTTTGTAAGGAGTGTTAGTAAACCAAAGACCTAATACCTAGTGACATGGACAACCTCAATGTTAGTTTCAATCTTTGCAACCTTCCTCCAGTAATAAAACGTGCTCTTACAAGGTGATTTTAAGGCGTCAAGGTCAAATTTTGTCATTTCAGTGAGTCTTCAAGCAAAATTTGGTCACTAGGTATTAGGTCTAGGGTTTGCTAACACTCCTTTCAAAGTTGTCCAAATGTCAGTCCATGTCACCATTCAGATGAGTGTATCATCATTCAGAGGGTTTTCATCATCATGCGAGATTCCAAAGGGTCATTTTACACCTTGTTCATGCTTCAGTTGTGCCTAGGTAAGGTTCATTTCCCTTTCCTAGGGTTTTGAAGGTAATTTCTCTTGGATGGTCAAATCATCAGCAAAACTTGTATCCTGATGTTCATACACCTTCCCCTATCCTTAATGTACCTTATTAAACACTTCCCATCACTTATATCCCTCAAATTCCTCATTTTCGCACAAACCCTAGTTTCTTGCTACAACTTGACAAATTTCTAGGCTAGGCCTGTGTTTTTCCCTTTTGGACCTCTTCCCCTCACTCAATCTCTGAAATTCAACTTTCCCCTACTTCTTAACATCCCTCCCTACTTCCCAAAATTTTCTCAAGAATTTAGAAGCTCCTTATCCCCTTCATTTCACTTCATTTCGACAAATCCCTTGTTCCACACATCGAGATAGGTTTTACTCCAATGTTGTTTCTGAGCAATAAAAGATGAATTTTGGAAAAATGAGAAAGGTTTTTGTCCAAAAGAGGGCAAGGAAGAAAAAAATCCTTCAATTTTTACACAGGTGTCATGGTTTTAGAGAAATGTCAAAAATATAGTTTCCTCAGGAGAATTGATGCACCTCTGAAGTGACCTTGAGGAAATCAAGCTTTCTCCTAGCTTGGTTGGCCAAATGACTTTCTTGATGAGTCAAATGAGAACTAGACACAAATATATTTCCAATTATCTATCATGAGCTCAATTTGGAGTTGAGGAAGACCTTCAAAAGTTGACTGCAACAACACTCTGCCTTGAGGCAACCTCATTTTGTACATTTTGACCAGTCTTGGGAGATTTGATTTTTGACAAGGCAAATGAACTCCAAATCGAAAAATTAAAGTTGGGTTGGAAATTAAACTCAATAATATTTCCAACGAGCTATCCTGCACCCAATTATGACACTAGGAAGACCTCCAAAGGTCCCCTGCAAAAAGGTGCTACGCATTGAGATGAATTTTGAAAATTTTGCCTTAAAAAACAGAGTTTTCTGCCCAATGCGCCGCGCCACCTGGCGCTCGCTTTTGATGGGGGACTCATTTTGATGAAAACTCAACGTTTTTAGATTTTTCATGGAAAAATATTCATGGCTAACAATGGCCAAGAAATTTTGATAGGTTTTGAGCCCCCAAAATGGTCAAAAATACCCAAAAAATGACCTTTCTGCCCCTTTTTTGACACACAAGAAGCAGTGTTGGGAGAAATCAATTTTGGAGGGGAAAGTGGAGGCCAAATTAAAAAATTCCACTTTTTCTGGAATGTAGATAGGAATAGCTTTCCAACAAGCCCACTTGGAGTAAATTTGGACACCGGGAAGGCCTCCAAAAGAAGCTGCAAAAAGGCGCTACGCATAGGGAAATCAACGCGACGCATTGGAGGAAATTTGCTCAGTTTGCCCAAAAATACTCTATTTTTCGCCTAGTTTCTTGACAGTTTGAATTTTATCCTTATAATTGTCAAACTTATGATTTAATTTAATGTGAATTGATGGATTTTTATGTAATTATGCTAAAATTTCACTCATAGAGGTAGATTCATCCATGAAAAGGTAGTTTACAACTGAATGAATCAATTCCCTAGTTTTTAGAGGCAAGATGTTCCACTGCCTACTTTTTAGTTTCTCAGTTTAGAATTTGTAGGAAAAGCTCCTAAACTCATGAGCTCGACCCCTAGAGGGTAGGATGAGTTTTTTTTTGCCTATATCTTATGTTTTTCAGTCATTAGCATAGTTGGATTTTTGGGAAAGCTTGGAGCTTATTGTATACTCATTTCAGCAGTTTGGCTAAGGAATAGACCAGTGGTTTGCAGCACTTTATGGGATTCTTGTGGCATCTTGATTTGGTATTGTGTTTCCTTCTATAATTGCAAGTTTTACATGTGATTTATGTATGCCATTATCTCTCTTTGCTTCATCTTAACTAAATCAAACAAAGATAAAGGTAGAATACATTGAAAGTGCAATGCTCTACCTTGGATTTGTCTAGTTATTTATGTTTTCAGCTGATTGAAAAGGATCCCTGAGTTCTTCAATCCCTTTTCAACTCCTCATCTATCTAAAAACTCTTCATCTCACTCAATTTGAAGTACCAAATCACTTGCCTACCTTGCCCCATAGAGATCTCTGCAAAAATGAGCCTCATTCCCCAGGCCCAAATCTGCCTTTCACATTTGAGCCAAAAAAACATCATCAGATTCAATCAAACACCTCTGTACATATACCTAGCCTAAAATCAGTCATCACATCAATCATATCAAGCTTTCATTGGCCATATTTTTTGAGATTGACAAGGAGAGAGCCCTCTCCCGACCTGGTAGGGCTAGCTACCAGGTTAAGCGTGGTTTGATGTTACCCTAGGTTCTGCCTTTCTCAGCCTGAGGTAGATTTAGGCCCTAACAGGTATAATGATAACTTAAACCACAATTGAAAAAAATAATTGTAATGATCCAATTCAAACAAATAGATCAATTATCTACTAATTTTTATATACAATCTAATCGATTGTAAAAAATTATATAGCATGGGAAATTTTGATACGAAAACATTAAACAACCATTCAAATCAAAAATTGTTATCAATACAATAATATCTCACAAAAATAAAAAACATAAAATTATTTTATTCTACTTGTGACAAACCAAATCAACAATTCTTTTATTAGTATTTTGAAATTGAAGTCAAATTAAATTTAAAAGGGCTACAAAATATAGTAATAATTCATGATTATGACATGAAATAGACACCAATCATCTTAAGATACTATTAGATGTGATTGAACATACTTCAAAATAACCTGCACCTCTGTTGCCTTGTTGCATTTAATAAACATTCTCCATAGCTCATTGATCAACCAATTATACTTTTGAGTTGTTCCAATGAATTGAGGGGCAAGAATCACATTTTCTTTTGGATTTTCTCTCATTCTCTCAAGTGGACACTCCACTATAATAGTATTGGTTGCATCATATTCGATATGCATTTCCCACACTTTTTTCAATGATTTAGTGTGTATACCTTTTTTTGAATTGCCAATGGCCTTATGTCCCTTTTTTGGTTTACACTCTGAAGCAGTCCACATAAACACAAGTTTATCTTGTAATTTTTCTGAAACCAAATTTTTTAGAACTCTTGTTGTGTTTTGTTTCGAAGCTGCTATCGAAATTGAAATTTCAAAATATTCATTTTTGAAACACATTTCAAAAATTGTTTTTGCATGTGGATGAATCCAAAATAACTTTTTATTTATTGTGTAATCTGCATCAGTTCCCATTTTCTCAATATGTCCTTTGTTTTTTGCTTCATCATCGATGCTATGATAAAAAATGTCATTTAATTCAAGAATAATTATTTTCTTTTCAGTTATTTGGGCTGCAATACAGTAAAAAATAGTCTAGTGAAACCATTTTATTCTTGTTACAAAAATTACTAAAAAAAATCGAAACAATACACTTACGATGAGTGTTTTTTCGACTATTTATAGATGAAACAATCTTCTCTTCTATCATCTTCAGAGAACCTGGAGGTAAAAATATTAAACCTTAAATTAAATATGATCAAATTATGTAATATAATATATATTCAATACAAAATTCGCAATTAAAGAAAAGCATTAGCAATGTAACCTACGAAATACACACACACTTTTAACATTATTTTGATTGTTAGTTTTGTTACTTTTATTTGTTCCTATAATAAACATATACAACGTTATGGTATTAGAAGCATTAAAATTTGAAGAATAATAATAAAAACAAAAATACAAGTAATAAGTACCTGATATGGAATTATCTTCATAATTATAACTTTGCACCTCGTCATCGTTTTTAAATAGTTTGAATTGTGAAAATGAAAAATCATTAAATAATAAGGAAAACAAGTGGGCAAATTATAAGTAATTTATATTATATTTTGTTCTTGATTATAACTTTGATTCTCAATCTTCGGATTATTGTATTTGGTCTCACTATTTGTCTCTATAATGTACAATGTATATGTTATAACTTGTGACAATGATTAATTGAATAAAAAACAAACAAAATAAAAAACAACAAATTTCATGTTAACTACCTAATATGATATCATTTGCTTGATTATAGCTTTGTTTCACATGCATTTGATCAATGTATTTTTTCTACTTGCCTGTCACTATCATAAACATAAAAAATGTTATAAACTATGACAATGAATAAAAGCATTAAACAACTATATGAACAATGAATCATCTTTAATCATCCATATAATATTTTGGTCTTGGTTGTAGTATCGTATTTGGTGAATCGTTACTTGAAGTTTCAATCAAATCTTTGTATACTCCACTTGACAAGAAATTAATTTTACTTCATTTTCTTTAATCACCTCCACTTGAAAGTCAATGTAATTTTCATTGTAAGCATAGCAATTAATAATAATTCCTAATATCTCAGTTTCTTTTGCATCTATGGATCCAAATAGGTAGATCAAGATACATATTCATGGGAGTTTCTCTCTAGACATACCAATCATGCACAAAGTCATATTTATTAGATATGCTGTATTTTTTAATCATTTCAAAGGTAGAAGTTGAAGGTGTTATTAATACTGCCATTTGAGTTGATTTTTTCTTTTTATTAAATGAATACTTTAACATTCCACTTGCTTTGGTGCCAACCAATTCTGCATACAAAAGTAAAAAATTATTTTCATAAATCAAAATGAAATTTAAATTTCAAATACTATCATGTAATGTTACTTTAAAATTTACAAGACCACCTAATATAACCATTTATAAGAGAGTATACATAAAATATAAAACAACCATACTATTTGAAGGAGATATTGTTTGTATATCACTTGTTTTTAGTATTATCTCTACTCCTAATTTACTTGGAATGTCAGGGACACGAGATTCCACAAATTATGAAAAAAAATTATGGAAGGCACGAAATACCAAATATTATTAAACCTTATAATACACTATTTTCATTTACATACACAATAATAAAGGAGCAAATGTGTAATGCAAGTTTACTATATGACACTGTTACTCAGGTAAATGCCCTCTGCGGACAGAGGTGATCCCACTAGCCCTAGGGTGGGTCGAGAAACAAGGGATCATGCTAGAGTGTAGGTTCCTAGATACTTGAATGAAACAGGATGCGATAAGATGGCCTACATGTTGTCCAAATTTATCGTCGATGGCCATAGTGATGATGAGAGCCTCTCGCTCTTGATCGAAGACAAGTCACGATCCCTCCGCCTATCGCGTTTGAACACCTTCACATAGATCAGAAAATGATAACCACATACCACATACTAATTCCATCCAAAATCCACGAGTCAGTCAGAGAAGAATAGCATATTGCATTCGATAAAGACAAAAAACAATACGGGAACCAGACAATAGTCACTTATATTAATAGGTAGAAAGAAGAGATAAAACCATTCTCTGACATTGCGGTCTCCTCCAGCAGGGCTCGGGCGAAGCACGTCTCAAATCTCGTCGGGAATTCAGACGGGATAAGGGACCTCTCAATGGACTTCCTTCTTGATGTACCTTCTCAGTTATTTAACTATACCTTAGTTCTCCAAGTTTATCATTTCAGCTGTATAATCCTCTTTGTTCAGCTAGCTTTCATAATGGAAGAAGGCTCATTTATATAGGGGGAGAGGGAGAGGTTAGGATCCCTATAATCATGGAAAGGAGACCTATATTCTAGGAGTGTCCCATGGGAGGAGGAAACCACTACCTAAAGAGGGAGATTCGTGGCTCATCCAACTAACCACTTCCTGTGACTCATCCCTGAGGTGGTTAAAGGAAACTTCTACCTCTAGTTTGTAAAAAAAATTCCCAAAAAGGCTGGTGCGGGCACAAAAAAGAGACAAAGTGCCAGCTGGCGCGACCTCTAGTGTACATCCTCCACATTGGTGTGAAGGGTGAACTGGCTACCCGCGCCAATGCCAAAACATAGGTTTTTATGGGCGTTTTGAGAAAATTTTCTACAGGAGAAATGATGTTCTTGTATAGAAGGATGCAAAGAAGGTGCTTGCAAAGGATGACACTGCTCACAGGTCACGGGAAATACCCTCCAATATGTGGGGCGAGGGATTACAGGGACGGTGACAAACCAACAATAATCACCTAGCTAAATTTGTTAGGAAAAGAAAAATACCCATGTTAGTATGGGGTTTCCACATTAAAAACCCACTCCTAGCTATATGCATTTGTTTTTGTGTAAAAGTGGATCTTTAATGTGGAAAATCCAACTAACATGGTGTATTTCAATTTTCATATCAATATTAGGTAGGAGATTATTCAATATTAAATCAAAATTCATTAAGTTGTAAATTGCATACTAGACTTTTGTCAAATTATTTGAAAATGAATATACAATAGATTTTTAGAATCTCACAGTTTGCACCATAGTTCTTAGCATCTCCAAACATTTGTAAGAATTTATAATGGTAAAATTTTAAATGAATTAAAAAACAATATGAATTCATCTTCTATAAAATTTCATTTCATACATATGCACAAAAGCAAAGAAGTTTAAAGCATATGCAAGTTTTCTTAAAAAATAAGAATAACATGAACTTTATTAATCAACAAACGTTTATAATCAACCATTGTAACAAAGTACAAACTAATTTTAAAATTTTCATACCATTTAAAGATTTTGGTGTTGTATTTGGTGAACTTCCTTTTTCCTTGGATTATTCCTTTGAATTCCCACTAGCTTCAGGGTCCATGGTTTTTGAAAATAAACTAAGAAACTATTATTATAGTTTCAAATTATCGAAGAAAATATGAATTTATATATACTACCACTACTTGCATCATTGTATGTGTAAAAAAATGAACAAGAACAATAACAAGTGTAGAACCCACAATAATATCTAATCATGGTGTTGATTAGAAAAAGTGCGCCACCCCTAAATAATTTATTATGTTCTTTTAATTGTGTCTATAAGAAAGCTAGCACCTGCTAGCTTTCCTTCTAGCACAAGCATTGTTATAGTATCATTTATCACCAACTTATACTTTATGATTTATGAATTGGACTTGGGCACCCCTTTCCTTCAGACTTGGATTTATTTCTCAAAAAATAATATCTTAAATCCCATACGCGACTCTGCCCAGGATTTTCCACGTATATATGCGAGTCCATACATAGAGGACCGCGTATGCCATTTTAATCATTAAAAATATATATATATTCCCTATTTTAGAGGCGGGGTTTCTGGTTGTTCCAGTAACTTAACCACCCTATCCCATGGCCTAACTGTTTCCAACTGTAAAAACTAGTTTGAGGGAGTATAAAATCCCCTCAAGGGAATGGCCTAAGGGAGGAAGAGAGAGAGAAATATAGATATACACCGTTGGAGCCCTATCCAAGTCTGATATATTCCCGTGCCTCCTTCACTTCCCAGATATATTTAGGAAGCCCTTGTTTCCTTGAGATGTTCATCACCCTATATGACATCCATTATGCACTCATCTTGGAAGAAATCTTGAGAGGTTAGGGCTGGGCGGATTCAGAGGACGGTATGCTCGAAGGCCGTGGTAGATTTCAGGTGATCTCTTCACGTTTATGTACTGTACATGTCATTAATAATAGAAGAAGCCATTTTTTTCCTGATGTTTACGTGTAAATTATATTTTATACATGTGTAATGATCATCAATTAAACATTTAATATTATTTTTATGATGTTATGCATGATTTCCACTAACATCTAGAACATATATATGTTGTACAACTAGGGTTTTGTGTTTGTTCTTTTCTGATTTATAGATTTTAGAGCACAAAGTGTTGCAGGGGGTTTGCACCCCATGAGATCTACTTCAACCGAGGGATATCCGGGTAAGTTCTGTAAGCTGTAGATTCTAGTTATTTTCATAGAAGTTGGTTAAGTGAGTCCTTGTAATGGCATGCCCCTAATCTGTGAAGGTTAATCAACCTAAGAAATTTAGGGTAACAATTCCCGAAACAGAAATGGCGACTCCGTTGGGGATCACATTCTTGTGATTTCCCATTTGGGTTGTTTTATCTGTCTTGTATGTTTCTTGTTGGGGTTCCCATGTTTTGGCCAGGTTGACAGAGACCAAAAGATGAGACAACATAGAACCACTTTCAGACCTTAGGATCTAGCCCTCCTAGGTCCAGAGAGGGATATCTCTATGGTAATCAAAGGTTTAACTTTGAAGCTCTAAGTTGTGATTTTAGGCTAGTTGTAGGCTCATGGTTGTTTGTTCGATTTTTTGTGTTTGGTTGGAGGGAATCAGGAAAAGAAGGACCAATATGTGACAAGGATGAGCAAAGAGGAAGCTTAGGCAGAGACAGATAACTCAGAGAACATCAAAGCCATTGGGCTATGGAGTCAAGAAAGGATTTATTTGTAATCAATGTGCAAGCTTTCAGTTGGGCTAGTCATCTAGAGCATTTGGATCTTGAAGGAGATATTTGGAATAGGACACAAAGGATTGAAAATGAAGGAGGAGAACCAACCAACTCTGTCTATAGATCAGACCAGAGGTCATTTAACTCCAGGCCTTCTTGGACAGAATTAGGGGTAAAACAAGGGATCTTGGAAAGGTTTAATTGGGATGGAAAGATCCTAGTGAGACAGATACAGGATTCTAGACCTCCCAGGTTCTCAACACATTCAACTAAATCCTACCAAGAACATCTAAACATAGATTTCATTAATTCATACATCAGAGAGCAGGAAATATCATCCACTACACTGGTTAAATCAATTGAAATCAACATTCAGATACACATATAAGCAGAAAACATTGAGGTAGGGAGAGCAGGAAACATAGGGCACCTATCAAGGGTGAATCCTATATTATACTTTTGTTGCCTACCAGTAGAAATGAAATGAAATGGAACATAACATAAGAGCAAGTCAATCACAAATACAGAGAAAGAGGAAACATCACCAGATGCTAGATCATGATCCAAAGAAACATGCTTGTCATATTAAAAACAACACCAATCAGGTACATCATAGCCCATAGCTCGAACATTCAGTCTGAATACATCTAATCTCAGTCTATCTTACAATATACATAGAGAACTTGTCTCAAATAGGAAAAATGCTTGCATTCCACTGATTTCTCATCAACAACCTTTACAATAATTCCTTTCTGTTTTTTATAGTGGAAGAGACACAGAAGGTCGACCTGAGGTGGTAGGTGAACACTGAACGTTACATTAACACAGAAAAGAAATGAGGGCGGAAGCCCATTTTGTTTTAAATCTCTACATTTATCTCTGGTATGGCCTATGTGTTCTGACTACAGTACTGAGTGGCACTGTAACAAAAATAAAATAATGAATAGTAAGGTCTGCCCTACTTGAAACATCAATGCGTGTTTGATCATGTAGGAGTGTTTTCTGGGAGGAAAGAACTCTAGAGCATGATGTGCAATAAAGGCGGCATGGGCACTTTGTCCATCTGATGAAGAAAACCTTCTGCTGCTGTAGAAACCCCGATAGTACGATCTCTTGCGCATTAAACTTCTGATTGAGCTCTGGGGCTTTCAAAATGGTGCTCTGCCCCTTGAACTGCTGCATGAATGCCTTGATTTTGCAAGATCTGGGTTTTAATGGCGCCTAGATAGGGTTGCGGATCTTTAAAACCTGTACTCTGATGAAATTAATGCCTCCTCCACCTTCTTTGACATTTTGATGGCGTACCAGACCCCATATCAGTTCCCTGTCTGCGCAGCCCGCCATTGGAATGGTACATATGCATCATGGCGGTTCTTTGCCTCTGAAAACTTTGTGAAACACGAAACCTGCGAAGAAACTCATGGACGGGGTGGCGGATGAGGCGGATGGAAGAAATGGACGCATTTGGTGACATGGCAGGAGAAATTGCAGAGGAAACGGTGAACACTCGCTCTGGTAGGTGGTTAATGGAACAAAGAGCTAAAATGGATGAAAAACATTACAAAACACGAAAATAACCCAATATACATGAGGGAATAGGAGAAAGTACAGAGGGAACACGTGGGATGACGTGGCAGGACCCTAGGACAGTGGAAAAGTCATTCGACAAGTGGACCAATCTTGACCGTCGATCATGGAAGATCAACAGCGGAAGACGAAGGAAGGAGGACCAGGACACGGACTATCGCGTATGCGACTTTATTAAACACTGTGCATCTCCGATGATTGAGAGCCGTCTGATGAACACCTCCAGAACGGACGGTCTACGACAATTCCGCTGGGCATCCGTGTCAAATTGTTAATGTGCGGAAAATAGAGTTAACGGGTGGGGACGGCGGTTTTTTGAGATCGTACAGGAGGATAGGTGTCAATGGCTGAATGGAATCGCTGGGCCTCCGGGGAAAACCATCATCTACGGATGAGTGGTGCGGAATGAACCGGTGGTTTTGAGCAGTGCGGCGGGGAAGACTTGGAGCGTGCCCCGGAGTGAATAACAGCCGTCGGATCATGGAGAGGGGGCGCTGATTGACGATGGAGATCTAATAGTTGGAAAATATATGAAATGGGGCGGAATGTAAAAAAACATTAAACTTTAATGCAAATACGAAAGTTTGACTAACGGAGGAAATACAAAGGGAATGAACAAAATGCAATGAGGGGAGCCGTGGATGTGGGACCCGGGGGTCTGATCGCAAAATCGCAAATGGAGAAAATGCGACGGCGGAAATTAGCACCAAACAGAAAACTGCGCTTTGCGCTCTGCGACGGAGCGGAAATGCGATCGGCGTAAAATGCGATGACGCGACCGATCGCATCGCAAATATTTGTGACGTAGTCCATCGCATCGCAAATATTTGCGATGGACAATTGGAATGTTTCACATAAACATGCGCTTTTGCGATTATGCGATCATGCGATCGACCCTTAAGGCTTTTAACGCTTTGTTTCTGGGAAAGGGTTACGTGGGGAAGTGGTTAAGGTTTAGCGGAAAGGGGCTAAGCCCTATTACAAGGTCGGAAAGTGGGTTTTAAACCCATTTTAGTGTGTTTTTACACCAAAGGGAGGTAACGATAGAGGGGTAAAGGGGAATTAAGGTCAACAAAGAGTAGGGGAAGAATGTAAAGGGGAATCTTTGGGAAATTAGAGGGTTGATAGGGGGGAAATAGAGGGGAACAAAAACATTTTGACAGAAATAGGAAAAGGGAAAAAGGGACATTTCCAGGGGTACAAGGGGTAACGTAGGTCTTAGGGAGAGGAACGAGCAGAGGGGATTTGTATATGGCAAAGCACAGAGAGACCTCAATGATGATGTGTCTTCAGGGGAGATGCATTCCTTGAAGGTCTCCAGAAAGACACAGCCCCAGCTTGCTTGTCAAGAATTTCATAGGGGGGCTAACAGTGGCTCCACATGGGGATGGCTTCTCCTTGGAGGAGTCAAGAAACCAGATATGATCTTTGGAATAGGCCAGTTGCCTGCTGTCATAAGGCATATTTCTTCTTTGATTTCAGCGGCCACCACAAGATTGGAACAACAGCAGAAATATTTCCCAACCAATCTACCTACCCAGACTAAAGTTCTAACTGTTCCCTTTGGGTGCATTTGAGCTTGCAGACCCTTTACATTTCATTTTGCAAAACAAAAACAAACCTATTCTAAATCTACCCTTATTGCTCCATGAGGCCAGATTAGACTGTTGGCCTCATACAATTCTCTACCTAATCTACTACCGGTTGGGATTAAACTGTCCAACAAGTTTCTTCACCTACATTCTAAGACATGAAATTTAAAACAACCAAGCCAGGATTAGACTGTCTGACTTGCTGGAGTGGGATCTTGAAAACAAAACTGTGAAGGCATGAAATCTGCAGTTCTGATATATCCTTCTTTCTTTCTTGTGACTCAGGTTTTGAGCATATTTGAGTCACCTCTTTTCTTTGCTTCAGCTCTGGTTTTGGGCATATTAGAGCTGGTTCTTCTTTCGCTGCTGATCCAGATTTTGAGCTTATTAGGACCAGCTATTCTGCTTCCTTTGGCTCGGATTTTGATCAGGTTTGAGCCATGCTTTTTACTTCAGAGGTTCATGTTTTGAGCATGTCTGAACCTCTCTTTTAATTCTGTTTTTGGAACATTTTCTTTTTTCTGAAAATGAAAACTTGCAATGGTATGTACACTGGAAATGAAACTGGAAATGAAAAATTAGCAGAAATAGTGTTTGAGCATCCTGCCATTGACAGGACCCCCAAACAACTCTGTACCATCAAGTTCTTGTAAGAAAAATGCATTAGGACCCACGGTGGCTTGGATGACAAATGGACCTTGCCACAAACTATCAACTTTTCCATGTTTACCTTTGTTCTCTCTTCTTGAGTCCCATTTTAGAACCTTGTCACCAATTTTGAAATTTGAAGCTTTGGTTCTTTTGTCAAACTGCCTTTTTATGTTTTCTTGGACTCTGATAGCTCTGTCATAAACCTGCTCCCTTGTTTGCTGAAGATGGATTGTTTCATTAATTCTCCTTATCATGCTATTTTCCTCTGATTGGATCTCCTGGACAAGTTTGATCACTGGAACTCCAAGACTAGTAGGAAAGACTGCTTCCGTCCCATAAACCAGCTGGAAAGGTGCCATGCCAATGGATTTCTTTATGGTGAGCCTATCTGTCCACAAGGCATGTATCAACTTTTTATGCCATGATATTTTGTCTCCTTCTAGCAGCTTCTTAATGATTGTAACCAGGCTTTTATTTGATGATTCAGCTAGGCCATTACCCTGGGGGTAATAGGAAGTTGAATGTCCAAGTGCTATTCCGTACCTGTGGCAGAAATCAATCATTCTTTTGGATCTGAAAGCAGCAGCATTGTCAGTGATTATTTTCCTTGGACAACCAAAACGAGATAAGATGAAGTCTTCTAGGAACCTAATGATGACAGAGTCAGTTGCACTCCTAGTGGGTATAGCTTCTATCCATTTAGTGAAGTAATTTGTAGCAGTTAGGATCCATTTATGTTGTCCAGAGGAGGTAGGGTGAATTTCTCCTATAAAGTCTAGGCCCCATTGCATGAAAGGGCCTTCTATGGTAATCGGTTGCAGAGGGAGGGGAAGGAGCTTTATTTTGCCCTCAAAGATTTGACATTTGTGGCATGCAAGAATCATTTTATGGACATCACTAAAGAGTGTAGGCCAATAGTGACTTGCCCTGAGTATCTTATTTGCAGTGGTTTTCCAACTCAGGTGGCCTCCACACTCCCCAGCATGGAATTCTTGTTTGACTCTCTCAGCTTCAGTTTCAGACAAACATTTCAGCAAAAGGCCATTTGGATTTTTCCAATATAGACTCTCATTCACAATGCAGTAATTTTTAGCTTTGAGTTTTATGAATCTGGCCTTAGTTTTTGTCATTTCTGGGGGAGCATTTAGATTGGTGAGCACATAAAGGATATCAGTATACCACGGAGAGTTCTGAAACTGCTCCTCAACAGTTGGATGGTGCAATCCTTCCTGCTCATCTAAGGCATTCAGCATATTAATGTCAAGGGCCTGTAGATTAGATTCAGCCATTAATTGGGCCAGGCCTTGACCTTTGATCAACTTGGTGGGTTTTATTTCAATGTCATATTCTAAGATTGTAGCAATCCATTTGCCCCTTTTCCCATCAGGGTCTTGGGACAAGATATCCTTGACCACTATATTTGGCACATAGGCAATGGTGTGAGAATGCAGAATGTACACCCTAAAGTCTTTTAAGGCCTTAATCAGGGCATAGGCATGCTTTTCCATGATGTTGTACTTTAAGGGTGCATCTATTAAGGCTTTACTGAAGAAGGCTATAGGCTGTTCATTACCTTCTGAATTTTTTTGCAGCAAAACTGCAGCTATGGTGTGTTGGGAAGCAAATGAGAAGATCAGAAAATCTTTTGAGAAGTCAGGGCTGATAAGGACAGGGGCCTGAGTGAGTGCAAGTTTTATTGACTCAAAATATTTCTTGGCCTCAACAGTCCACTCAATTCCTGCACCTTTCTTTAGCATTTCAGTCATTTTTCTAAGGTGCTCAGCAAGATTGGGAATGAATCTTCTAAGGAAATTTATCTTCCCTATGAAGGACTGCAACTCCTTGATGTTCCGTGGATGTGTAATTTGAAGTATTCCCTCAACTCTCTGTGGGTCTATCCTAATCCCTTTCTCAGAAATGATGTGGCCTAAGAGTTTACCTTCCTGCAGCCTAAAGACAGTTTTCTTAGGATTTAGGGATAGACCATACCTTCTACATTTTTCAAAAATGTTTCTCAGATGTTTCAGATGTTCTTCTTCAGTTTTAGAAAAGACAGTCAAGTCATCCAAGTAGATAAATATAAAATGTCCAATCTCATCTGAGAAAGCAATATCCATTGCTTTCTAGAAGGTAGCTCCAGCATTCATCTATCCAAAGGGAATTTTCACATACATGAAGGTGCCCCATGGAGTGGTGAAAGCTGTTTTGAGTTGATCTTCTGGGAGTACTAGAACTTGGTTGTATCCTGAAAAACCATCAAGCAGGGAGATTCTCTTAGAGCCCACTACCTTTTGTACGATATGTTCCATTCTAGGCAAAGGGTAGTTGTCTTTCAGGGAGGCTCTATTGAGGTTTTTGAAGTCTATGCATAGCCTGATCTCCCCTGTCTTCTTCCTTACAGCCACTAAGTTTGACACCCAATCAGGAAACCTTACAGGGACTATTATGCCTGCATCATATATCTCCCTGATCTCTTTCTCTACTGCAGGCAATTGTTTTGGATTGATTCTTCGAAGTTTTTGTCTGAAAGGCCTCTGATTTTCCTTTAGTGGTATCTTGTGTTGAATGATGTTGGTGTCATAGGCCTTTAAGTATTTGTAGCTCCATGCGAACACATCAACAAATTCCTTAAACAGTTCAATGTATTTCTTCTTCATGTTTGCAGGTATAGACTTAGCCAGTTTTATCATTTTGGGCTTATCTTTAGTGCCAATGTTGCATTCTTCCACATCAGAATCAGCATGTTCAATTGTGGGCTTTTTTGCTACGTCATCAAAGTCAAAAAGGTCCTCTAAGGGTGCCAGGCCTCTGGGTATGTTCTTTTCTTTGGCCTGCAACACCTTGACCTCTTCATTTTCTGCGTTTTCACTATTTTCGTTGAAATTTCCAGTTTGCTCAGAAAAGAATTTATTTCTATGTTACAGGGTGTTTCTTGTTCATCTGGGGGATCCTCGCTTGGGCAGCTATCATTAGAAATCGAGTCTAAATCAGAAAATTCAAACTCATTCCTGCCTATCAGGAAATCCTCAATCTGTTTGTCTCCTTCAAAGGCCTGCCAATATTTTTCATTGTCTAGCACTGCAGGCCTGAATTTTGTCTGAATGATAATCTGTTGGTCAACTGGGGCCTTAGGATATGAGCTAGCTAGACAAGCTAATCCATTTTCTATTGCGTTTTGACCCCTAGGAGAGAACACTAACTCGAATTCAACAAACGTTTTCAGCAAATCTAGAGTGTCATTCTTGTATGCCCTAAGCCTGGGGTGTTTTGCTGAATACTCACCATTCACCTATTTGATTACCAGCTCTGAGTCTCCTCTCACAGCTATCCTACGGGCTCCTAATTTTTTCAACATATTTAAGCGCAAGATCAGAGCCTCATATTCTGTAATTTTATTCGTGCATTTGAAATGCAGATTGACAGTGTGGCTCTCTGCGTGATCATTTTCAGTGTTACGCAACCACACTCCTGCTCTAGCACTCTGCCTAGTACAAGACCCATCAAATTTCATTTTCCACAGGGGTTCATTGTTTACTTCGTCTTCATCCCCTCCCCTACAGCTGGATTCGCCATTTTGTTGAGTTGTGAGGTTTGTGCTAGGAGGGGGGTCATTTTGTGGTTCATTATGGGCATGGAGATCAGGGAGGTGGCTAGCTTGCTGTTTTTGTTCTGTTTCTGTTTCATTCAGAGTTATATTTTCAGCAGTTTTCCCATGGTCTTCTTCTTCGTATTCTTCTAGAGTAGCCATTATGTTAAAATCCATGGGCTGTATGTTTGTATTTCCATTATCTGATCTCGGCTCTTCTGAGGATTGGTCATTGTAGAGGATAAAAGAGTCTAGATCTGTATGTACAGAGTATAATGGTGAGTTTTCAGGCTTCTCGGGGCTACTGACTAATAATTTCATCGGAGACTCTCTATACAGTCTTCTAAGTTGGCCAAATATAGGGATAGTGGCATATGAGCCATCCATCTGCATTATTCCTTGCAGTTTGGCTCCCCATGATCTTGACAATAGCATGCCATACTTTGGTGGCACATCTGCCACCACAACATCGATGATCATACATTTGGCAGGAATCTGGGTTAAACTCACACATAAGTCTTTGATGAGGCCTAGGCATTTCACTCTGCTAGAGTCAAATGAATATAAGTCTTTGTAGGGTCTGGTGATTTCTAGGCCTAGCCTCTCCATCACTACCTTAGGCATTAGATTGTGCGATGCACTAGAGTCATGCATGGCATTATGAAGGATCTTGTCGTGAATGTTAAGACTGATATAAAAAGGTGGAACTACCCCTTCCTAAAATTTTCCTTCAATTTTGGGACCAAAGATTAGGGTTGGTTGATCATCACTTAAATTTGCAGAATCATTCATTTCTCCCAGATTTAATGCTTTCAAAATTTAGCCTTTATATACATCCTGAGTGGCCAGCTCAGATAATGGTACAGAGATTTTGATTTTTGCAATCTCACTCTCTAGATTGAAAGTGGACTGTAACTTTGTAATGCTCAATTCCGTTTTATTAGCTACTGCCTTAGTAGCCGAATCAGATTGTGATTTCTCACTATGTACAAAGTTTGGAACGGTTGTATCAGGAGTACTAAATGAAGTGCTAGTACTGTCGGTTGGTTGGTTTTGTTTTTCGGTGTCTTGGCTGTCTTTTTCCTTGTGTTTACCAGAACTTTCAGCTGCTGTTTTTCCATTTGCAGAGGTTGTTTTGGAAGTTTTTTCAGGTCTCTTCTTGATGGTTACCTCAGGAGTCTTTCCTTTGGAAGTATCTTGGGTTTTCTTGCTCCTAAGTTCATATTGTTCCCTGACTTGCAACATGGCGTTTTCAAATCCTAATCTATAATCCTCAGACTCAAACCACTCCTCATCACAACTGGTGGTGGAAGGCTGGTCTTCTTCTGAATCATAATTTAGGATTGAGTCTTCTGTTTCAAACATGTTTATTGAATTCCCTTCAGAATCTTCTATGATTCCCTCATCCTCATCTAGAAAGTTTTGGAAAGGGGGAATAACTTGTTGATCTGATTCTTTCTGTCTGTTGGGAGTGGCATTGTTGTTTCTTCTAAAGTTCTGGTTCTGGTTTTGATTTCTGTTTTTGTTACTAACTGTGACAACCATTTTCTCCATCATTTGTTGTAGCTTATCCACATTTTTAGATAATCTATCATAGTTTGGATCAGAGGTGGAAGCTACGTTGTCATCCCTATATGTTACCCTCTTCTCAGCTCTCAGTCTTGCCCTTTTTTCTATTAAGTTCGCTTCTATGGTTATGGCTCCTTTTTGCATGTCTTCTAGGGTGGTGTACTCTTTATCCCTAAGCTCATAGGCCATGTCGGCATCAAATCCCTCAGGGTATTTAGCTAGGGCCATACCTTGAGGAGGCTTCATGTGTGGAGGGAGAGCATTATAAATGCTGTTGAATCTAGTGGTGTAATCATGAACACTCTCTCCTACATTCCTCTTAAGGGACATGTATTCTGCTAGGAGCTAGCGAGGGTTTTCTCTAACCTCCCATTTGTTTATGAAGGTTTGGTATAATGCAGGGAGATCTTGAATACTGCCAGGAGGTAAACCTTTAAACCATTTCTTCACCTCACCTCCTAAGCTTTGGGAAAATATCCTCATTTTGATTGTTTCATCATCAATCTCTATATAATCAAAAGAGTCCTCCATATTATCTACATGTTGCTGAGCCGTGATGGATTCTTTAGCAGTGAAGTGTGGGATTTTTGATTGATAATCATTGGGCAAGGGTAACAAGGGTTGAGGTAAAAGCAAAGGTGCATACCAGGCTGCCATAATGATGTTCTGATGGGGTATAGGGTTAGCTTGAGCAGCTGGTATTTGGATGACAGGGATGTTTGGCCCAGTAGAAGTCTGTTGAGCAAATATAGGGTGAGAGAGCCCCAAGTTTTGAAGGAAGTGAAAATCAGGTGGTGTGGTAGGAGGGGTTTCACTGTCCCTAGTTTTTTGACCACTGTTTGATGGTGTATTGTAAACTCCGAGGTATTGCTGGTCTAGATGATTGAATGAACTAGTTCTTGATAAACTGTTAGGTAGGTCTAGGTCAGGGAGAAAAGGGGCTAGAGCTGTTAGGTTTTCTGGTGCAGAATTAGCTCTAAGAATGTGGCTGGAAATGGTTGGTCTTTTAGGTGTAGGAGCTCCTTTGAGGATACTCTCTGGATTTTCAACTATTTCCGGTGGGTCGGGGTTGGGATAAGCTCTTGTGTGGATGGTTCTGTAAGCCAGAATGCTGTTTATAAGCCAAGCAGCTTAACCCTATTTGTCACTTCTACTGTGATTAATGTTGTCTCAGGAGCTGGCCTCCCAGTGGAGTTTGATTGTGAAACCAAGATAATCAGTAGGCCTACTGATCACCAGTGGAGTCTTTTCGTTTAGGAACAATGGAGTCGCCAGGTGGAGGGTTTAGGATGTTTCTAAGGGGTACACTGTCCACCACAGTGCTCAGGCACTATCACCTTTTAGGAATCTCCACTAAAACAGCAAGCTCCAACCAGAGATTGACTGGGAGGGCATTTATCAGATATGTCACCTCTGAAAAGAGGATGAGATCTGGAGGCTACCTGGCCCTTTCCAGGCTCTGTCTAAGAGTATGGTGGATATTCAATAATGGAGGTTGATTCAAGAAAGGGGGTGACTTACTGTCAACCTAACCAGAGTTCTAAGTTTCTGAGACTTTTACGAATGTTTAAGGTGAAATGTACTCAGAACTCCCCAGTATGGTCGCCATTATGTTGGGGTTCCCATGTTTTGGCCAGGTTGACAGAGACCAAAAGATGAGACAACATAGAACCAATTTCAGACCTTAGGATCTAGCCCTCCTAGGTCCAGAGAGGGATCTCTCTATACAAGTCAAAGGATATGTCTTTGGAGCTCGGGTGTTATGATTTTAGGCTAGTTGTAGGCTCAGGGTTGTTTGTTTGATTGTTTGTGTTTGGTTGGAGGGAATCACGAAAAGAAGGACCAATATGAGACAAGGATGAGCAAAGAGGAAGCTTAGGCAGGGAAAGACAACTCAGAGAACATCAAATCCATTGGGCTATGGAGTCAAGAAAGGATTTATTTGTGTTCAATGTGCAAGCTTTCAGTTGGGCTAGTCATCTAGAGCATTTGGATCTTGAAGGAGATATTTGGAATGGGAGACAAAGGATTGAAAATGAAGGAGGAGAACCAACCAAATCTGTCTATAGATCAGGCCAGAGGTCATTTAACTCTAGGCCTGCTTGGGCAGAATTAGGGGTAAAACAAGGGATCTTAGAAAGGCTAGCTGGTCGTGCAAAGATCCTAGTGGACAGGGCTAACACTAATCCCCGGTGTTCCCAAACCTTCCAGCTAAATCTTACCAAGAACATCTGAACATGGACTTCATCAATTCAGACATCAGAGAGCAGGCAATATCATCCACTACACTGGTTAAATCAATTGAAATCAACATTCAGATACACATATAAGCAGAAAACATTGAGGTAGGGAGAGCAGGAAACATAGGGCACCTATCAAGGGTGAATCCTATATTATACTTCTCTTGCCTAGCAGTAGAAATGAAATGAAATGGAACATAACATAAGAGAAAGTCAATCACAAATACAAAGAAAGAGGAAACATCACCAGCTGCTCTAGATCAGGATCCAAAGAAACATGCTTGTCATATTAAAAACAACACCAATCATGTACATCATAGCCCATAGCTCGAACATTTAGTCTGAATACATCTAATCTCAGTCTATCTTACAATATACATAGAGAACTTGTCTCAAATAGGAAAAATGCTTGCATTCCACTGATTTCTCATCAACAACCTTTACAATAATTCCTTTCCGTGTTTTATAGTGGAAGAGACACAGAAGGTCGACCTGAGGTGGTAGGTGAACACTGAATGTTACATTAAACACAGAAAAGAAATGAGGGCGGAAGCCCATTTTATTTTAAATCTCCGCATTTATCTCTGGTATGGCCTATGTGTTCTGACTGCAGTACTGAGTGGCACTGTAACAAAAATAAAATAATGAACAGTAAGGTCTGCCCTACTTGAAACATCAATGCGTGTTTGATCATGTAGGAGTGCTGTCTGGGAGGAAAGAACTCTAGAGCATGATGTGCAATAAAGGCGGCATGGGCACTTTGTCCATCTGATGAAGAAAACCTTCTACTGCTGTAGAAACCCCGATAGTACGATCTCTTGCGCATTAAACTTTTGATTGACCTCTGGGGCTTTCAAAATGGTGGTTTGCCCCTTGAACTGCTGCATGAATGCCTTGATTTTGTAAGATCTGGGTTTTAATGGCGCCCAGATAGGGTTGCGGATCTTTAAAACCTTTACTCTGATGAAATTAATGCCTCCGCCACCTTCTTTGACATTTTGATGGCGTACCAAACCCCATATCAGTTGCCTGTCTGCGCAGCCCGCCATTGGAATGGTACATATGAATCATGGTGGTTCTCTGCCTCTGAAAAATTTGTGAAACATGAAACCTGCGAAGAAACTCATGGATGGGGTGGCAGCTGAGGCGGACGGAGGAAATGGACGCATTTGGTGACATGGCGGGAGAAATTGCAGAGGAAACGGTGAACACTCGCTCTGGTAGGTGGTTAATGGAACACAAAGCTAAAACGGATGAAAAACATTAAAAAACATGAAAAGAACCCAATATACATGAGGGAATAGGATAAAGTACGAAGGGAACACGTGGGATGATGTGGCAGGACCCGAGGACAGTGGAAAAGTCATTCGACAAGAGGACCAATCTTGACCCTCGATCATGGCAGATCAACGACGGAAGACGACGGAAGGAGGGCCAGGACACGGACTATCGCGTATGCGACTTTATTAAACACCTTCATCTCTGATGATTGAGAGCCATCGGATGAACACCTCCAGATCGGACGGTCTACGACAATTCCACTGGGCATCCGTGTCCGATTGTTAATGCGCGGAAAATAGAGTTAACAGGTGGGGATGGCGGTTTTTTGAAATCGTACAGGAGGACAGGTGTCAATGGCTGAATGGAATCGCTGGGCCTCCGGGAAAAAACATCATCTGTGGATGAGCGGTGCAGAATGAACTGGTAGTTTTGAGCAGTGCGGCAGGGAAGACTTGGCGCGTGCCCCGGAGTGAATAACAGCCGTTGGATCATGGAGAGGGGGCGCTGATTGACGGTGGAGATCTAACAGTTGGACAATATATGAAATGGGGTGGAATGTACAAAAACATTAAACTTTAATGCAAATACGAAAGTTTGACTAACGGAGGAAATACAAAGGGAATGAACAAAATGCAATGAGGGGAGCCGTGGATGTGGGACCCGGGGGTCTGATCACAAAATCGCAAATGGAGAAAATGTGACGGAGGAAATTAGCACCAAACAGAAAACTGCGCTTTGCGCTCTGCGACGGAGCGAAAATGTGATCGGTGGAAAATGCGTAGTCCATCGCATCGCAAATATTTGCGATGGACAATTGGAACGTTTCTCATAAACATGCACTTTCGCGATTATGCGATCATGCGATCGGCCCTTAAGGCTTTTAACGCTTGGTTTCTGGGAAAGGCTTACGTGGGGAAGTGGTGAAGGTTTAACGGAAAGGGGCTATGCCCTATTACAAGGTTGGAAAATGGGTTTTAAACCCATTTTAGTGCGTTTTTACACCAAAGGGAGGTAACAATAGAGGGGTAAAGGGGAATTAAGGTCAAAAAAGAGTAGGGGAAGAATGTAAAGGGGAATCTTTGGGAAATTAGAGGGTTGATAGGGGGGAAATAGAGGGGAACAAAAACATTTTGACAGAAAGAGGAAAAGGGAAAAAGGGACATTTGCAGGGGTACAAGGGGTAACGCAGGTCTTAGGGAGAGGAACCAGCAGAGGGGATTTCTATATGGCAAAGCACAGAGAGACCTCAAGGATGATGTGTCTTCAGGGGAGATGCATTCCTTGAAGGTCTCCAGAAAGACACAGCCCCCAGCTTGCTTGTCAAGAATTTCATAGGGGGGCTAACATTTCGGACAGGTTTTATCGCTTTTTATAGTCTAGCAAGTCTTTTTTCAGTCAGACAAAGGTCCTGGTCTCTTGACCAGGCTTGAATTTTTATTTTTTCCCTATATTTATTTCCATACGTAGATTTTTCTTTGCACAGTCGCGTATACCTACTTTTTTTTCCAAAGGGACCCCCGTATATGCGAGTTTCCTTTGTTACAGTCGCGTATGCACGCTAGTTGCACACTTTAAAACCACGTATGTCTGGAAAAATTTGAAAATTTAGGTTTTTATCCTCTGTAGTATTGTTTGTCTAAGTTGGACCATTCCTATGGCATATTTAAAATCTCTGGACTGTGTTTATGGTGATTTCATATCCATTTCTCTCTTGTTTCATGAAAACCTATCCATTTGGTGAATTGTTTTATTTTTTGTGTTTGCAATTGCGGCTGAAGCACTGAGATATTTTCTTGAAGTTCTTGGCTATTCTAACCTATCAAAATAGTGAGCCTATGTTTGTTTTCTCTTCTTGGCCCTATGCATTGCTTCACTTATGCTTTTTTCCCCATCAGTTTATTTCGGTTTTCTTGTTTTCTTAGACGTGTCTTGTTGCGAATCTTGAAGAATCTCGTTTTGGTTTTTTGAGTGATTGTCTGTTGCAAGATTGTGCTGCTGTGATGAATCAATTGATTGAGTCTCTTGGTTGTTTTTTCTCATTTAAGTCCTGCTAAGAGAGTAGCACAGTTGGCTTGATCACTTTTGAAGCTTTTGTTGAAACTCATTTGGCTTGATTCCAGTTCTTGGGTAGTTTTTATTTGTTTCTTGAAATCTCTTTTCTTCCATTATAAGTGAAAAGCCCAAAAACATTTTGTGTTTTCCATAGATTTTTCTTTCAGTTTGTTTTTACGATTTCATTACATCTTTTGGAGCTTCTTGCTTGATTTCTAGTCTTTGGTTCTTGCCTTGATTGTGAGGGAAGTTTTATTTCCTTTCACTCTTTTTGCATTTTTGGCATTCTTATGCATAGGAGTTTCGTTTGGAACTAGCCTTGTTTTCTATCAAAAAGTGATCGAACCATTGTCTAGGAACTATCATTGGTAGTTTGCATTAAGTGCATTTGAGCATTTTAGTATTTTTCATAAATTTCTGAATTGTGTGAAGAGTGAGTGTCTGAAAAGAAAAAAAACAAATTTTTTTCTTATTAGTTTTGTGGAACCCAAGTAAAATTCACTTTTCATCGAAAGGAAATCGTTGCATTTGCATGTAACTAGGTTTTCATTGATTTCTTCTGCGTCATAAAACACCATCAGTTTCACTTCCATGAGCCCTTGAATTAAGTAATATCCAACTTAAAATAAGCGATCTAATTAAAAGAAACTAGAAGTTTTTGTATTATTGTCATTAATCATACACCAACTAGCTAGGTTGTAGGGCCTTGGATTAGGTGAGTGGAGAGTTAAATATCCAAGTCCGCTTCAATTGTTAAACATGGAAAGTTTATTAATGAGTTAAATCCAACACCGTTAAGTGGACTAGGAAAGCTCTCCTCTAGAGAGTCAAGCGCGAGGGATAGTGCAGGCAGAAAAGAGAGATACCCCCTCTCATATTTGCTGAATCTTGACCTAAGACCATTCCGCCCAACTGCTGATACGGATTGGTGCCCTTATTTACTTATCCTAGGGACCAAAAAGGTGACTGTGGGGGGAATACCCGTGGTACCTGAGACAGACGTTGCATCACTTCCATCAGTACTTCTGGATGGTGGCCTTGTGAAGCTTGGGGACATGCATTGACAAAGGTTTTTGTTAGGAGGTCAGCGAAACTTTTTCTGTTACCTTCACTAGTAGGCCTGGGGCGTAATTACCCCAGACTATTTTCGGAAGATCCTATTATTTCGTTGTCTTGTATTTTGGTGTTTGGTCCTAATCACTCGGAGCAAAAATAATTGAGAGCTACTTGCCTGGCTGTATCTTAGGAAATTTTTAGAGTGTGCTCTTTGCTCCTAGATTTCTTAGCTTCATATATTTTTTGAGTCTAGATTTAATCTCTTAAAGTGGATAACTGATCGCCTCGTTGATCGAGGAGGCTTCGTGGGTTATCTCCCATGAGTTCCAAGCCTTATTCAAGAAGGCGTAGGAGTAATTTGGAGTGTGATTTTCCCTTGGTGGTTTCAAATGCAGTGGAGAGAGATCCTCCATCGGGGCTTGAAGTTTCTGTGGGTGGTTGGTTTCGGTGTCAGTATAGAGAGGAGTGCTTCACTCATCTCTAGAGTTTTATTTCTAGCAGAAGAAGTAGAAATAGAGGAAGTCCTTTAGCCCACTGAGTCTCTTCCATCTCCTCTCATACTAGTTATCCTTACATTATTCAATACATTGGTCCCGAGTTCCAGAGACTGGAAAGTCCTTATCTGTCATATTCATACCTTTCGATGGCCACGACTAGGAACACAGTTTCGGCTGTGACCACTGCAGGTGTTCAGACTCCTCTTTCAATGGAAGGATGGGGCTCTATTTCTATATCAAAAATCACTTATAGTGCTACTGTGTTTAGCTCTAGTTACACCCAAGAAATGCTCCTCAATATGGTCCCTTTTCTTTTGGAATGCCTACTAGTGGGATTCCTTCTTTCTCCTTTTCTGCTGCTTTAGCTGTTTCCACACCCATTCCTTCTATGGCTAGTGGATCAGCTTCGTTTCAAGGGTTCCCCTTTGGAAGTGGGCACATCCCTCATTCAAACCCTTCCTTAGGATCATTACCTTTTTCCTCTCAGACTCAAGGTTTCAATCCTTTTTTGGGAGGTCAAAGTTTTAATATTTTTATGGGATGGAACCCTATTTTTACAGCGTTAGGAGTAGGGAATCAGTTTCACGTTGGTAAGAAAGGGAATGTTCCTATCCCTTCTTCGAGTAATTCTCAGGATTTTTCTCTGTTTGCAAATTCTTGGAACCCTTACCAAGGGGTTTCATCTTCATTCACTACCTCGTTTGGAGGGAATGGTTTGGTGTATAGTAACTCTATGTTGGGGAGGGGGGGGGGTGGTCCTTCTTCGAATGTTGGGTCATAAGGATTTTCTTATGGCCCAAAATTCTCTATGAACAATATCTAGCAACCTGGTGCCTCAACGAATCCAGGTTATTCTTTTCAGAATGTAGGAAATCCTTCCTATGGGGGATGGAATATCTAGGCTCCTCCTCGTTTACCATTTCTAGCAACGCTAAACTTTCCAGATCTATAAAAATTGACTAATTATCCTATTAGGTATAGTCTGGGTTGGCCTCTGGTCCCCACTAAGCTCCCCTTATACATTCCAAAGTTTGAAGGGAAAAATGGTGAGGATCCGGAAGATCATATCATCACTTTCCATTTATGGTGTTCCTCGAACTCCCTGATTGATGATTCGATTATGTTGAGATTATTTCAAAGAACCTTAACTGGAAATGCTGCCAAATGGTATATTGAGTTAACTGGGGGAATTTTTGCTACTTTTGGAGGGTTGGCTACCGTTTTCTTAAATCACTTTCAGTTACCTGTCCGTTATGACATCGTGACTGACCTCCTGGCCAATTTTCAGCAGGACAAGGCAACTCACATTTCTGACCATATTCAGGAATGGCGAAGAAGGAAGAGGCTCATTAAAGCCCAAATTCTGAATGAATTCCTTCTTGAGTGGTTTTTGAAATATTTATTGCCAAAAATTTGTAAGGATGTATTCCTTTTAGGGGTATTTTTTGAAGAGCAGGCTATTTTTAGGGCTCAACAATTATAACTGATCTATTCTTAGTCTAGAGTCCTTAATAAAATTTTGCCGGATGCTCCTCACTCCAAATTAGAATTAACCAAAACTAAACCTAGTCCTCATGGTGATTATTGTGAAACCAACTCCAAAAAGAGAAGAAAAGAGATATTAATGCCTTAGAAATAAGCCACTTCGAGGGGGCAACCTCCAATACATTACATGAATGAACAATTATTGGATGATTCAAATTACAAAACCTCCTTTCTATATATAGGAGTCCATGGGGCCACAATGTAATCCTAGCCTACCTAACAATAATAATTTAAGGGCACAATAATAACAATATGGGGGTTACAAGGGTACAATAATAACAATAAGGGGGTTACACTAAGAACAATAAGGGACTATACTAGTAATATAGGGACCTAACATGCCCCTCTCTTTCAAAAAAGTGTTGTCCTCAATGCTTGAGTGGCTCTGGGTGCTTCTATATAAAATTATCATCCTCCCATGTAGAATCTTCAGTGGGTAAGTTCTTCCACTTGATGAGATACTTTGAAATTGATTGATTATGTAGCTGTCGAGTTCTTGTTTCCGTGACCACTTCAGGTTCCAATATGATTTTTCCTTCCTCATCAAGTTCTGGCAATATTGTTTGAACTGGAATATTTTCACCTATAACCTTCTTTAAGCATGAAACATGGAAAATTGGATGCAATTGTAATGTTCCCAATTTTTATGGAACATTAATTTTTGCTAGTTTCATATAGAAGATAAATAAAAGGCGTAGGAGGCCCATTCATTTGATGAATATGTAATAAAAATCCTCTAGGTATGAAGGAGGATCACTTTTTGAGCTTTATTTCACACCTCCATGTGTGAAAGGGGGCTTATGCAAGAAGGCTAGGCCAGGTTTGACCAAGTGAAACTACGCTGTAGCATGAGGTGGAGAGCACATTGTGGGCCAACGCAGTACGATAAGGAAGGAAACTTCCAGAGGAAGGAAACCCTAATGAGTGGGGTCCATTGAGAGAGGTCTCACATTGCTTAAAAGGAGGGCAAGGTTTCCATTGCAAATTATGTTGAGTATTATTCATCTCATTGTCTATTCAGACAAGAGAGCATTCTTTGCTATTCAGCAAGAATTGCCAGAGGAATTCTTGTTTAGGATTCCTTCCCCTTCTTGAGAGGCCTCTTGAAGGTTGTTATTCATTCTCCACATTCCATGGCTCAAGGCCTAAGCTACCATCTCCAGTGACAATGTTATTCTTGTTCAAGAGTGTTGCTGCATTGTAGTGAGTTGCAGTGGAGGACATCTACACCACTTCTGGAACTGATTTTCAGAGGAAGGGATTCCCTATCCCTTTTAAGACTTAGTGAGGAAGATTTCAGAGCATCATTGAAGATTTTTCATCAAGGCCATCTCATTCTCTTTCCCCGATAGCGCAGTTCACCTAGTGATTGCGTTGTTTTCTTGAGAGCATTTGTAGTAAGGCTCTTGCAGAATATTGGAGGGAGAGATCTTTAGTGAAGGGATCAACATTTCACTTGAAAGATCCATTGGAGGAGGCACATTCAGTTTGAGCATCAGATTCAACCATCTCCATCCAGTTCTATTTATAAGTTGCTGCAGCTACCCAGCTACTTCGGCATTTTGCAGATTTTGTGTTCTATGATCAATCCTTCCAGGATTGCTAGGAGGTAGCCTTTGGGAGTTGATGTCTTCACCCATAATGTTATTTTGTACCATATCAGTGTATATATATGCATTTGGAATTTTTAGCATGCAGTTGCTCTTTAAAACTGCGCTGTCATAGCTAGGGCTTATATGTGCATCAGAGTTTCTTCATGATTTATGTACTCTTCACTTGAGGCTTGGAATTGTGCATCTTGAGTATCATTTTCCTCAAGTTTTTGTATACAAATGTTGCTGCTATCATTATAATAAGATAGCTATGGATTCCTCTTACATGTTTATGAGTATGTGTCACTGTTATTTGTCAAATGGTGTATTTTCTTATTGCTATAGCTCTATCTTGAGGTATTCTCAATAGAGTAGCTTTTCCTAATAGGAAATCTCACATAGCTATAGACAGATTTTGTGAAGGGCTAGGTAGCCTCTGGATCTCACCCTCTCTTTAGAGGTGACATATCCAGAAAATTCCCCCATAGTCTATCTCTGGAATAGACTTGTGATATTTATGAAAAAGGGACATTACAACACACGTGAAGAAGCAAGAAGCTCCAATTTGTATGCCATAGTACCAATCTTTTGCAACACTTGTAAGGACCATAGTACTTTGGCGATAATTTATTATCTTTCTTAGTTTGCTTGAGGGAAATTTGTTTGTATGGTTGTAGCCATAAAAATACCTAGTCTCCTACAACAAAATTTCTCTCGCTACGATGTTGATCTACCTGTTGTTTCATTCGATTTTGTGCCAAATTCAGGTTGTCCTTTAAGAGTTGGAGAACTTCTTGTTGATGCTCGATGTGATCTTCCACTGCTTGAACCTTCAAATTTTCTCTTAAAGATGATGTGATGGATGGTGGATGATATCCATAAAGTGCCATAAATGGGGTCATTTTTGCTGCAGTATGGAAGGAAATGTTATACCACCATTCAGCAAGAGGTAACCACTTGACCCATTGTGTTTGTTTATCAGATACAAAACAACGAAGATATCCTTCCAAACATTTATTTACTATCTCAGTTTGACCATCAGATTGAGGATGATAAGATGAACTATGAGTTAATTGAGTACCCAAACAAGAAAATAACTTCGTCCAAAAATTTCCAGTAAAAATGGGATCTCTGTCACTCACAATAACCCTTGGGCTTCCATGTAGCTTTTGAATTCTGTCCATAAATGTAGTAGCAACCGTACTTGCTTTAAATGGATGAGATAATGCACAAAAGTGTGCATACTTGGTAAGTCTATCAACTACCACCATGATGACACTCTTTCCTTCGGACTTAGGTAAACCTGTGATAAAATCCATTGAAATTTCCTCCCAATGTTGACTTGGAATGGATAAAGGTTGTAGAAGTCTCGGGGTCTTAATTGTCTCCACTTTATTCTGCTGGCAAACCAAACATTCCGCCACAAACTTTTGAATATCAGATTTAAGGCCATCCCAAAAAAATTCTTTCTTCACCCTGTGGTAAGTTTTTAAAAATCCTGAGTGTCCTCCTAAAGGAGAAATGTGCAATTCCAGAAGAATCTTTTGTTTTAGTTGGGAATTCTTACAAAGATATAAGCGATCTTTGTACCATAAGGAATCATTTTTCCAACTAAATGTATCAGATGTACTAGGATCTTGCTGCAACTTTTGAATGAGTGTCCACACTTCTTCCTCCTTCTTCCATTCATCTCTTGCTTCGGTTATCCAATCTGGTTGGATAATAGAAATGGCACAAAGCAATGCTTCCACCTCTTCATTCTTTCTTGAGAGTGCATTTGCAACAACATTTAGCTTCCCTTTTTGTATATTATTTCAAAGTCATAACCCAACATCTTTGTGACCCATTTTTGCTGCTCTTCTGAAGATAGTCTTTGTTCCAAAAAGTGTTTAAGACTATCATGATCAGTTTTTACCTTGAAGTGTCTTCCCATTATGTAAGTTCTCCATTTCTTTAGTGCATGCAGTATTGCTAACATTTCCTTCTCATAAATAGGTTTCTGTAAATACTTTCCTTTGATTGGAAGACTTTCAAAACCAATGGGTCTTCCTTCTTGCATTAAAACATCACAAATTCCATTTCCTGAGGCATCACATTCCACAATAAATGTTTTTGTGAAGTTTGGCATAGCTAAGACTGGTGCTAGGCACATTTCCTCTTTAAGATGTTCAAAGGCCTTAGTTGCTTTAGGAGTCCATGAAAATGCATCTTTACTCAATAATTTTGTTAGAGGTGTTGTTATTCTCCCATAATTCTTAACAAACTTTCGATAATACCCTGTTAACTCAAGAAATCATCACAACATCTTTATGGTTGTGGGGAATTTCAATTCCTTAATGGCTTTAATTTTGTTAGGGTCTACCTTAAAACCCTTGTGAGATACAATATGACCCAAATATTCCACATCTTGTACTCCAAAGAAACATTTGGATGTTTTTGCATATAATTGTTTCTCCTGCAATAGTTTGAGCACCCTGTCAACATGTTGAACATGATCCTTCCAAGACCTGCCGTAGATTAGTATATCATCAAAAAATACTAGCACAAATTTTCTAAGGAAGGGTTTGAAAATGGAATTCATCAACCCTTGAAATGTAGAAGGTGCATTTGTAAGGCCAAAAGGCATGACAAAAAATTCATAATGACCCTCATGAGTTCGAAATGTTGTTTTTGGAATATCTTCAGTCTTCATTCTAATTTGATGATATCCTGAACGAAGATCCAACTTGGTAAAATAAATCGCTCCATGTAATTCATCCAATAATTCATCAATCACAGGAATGGGAAATTTGTCTTTAATGGTGAGCTTATTGAGCTCCCTATAATCCGGACACATTCACCATGATCCATCCTTTTTGTGTACCAATACTACAGGAGCAGAGAAAGAACTTTGACTAGGTTGAATTATACCCGCCTCTAACATTTCTGCAATCATACGTTCAATTTCGCTCTTTTGGACATAAGGATATCTATAAGGCTTGATGTTTGGAGGAAAACTTCCTGGAATCAAATGTATATCATGATCATGATCAAGAATAGGTGGGAGTCCTTTCGGACTTTCAAAAACCTTGGAATGATTGTCCAAGACATTTTAGAGATCTGCAGAAATAGATGATTTTGATGTTGGAACTTCTAGTGAGCATAATTGTGCAATTATGTCTCGTTGTTATTTCTTTAGAAGTTTTTCCATGACATTAGAGCTTATTATCTTTCCCGGCTTCCCTGCAATACCCCGTAATTCGAATTCCTTTCCTTCTGAAAAAATTTTCAAGAAAAGTTCTTGAAAATTAAAAGATACCATCCCCAAAGATTGTAACCATTGTACTCCTAGTACAACATCAACACCTCCCATAAGAACGGAAAGCATTGGACTATTCAATACATATTCCCCCATGGTTATCTTGATATTATGGCATTTTCCAGAGCAATTTATAGTTCCTCCATTTGCAACCATCACTTGACATTCTGGTGCTGGGTATAGGAAACAATTCAATTCCTTGGCTACCCTACAATGAATAAAATTATGGGTACTACCTGAATCAATCAACACTATTACCTTTTTCTTCTTGATATTTCCTTCTATCTTGAGAGTTTGAGGAGTGGTAATTCCTGCCAATGCATTACACGATATAGTTGGACTCATTTTTTCCTCTTCTTGGGTTGGTTCCTGGTGTATATCCTCTTCTTGTTCATTTTCCTCTTCCTCTTCACAATCTATGTAAAATAATTTATTCTCAACACACTTATGACGTTTAGTGTATTTTCTATCACAACTGTAGCAAAGCCCTTTTGCTCTTTTTTCTTCTAATTGTTGTGGTTTCAACCTTGTAGGTTGTGGAAATCTAGGAGTAGAAACACTTCCCTCTTTATAGAAGTCAGTGGTAGGCTTCCTTGTCGCCATAATTTTACATTCAATTTTTCTTGCCAACCTGAATGCCTTCTCCAATGAATCAGGTTCCAAAACGCGAACTTCATGTTGGATGTTATCCTTTAAAGTACCTATGAAGAGATCAATCCCATGTTCCTCTGGAATATCAGTTACCCTTATATTAAATTTTTGGAAGTCCTCAATGTGCTCCCCCATTAAACCCTTTTGTTTGAGATTTATCAATTGGCTAAAGAAGGTGTTTCTCTTTGTATCCTCATAATGTGCTATTATTTCCTCCGTAAAAATTTACCAGGTGGCAATTTTTTTATGGGAGAAAAGCCATCGATACCATACAAATGTATTTTGTTCTAAATGTAAAGTTGCAATGTGTACCTTTTGTGTGTTTTCCACATTATGGAGATCAAAATATTGTTTCATCTGTAGTATCCATGTTACAGGATCCTTTCCATCAAAATTCCTCATATCCATTTTTGGAATATGGTGGTTCTTCCTGCCAACATTAAATTTTATGAAATCACGATTAACATTTATTTTGTTCTAATCATGAGTTTCCTCTACTATATTTTCACCATTAGGAAACATTTCTTGTATCAACTTTGTTGAACCTTCCATGTCTGCTTTTATATCCTACTTCATGTTTTCCATTTTCTTATCGGTCTTAGCTTCCATGTCATCCATCTTAGATTCCATGCCATCTATGTTAGATTCCATGCCATTCTTCAAACCATCCATCTTAGATCCCACGCCTTTCTTCTAACCATCCATCTTAGTCTCCACGACTTTCTTCAAAACTTCCATTTCATTTTTTGTTGCTCTTTGCGAGAGCGAAATTTGTTGCACTTGCCCTTGTAATTTTGATATGTCATGTTCCCATTCTTCGTCTTCATGATTCATAGTAGAGATTTCTAAAGGCTTAATGGGTGTTGAATTATTTTTAGGGGCCATTTTAGAATCCAATACTAATATCTATTCAACAATATGCCCTTCGAATCAATTCAACTTGATTCATTAAACAAGACTTATGGAATTCGGAAAACAAAATACACACCTTTTACTTGCTTTTGAGGAGCTTGACATTGAAATTGAATTATCTCTATAATTGCGGATCCTCAATATCTCAAATTCATCCCTGTAGTAGCCCTCTGAAGCTTCTTTTGAATGCCACAGGTCTGATCTGATTTGGATTCTTCAAGGAAAAGTTATGTCCAATCTCCCACAACGACCCAATTTTGGATTGGTTCAGTAGAGTGAACTTGTACGACTTGCCACGTTTCACTATTTCCTCCTTTGGATCTGAAATTGATAGAACGAAAATAAAATCTGTGTACTTGCAGCCAATTTTTACAGCATTCCAATCCGATGCTCAGAGAGAGAGCTATGAAGATTTTCTCACAATCACCTCTTTGAGATGAAATTCAGAAGCCTCAAGAAGCCCTAACTTCCACATATCATATCTCCAATAATATTGCTCACCAATATCTGAAATTTTGTGACGGTGTTCCTCAGGATTGCACCTTCACACTATAAACATTTCAGCTTCTAAACCTTCGTAGAAAAAACGCTATTACGAAAATACCATGATGACCTGTTTAGGTTAAATTCAGGAGCCTGCAAAATGACCTAACTTGCACAGATCATATCTCCAAAAATATTGTGAACCAAGCTCTGAAATTTTGCGATGATGTTCCTCAGGATTTTGGCTTCGCTATCTAAACATTTCATATTGTGAAACTTCGCATAAAAAATGTTATAGAGAAAATTCCACGATGACCTGTTTGGAACAGCAAAACCATAGAATCTCAAAGCTCTGATACCAAATGTTGTGAAACCAGCTCCAAAAAGAGAAGAAAAGAGTTTTCAACGCCTTATAAATAAGCCACTTCGAGGGGGAAAACTCCAATATACATGAATGAACAATTCTTGGATGATTCAAGTTACAAAACCTCCTTTCTATATATAGGAGTCCATGGGGCCACAATGTAATCCTAGTGGGCCACAATGTAATCCTAGCCGACCTAACAATAATAATTTAAGGGCACAATAATAACAATATAGGGGTTACAAGGGTACAATAATAACAATAAGGGGGTTACAATTACAACAATAAGGGACTATACTAGTAATATAGGGACCTAACGGTGATGGGCTTATTAGTTCGATTGATAATGGTGTGACTAACCTGCTAAGTCAATTGTAGTAGTTGTTTATACAATCTGCTTCTTCTGGTCAGGTTGTGCCATCAGTGTCAACTCCTTCCCAATCCTTTCCAATTAATGTTGTCCAAAATTCCAATCCCAAAGGAATTCAACAATCCGATGGGAAGAAGAAGGGAGAAAATAACAAGAAAAGGGACAAGGATGGGAAGGGGAATGCAAACAAATCCAATGATCATGTTGGAGAGTGTTGGAGAGGTAAATCCCCTCTGCAGATAGAGGCGATCCCTACTAGCTTAGATCGGGTCTAGCAACAATCAGTCAGGCGGTGACGCAGGTTTCTAGTTACAAAATGACAAAACATAACAATTTTCCTACCTCGCGTCCTACGCAATGGTCGTCGAAGAAAGGATGATGCTTCCCGTCCTCCGCTTTGGCAGATCATGATCCTTCCGCTTAGGGTGTCTGAACACCTACACACATGCGAAGAAACACAATGATACACAACATAGAATCTAAATCTTGTAACCATACATCAGTCAGAGAGGATGTAATTCATTGCATCAAAGACAAAGACACATGAATGAAACCATAATCAAAGTCTCTTATCATTAATAATAACAAAGTAAAGATACAAACTTGAGCTCTGACGCTGGATCTTCCTTTAGCAGGGTTGACAGCAGAGCACGTCTCAATGAAGCTCGTTGGAAGTGGGAAAAAGCTCTCTCTCTTCGGCTTGGCTCTCAAAGGCTATCTGGCGATAGTCTCCTTGCTACAGATTCAACTCTTACTTCTTTGATCACTAAGGCTAGCTTGCAAAGGGAAAATGGCAAGCTTATATAGATGGTGGAAGGGGAGTTGGGATCCCTACAATTGTGGGATTGGCCCTATCCTCAAGGAAGCTTCCATGATAGGTGGAAAACCACTTCCCCTACATGGAGATCCGGAGCCAAACCTCCCAACTCGTTTTAGAGACTCGTTCAGGAGTTGGTTGGAATCAAAATTTCACCATTTATTTTTAAAAAACAATCCTTATTAAGCTTGGCATGATCAATACACTAGGATAGAGCGCCAGTTGGCGCGCCCTATTTGGTGGATTTCCCCCATTGGCGTGAGGGCTGAACTGGATGATCGTGCCAAGGCCAAAAGGTCAATTTTTAGGGTTTTTCAAGGGAAAATTTCTTTAGAGGAATGATTTTCCTTGTCAAGGTGGATGCCATGAAAGTGGTTTCAGGTCATGTCACTACTCACAGGTCAGGGGAAAGGCCCTCCAATGTGCGGGATGGAGGACTTCAAGGACGGTGACAAAATGCTGTGTAACAGAGAGGATAAAAAGGATAATAAAAAGAAAGTGAAATTTCCATGCAAATTATGCATTGGATATCATCTTACATACTTTTTCCCTAAAATTCAAGATGCACAACGCTTGTTAGCTCAATAGTTCCTAGGCTTTCCTAACAAACCCTTTTCCCCAATGGAAAAAATTAATTACTAACGCGAATCAAAATATTGGGGCTTCCTCTGGGGGCAGCCAGGAAGGGGGAAATACATCAAACATATACATGATGAGTGATCATGCAGATATCTCTACGAGATCTCATGATTATGTTAAAGTTGAGTCTTCGAAAGCCAAGGGTGCTCTTGATGGTACTGAGCCACTTCATATTACTAGACCTATTGTTGATCCTATACCTTGGATGCTGAAAGGGTCTTCAAAACGTTCGACAATCAATCCTAATGCCATGGCTACCAAGAACTACTCGATTGTAGAAGATCTGGCTCAAAGTATTTGTGCCATGTCTGCATTAGAGGTGCTCTAGTCTTGTCTGGCTCAGTGGAGTGCTTTGCTCACTGCTATTGGGGATCTTTATCCAAATAATTCTCTTATGATCACATTTGATATGTCAAATTTTAAAAAGATACTTCCTCATCATATGGATTTCCATATTAAATCAAATTAACGGAAATTTAATATCTTTCAAATAGTCGTAGATGAGGGCGCTTCCACGTGTGTAATGTTTCTTGCATGCTGGAAGGGTATTGGATCTTCCGCAGTTGTTCCTTCAGCCACTCTTCTGACTGTGTTTGATGGTCATTCTCACATGCCACATGGTATTGTTCCAGCTTTTCCCATCTATGTTGGGGGAAAAAATGTTAATATCGAAGTTGAGATAGTTGATGCAAGCTTAGATTATAACCTTATGTTGGGGCGAAACTAGATCTATGAGATGGATGCTATTGCATGATCATTATTTCGTATTGTTTGTTTCCCTCACGAAGGGAGAATTGTCACAGTTGACCAAATGGATTGTTCTCCTAAAGATCCGAATGCATCCTCTGACTCAACCATTCCATTAGTGAAGGATACCAAGCCACCTATTGAGAATTTGGGGGTTGGAATGTACACTTCCTTGATGGGTACTTTTTATCTTCCGCCTCCTTCGGTTCATATTAATGCTATTTCATCCTCTAGGGCTCCTATTCGAAGAGAGTTCTTCAAAACTCATTATTTTTCAGACCCTTTCACCTTACCTTATCCTACCTCCACATTAGAAGAAGGTCAAGTGGGTGGAATGGCATTTCTTATGTCTGCAGCTGAGATTTCTTATAACTCTATTGTTGACTCTACAGATTCCATTCCAGTTTCTCTATCACCGGAGGAATTGGATGGAGATGTGGCTCTGGCTTGGACTCTTAGTTCATCTTCAGCTCAGGATTACCTTGATACCACTCTTCCATCTGAAGAGGCCATCCTTGAAGAAATAAATAGTGTAGAGAGACCGTGGGATGATTTGCATCATTGGTCTTACTTTCTCCCAGAATTTCCCGAAGTTGAATCAATTTTTCCTAGCCCTTAGTCATCTGGTCCTGTTCACCGAGTCCTGAACCCTTTAGCACCAACACATGTTTTTTCTAAAGGGAAAATGGCTGTGATTTCTCCTAGAATCCCGGTGAACATCTCCAGAGATCGCAACATTATAGAGAATGTCTTTGTCGGAGCTGAATTTTCCCCTGAAGAGATTCAAATTTACATCGATATCTGTCGAGAGTTTAGAGATGTTTTTTCCTGGTCTTATGAGGAAATTCCTGGTATAGATCAGTCTATTGTCCAACATGAGATCAAGGTATACAAGAATGCTAATCCTATCAGGAAAAAGCTTCGTCCGATCAACCCTAGGAAGGCTACAACTATCAAAGCTGAGGTGGAGAAGTTGCTAAAGGCAGGGTTCATTTACCCAGTTCCTTTGACTGAGTGAGTTTCAAATCCACTTCCCGTGGACAAGAAACAAGGAACAATTCGAGTATGCATCGACTTCAGAGACGTAAATAAAACATGTCCTAAATATAACTACCCAACACCATTCATAGATCAGATTATCGATGAGTGTGCGGGGAATGAGATTTTCTCCTTCATGGATGGTTTCTCTAGATACAATCAAATTACTATCCATCCTGACAATTAGCATAAGACTTAATTTATTTTTCCCTTGGGTACCTTTGCTTACAAGAAACTGCCTTTTGGCCTAAAAAATGCTGGAGGCAATTTTTAGCGGGCCATGTCTTATGCCTTAAATGACATCAAACATATTATCGAGTAATATTTGGATGATTTAGCTGCTCGTTCTCGTAAGGGAATGGATCATCCTTCTCACCTCCTTCAAGTTTTTGAATGATTTCAAAATTATAAAATCCGGTTGAACCCGAACAAGTGCGTTTTTGCTGTCACATCCGGTCAGTTATTGGGATTCATAGTGTCTACGGAAGGGATTTAGGTAGATCCCTTCAAGGTTTAGGCAATACTTCAGTTGCCTCTCTCGTCTTCAATTCGTCAACTTCAAAGTATGCAAGGAAAAGCTAATTTTCTGTGGAGATTTATTGTAAATTATGCTGAGATTACAAAAGGATTTATGATATTATTAAAGAAAGGAGTTCCATTATTTTGGGATGACTTTGCTCAATGCTCATTCGATTCTTTGAAAAACGCATTGACCTCTGCTCCTTTACTGAGTCCACCCGATTATAGCAGGGATTTCCTCTTGTATCTCGCAGTAGTAGAATCTACTATTGGTATGGTTTTGGTTTAGGAAGACGATGCTCTTTTCAACCATGTTATATACTACCTTAGTTGAGGCTTGGTAGGACCTGAAATCTGGTATTCTTCGATAGAGAAGCTAGCTTTAGCAGTTGTTCATGATGTTCAATGACTTAGACATTATATTATTCTACGCAAAACTTATGTTTTGGCAACATTCAATCCATTTTAGTTTGTTCTCAGTAGGTGAGTGATTGGGGGAAAATACAATCGATGGATTGTGATTTTGCAGGAATTTGATCTTGATTTTATGTCTGCCAAGTCCAAGAAATCATTAGTTTTATCAGAATTGATTTCTAAGTTTCCATGTGGAGAGGAGATTTTTTATGACGAATCATTTCCTAATGAGCATCTGTTTCTCATTTCTTCACAAGATCCTTGGTATGGGGATCTTGTTCCAGACTGCGAAGTTTCCCTAAAATTTTTCGAAATATGAGCATAGAAAGTTATGTCACTTAGCGAAAAGCTATTTGATTATTGATGACACTTTATATCGTTGCAGGGTCGATTTGATCCTTACGCGCTTCTTAAATCTCGAAGAAGCTGAGGTTGTGCTGAATGATTGCCACAGTGGAGCTTGTGGTGGTCATTTATCTGAGCTTGCTACAACCCAAAAAATATTGCGTGCAGTATGCTTTTGGCCTTAGATTTTCAAATATTGTATGGAATTGGTCAAAAGGTTTCATCTGTGTTAGGTTTATACTCGAAATATGCGCACTCATCCAGCTCCGCTCTTTCCTCTCATTACTGTCGGACCCTTTACAAAGTTGGGTATTGATTTTAATATTTGTAACCCACCTTCGGCTAAAGGTCACAAGTAAATTATTGTAGCCGTAGACTACTTCACCAAGTGGATTAAGGCTATGTGTACTTTTGGGAATGATGGTGAGACAACAACTCTTTTTTTCTTTAATCAAGTCATTTCTTACTTTGGTATTCCCAAAGAGATTGTCATTGATCATGGTAGTCACTTTCAAAACAACATGATGGTTGAATTGGCTCTGAAATTAGGTTTCTAGAAGGAGTATTCATCTCCTCATTATCCTCAGGCCAATGGGCAAGTTGAAGCCGTGAACAAATCCTTGAAGAAAATTCTTCAAAGGAAAATTGATAAAGCCAGATCCAATTGGCATATTATGTTGTACCTTGCACTTTGGGCATACCGGATGTTAGTCAAAACTGCAATAGGTTTTACTCCGTTTCAACTAGCTTATAGGTTGGAATATATATTTCCTATTGAGTGTGAAATTCCCTCTCTTAAGTTAGCTATCAAGCTCCTTCCTGACACTTCTAGTCTTGAAGAATGCCTCCTTCATTTAGAACATATTGATGAGCAGCGTTGAGATGCAGCTATGATGAATAAGGCTCATAAGAAACGAGTAAAGGTTCAGTATGATAAGGCGATCAAACCTAGGGTCTTCTCTGAAGGTGATCTTGTCTTGGTTTACACCCAAGAGAAGGATGCCTTGAGGGCAGGTAAGTTTAAGTCCATGTGGTATGGCCCCTTCATCGTTAAAAAGGTCATGAAGAAAGGAGCTTATGCCTTGATTGATTTTGAGAGAAATGAGTTGGTGGAGCCCAGAAATGGGCTCTATTTGAAAAATTATTATGCCTAGGTTGTGGCCTAGCATCTTGCTTTGTTGTATATATTTTTGTTTTTGTACATATTTGGGTTTTCGATTTTGTGATGTGATTTTGAAGAATTTGATCTGCTTTGGCAGGTGTGATTGGATGTCATGAGTCACTTTGGTTTCGCCAATGGTGCTAGTAGACATACCTGGAACTTAGCTTCCACGGCTTGGGTACTTCATTATCCATCCGGTCAGTTGTTAGTATCAATAGGTGTTTGCATTGGTCGTACTTATAACAACATAGCAGAATACACTGCAGTGATTAATCTACTCTTGGAGGCAATATCCTTGGGTGTTGATTCGTTAGTAGTTTTCTTGGATTCGCAGCTGGTGGTTTCACAGTTGAAAAACACATATCGGGTCTGAGACCCATTTTTACATCGGTTTTTTTTTAGGGTAGGTTTTTTACAAAGATAATTTTAATTTATAACATTCATTCTTATTCCTCGAGCTAACAATTGGATGGCAAACTTATTGGCTAATGAAGCAATTGATTGGCATATTAATCATTCAATAATTTAAACAATATATCAAATACATCATACATTTTCATACATTTGAGCCATAATATCATATAAATCACTATATATATATATATATATATATATATATGTAGTCAGAGTGTTCAAAAATATACAAAATTTAGACCATCATGTCCTATAAAATTAGGGCTTATGCCCAATCATGTCTATCATCAAAAAATATTACAGTCATCCTATCATATCTATAAAATCTACTCTTGAGGCCCCTACCCAACATTTGTGTTCCTATAGAACACGATTGCAGTCGCTACATGGGGGAATAACCACACCCCGTCTTGTGGTATTCCTACCACTCATCTCTGGATTTCCTCTCGTAGTTCCTCTATAGCAGCCATAGGCACTTGGCGAGTCAAACTCTCCAAGTTCCTCTGTATGGCATGGAGTGTTCTTCCAGGATCTTTAGCATCTACCTCACCTTTGCGGTGCTTGTCCCTTGGGTACCCCTGAGGTCTGATTGGTCCCATGTCTGCATCATGATCATCATAATTTTGTAAGTCGTTTAGTCCAATCAAAAATATTTTTTCATTTTCATACTTTGAAAAAATAAAATAAAAATCACATAATCAAAAGATCAAAAATGAAATCTCACTGATTGCGCCCCATGCTGCACCCGGTGGCAGGACTAGATCTGGATCACCATGAAAGTCCATCCTAGCATAGGGATAATATTCCACTACGATGACTTGTTCTTCCCACCATTGGAAGAACTCATCATCCCAAGTGGTCCGGGGAACTTCACTTCCCCCCAATATTTTCATCAGATCAGCCCAACGGGCTATTCTTGGATCTCTCGGGCTGCTGATAGTAGAGATGAATTTGGTCCGAAGCCATGGGACCCTCTCGAAGAAGAATGTTAGCAAGATTGTACCATACCTGAAATGTTTGGTATTTTCTTTCCAAATTGAAGTTAAATTTTTCTTCATGTTGCTCTGTAAGGCTGTGCACCAATCAAAGAGATGAATCAAGCATTATACTACTACACTCATTTGTGTTCTCGAAGCTTGATGCAGAGAAGAAGATTCTGCTACTTTGCCAATGGTGAAGAGAAGTATCTTCATGTATAAATCCTTGAAGCCTCTGATAGGAATCTGAGTTCCTACTTTTTGTGCATTATCTACGTAGTAGACCTGGACATAATTCTCCATGGTAAGCCCTCCACTAGTATTGGCATGTAAGTCTACTAGGTCTCCTCTCCGAGAGAGTCCAGTGATGAAGTATATATCTTCCACTTCTATGTGTAGTGGCATCTAATAAATTATGAAGCAATCTTCTTCCAGTTCCCAATGATCAACCAACATTTGAAGCAACCTTACATTGCTTTTCATATTTGGAATTTTGAAAAACTTGAGCAATCCACAATTTCAGAGAACATCTAATGAAGTTTGATCTTTCATTACTTCATTGTAAATTGCACTATGTTCACGCTCTCTCCAACTGATAGACATCCTAATAAAATCATTAAATGGTTGGTTATATTCAAAATTTAATTTTTCACTCTGCGCATACACGACTTCAGTTTCACACAGTCGCGTATGATACGCAGGTCAGTCCACATGAACCCCCGTATGTGCAGAGGGTTTCATCAAAAAATCTCTTTCCTATGGTCAAATTTCCAAATTTTTACCTTAAATAGTAACGAAATTGATGCAAAGGATGAGTTTAGAGCATAAATGACAGATTTGGTGCGATTTGACGGCTGATTGCTCCAGTTTTGAGAAAAGGAATTTTTTCTCCAAAAGCTCCTTCTCCACTTCTGCAATGTGAAAATGAGCCAAATGTGAGTCAAATGGTCTATTTATGCCCCGAATTTGAAAATTTTTGAAAATTTTCCTTATGCTTATTTTTTGAATTTGATTAAGGTTGTATAACCGTTTGGCTTGTAAGTGTTGGGCAAGGTATTTTTTCAGGTACATGTTGCTGAATTCGAGTTTTTCTAGTTTTGCTTCGGATCCATGACTACTGACCTCTCATGGTAGGTATATGATTTCAAACTGGCATATAGGTTAGGGAATCTACTTTTCGTTGCATTTTTCATACTAGCCTCCTTTCTGATCACTTGCCATATGGTCGATCCCATCATGTCATGAGTACTTAACCCATTTCACTCGCCAATTTTTTTTAAATTATGATTTGGTGGTAGAGCCTTCCTTTACATAGGCTTCCTAGTTAGTTCCTCACTAGCATTTGTCACCCATGCTGCAATTATTGTAGGCTCGGGAGTCCTCTTTAGTCCCACCTTGTCTTATGTGTTGAAGTTTCATTCTACTTCTTCTTTGCTATCATTTTTCTGGCCATTACCCTAGAGGCTCCCTTATTTTTTTGAGTTGTATTACTGCATTTCATATTAACTACTTGTTTATCTTGGCCTTTAGCTGTCTTCATATAGACTCATGTTTAAGCTATCTTTTGACCATTTATCTCTGTACAAGTTAACCATGCAATCACTTAGCTTTTGTAACTTGACACCTTTACCCATGGATGGAACATTCCTCTAAGTGCCACTTACCAGTTTTCGCCACCTTGAATTGAGCATAGGATTATTCCTATCCTAGGAACTAGTGCATCTGTGTCATGACACTCATTCTATCCATTGTACTATAGCAATATTTTATAATTTTTTAGGCTTTAATATGAAAAAGACAAAAAAAAATATTTTGAAAAAGAGCGAGAACGAGATATTTCTTCCATATTTGATGGCATCCATAGTGTCAGTTTGTCACCCTTGAACAAAGCACAAAAAAAATCAGAGTCTTTCCTCCATTTGGGATGGTTTTAGTTTTGACTTAGGAGAATCCATAACCTTGTTTCATGAATCAGTACTCCCCTGGTTGGTTATCTCTTCCAATCATATGGAGGGTTTTTTCATGCCTCCTGCATGATAAACTTATACAAAGTTATCATTTGATGCCATAATCAAACATGAGTCGTGCTTTTGTTCAAGGGAAGTTAACATGAGTCAGCCTTTTTGCGGTGTCTCTTGACTCATTTTTCAGTCAGCCTTCCTGGTATTGTCAGTGTCTTGTTCTATCACATCAGATTTTTGGTATTTTTTCTTGTGCTGGTTTGAGAAGGTCTCCATTGAATTCTTTCTGTCGGGTTTGTCTCTTATCGACTATGACACATTGCTCTGAGAGTAAACCTAGAGATGCACCTTGTCTCTATTTACATCATTGATAGGTGACCTTGTAATCAGCATTTGATCATCATCATGGGTCTTTGACTGAGTGGTTTCCCTTGTGTTCGACGTTAGCTTACATTATCACACCTGCGATTCATGCAGTACCTTGATGTCCATTTGACCCTATCAGTGGATATCTCGCCTCTTTGTTAGCTTTCATTATTGGTTGGTTCAGAGGGTTTCTTCCATGCACTAGCTTCATCTTCTGCATGCCGAAAACGTACTTCGAGTTAGTTACTTCACTCTAGTTCATTCGATTCCTTCCAAATCTTTGCCTACAGGTTACATTCGTGCTGGATTGATGTGGGATGCCTTAATGCATTCCTTCCAGCAGATATTTTACCATCGAGTCTAACTCATTGCTCTGGGAATAAGGTCTAGAGTCCTTTTGTCAGTACCTTAGGGTTTTTAGTCATTAGTGGCAGACTCTTCACTATCAACAGTGAGGATACATCATTGCCTCATGATTGGTAGATTCTTTTAAGTGTTCAACTTCAACTCATTCATTCACACTTGCTAGATTGTATTGGGGCACCTTGACACTCATTATCATTATCGGTGGGTTGTCTTGCATTTGTTAATGGTATACATCAATGACCGGTAATCAAACGATTTCTCACATGGTCGACCTCAACTCATTTATTCCCATTGTGTAGAATTGTGCCATAGTGATTGGTGAAGACCTCGGGTTTGCATCAACATGTTTTGGTTCACTTTGATAACTCTTTCAGTTTTCTGCTAGTGATGCTATTCACCCTTATATGTTGTAGTTTCATTACAGTAGCATTATATATGTTGGCTTGCGAGTTGCATGTTGTACCATTTCTTCCACCACTTATGATTTGGTACTTGGAGATTCAGTTGTGACTTTTGTGATCAGATATCCATTACAACATCATTTATTAGCCTTTTATATGTGATACTTAGACTGGATTTTGACTTGTAATTTTGGGCAGTGATTAGATGATTCACTATGTACTGTACATTTCAGCTATAATTGTATACATATTGGATCCGATATGTACTTCATATGCAGACATGATTTTCTTTCACTGAGCATGGGTATGCCCACCTCAGACATGAGCTATCTTTCTGATCTCTTCAACTTTTTTTTTGGCAGGATGAAATTTAGTGAAGTCCTCTCTAGTTCTCGCAAGGTTCTTTCCATGCACATAATTCATTTCGACCATCATGTACCCCTTCTGACCTCATATATTAGGGGGCATCTGTTATAACATCATTTATCACCAGCTTGTACTTGATGATTTATACATTGGCCTTGGGCACCCCTTTCCTCCAGACTTGGATTAATTTCTCAAAAATAGTATCTTAAATCCCATACGAAACTCTGCCCATAATTTTGTTCGTATATACACGAGTCCATACATAGAGAACCGCATATGCCATTTTAATCATTAAAAAATATATATTTTCCCTATTTTAGAGACGGGGTTTATGGTTGTTGCACTAAATAATTAACCACCCCAGCCCATGACATAACTGTTCCCAACTGTAAAAACTAATTTGAGGAAGTATAAAAGCACCTCAAGGGAATGGCCTAAGGGAGGAAGAGAGAGAGAAATTTAGATATTATACACCGTTGGAGCCCTATCCAAGTCTGATATATTCCCATGCCTCCTGCACTTCCTAGATATATTCAGGAAACCATTTTTTCCTTGAGATATTCATCACCCTATATGACATCCATTGTGCACTCATCTTGGAAGAAATCTTGAGAGGCTAGGGCTAGGCGGATCCAGAGGATGGTATGCTCGAAAGCCGTGGCATATTTCAGGTGATCTCTTCATGTTTATGTACTATACATGGCATTAATAACATAAGAATCCATCTTGTTCTTGATCTTTATGTGTTAATTATATTTTATACATGTTTAATGATCATCAATTAAAAATTTAATATTATTTTTATGATGTTATGCATGATTTCCACTAACATATAGAACATATATATGCTATAAAACTAAGGGTTTGTTTCCATTCTTTGCTAATTTACAGATTTCGGAGCGCAAAGTGTTGCAGGGGAGTTGCACCTCGTGGGATCTACTTCAACCGAGGGATATTCGGGTAAGTTCTGCAACTTGTAGATTCTATTTATTTGCATAGAAGTTGTTTAAGTGAGTCCTTATTTTAATGGCATGCCCCTGATCTGTGAAGGTTAATCAACCCAAAACCTTTAGGGTAACAATTCCTGAAACAAGCATAAGCATGTTACCAAAAGACAACAATACACTGTGAATAAATAACAACATTAGTAGGTACTACAACAACATCATGTTTACACAAAAATTATCTTTTATAGTCATGTATATTCTTAGTTTTATTTAGAGACCATAAAGAGGCAAACACAATGGAGAATGTTTTCTATCACTTACAAGAGATTGCCAAAAACATTGCATTGTAAAGTAAATTTAATTCATGATGAAATTCCTTCTATCACAAACACAAACACATTGTCAAAAAAAACATTGTAATAATAATCTTTCCTAGGACATCTCCATGTTTGCGAAATTTGTCCTTACTTTTTGAAGATAATGAGATTTTAGTCCATGCCTAAGTAGATCGTTGTTCCAATATAAGAAATGTTAAAACATCAAATTATTAGAAGGCCCTTTGTATGGAATATGTGGTCTAAGAATGAAATATGGGACAAAAAGAAGCATGTTTCCAACAACAACATTGCATTGTGAAAAAAATCATTCTATATTACGCTCTATCACAAACACAAGCACATTGTCAATAAAAAACATTGCAAGGTGAAAGAAATATAATGCAAGTTAAATTTAATTTTAGCATAAAAACAAACACATAACAACATGGTATGGTAAAATAAATCTAGCATGTGGTAGAATTACTTCTAGAAAAAACACGAGCACATTGTCAACAACAATATTGCAAACAAAATTAAATGAAGCACGTGCTAGATTGATTTCTAATAAAGGCATGAGCACATTTCCAACAACAACATTGGAAGGTGAAAGAACTTTAAGCATGCCACATTTCGTTTTAGAAGAAATAACATCTCATGTCAACATTGCAAGGTGAAAGAAATTTAGTGTGTGCTAGATTTACTTCTAGGACAAACATAAACATCTTTCCAACAACAACATTGCAGCAGGGTAAAAGGAAATCTAGCACATGCAACATATCCTTACATCACAAACATAAGAAAATAACAACATTTTATGGTTAAAGAAACCTAGTACATGTTGGATTTACTTCTAGCATAAACACATGGATATTACAAATAAATTCATTGTAAGGAAAAGGAAATCTAGCACCCACAAGATTTTCTTCTAGCACAAAAAAATCACATTGCAAATAATAACATTGTAAGGTGAAACAAATCTAACACATGCTATATTTCATTCTATGATAAACAAAAGCACATAACAACATTGCAAGGTGAAAGAAATGTAGCATATGTTAGATTTACTTCTATCGCAAACACAAGAATATTTCCAACAATGCAAGAAAAGAAATATAGTGTGTGCTAAATTTCCTTCTAGCATAGACATAAACACATTTCCAAATAGAAACAATGGAAAGCATTAGATTTCCTTCTAGAATAATAACTAGATTGTCAAAAATAAGATGGCATGGTGAAGAAAATATAACACATACTAGATTTCCTTCTAGTACAAATTCAAAAACATATTTCTAACAACAAAATTGTTGGGCAAAACAAATCTAACATAGGTTAGATTTCTTCGCATCAGAAACAAAAGTACATTGCAAATAATAGCATTGCAAGGTGAAAGAAATCTAATGCATACTAGATTTTCCTCTAATGGAAACATTATCACATAAAAACATTGTAGGGTGAGAAAAATTTAGCTTGTGTTATATTTACTTCTAACACCAACATATAAATATTTCTAAAAACAACAATGCAGGACAAAAAAAATCTAGCACATGTCAGATTTCCTTTTAGCCTAAACACAAAGATGTTACTAATAACAACATTGCAAGGTAAAAGAAATATAACATGTGCTAGATTTTCTATTAGTGCAAACAAAAGCACATAGCAACATTGTAGAGTGAAAGAAATTTAGCAAGTGCTAGATTTATCTCTACCACAAATACAAGCATGTTTCCGACAACAACATTGTAGAGTACAAGAAATCTAACATGTGATAAATTTTCTTCCAACACAAACACAAACATGTTTCAAATTGAAATAAATCTAACACACACTATATTTCCTTCTAGCACATAACAACCTTGTAGGATTGAAGAAATATAGTGCATGCTATAGATTTATTTCTATCACAGACAAAAGAACATTCCAAGGTGAGGGAAACATAATGTGTGCTAGATTTCCTTCTAGCCCAAACATAAGCGCATTGCCAATAACAAAATTATAAGGTGAAAGAAATGTAAGGTGTGTAGGATTTCCTTCTAGGATAAACATAAGCAGAAAAGAACATTATAAGGTGAAAGAATTCTAGTGCATGCTAGATTTACTTCTAGCACAAAAACAAGCACGTTGAGAACAACAACATTATAGGGCAAAGGAAATATAACATGTGCTAGATTTCCTTATAGCACAACACAAGCACATTATAAGATGAAACAAATCTAGCATGTGCTAGATTTTCTTCTAGCACACATAAGAACATAACAACATTGTAGTGATAAATAAATCTAACACATGCTAAATTTACTTCTAGCACAAGCTAAAGCATATTACCAATAACAAAATTGCAAGAAAATAAATCTAACATGTGCTAAATTTCCTTCTAACATAGTCACATGCATATTTCCAATAACAACATTGCAAGGTCAAGGAATCTAGCATATTTCCTTCTAGCACAAACAACCAGATTGCCAACCACAACATGGCATTGTGAAAAAAATCTAGCGCATGCTAAATTTCCTTCTAGCTCAAACACAAACACATTGTCAATAAAAATGTTGCAAGTTGAATTCTGATGTGTGCTAAATTTTCTTCTAGCACAAACACAAGCACATAAAAAACATTGTAAGGTGAAAAAAATCTAACATGTGGTATATTTACTTTTAGCAAAAACTCAAGCATATTTCCAACAACAACATTATCAAGCAAATGAAATCTAACATGTTCTAGATTTAATTCTATCATAAATGAAAGTTCATTGCTAATAACAACATTGTAAGATGAAAAAAATATAATGAGTGATACATTTCCTTCTAGCATAAATAAGTGCACATTGTCGATAACACCATTGCAAGGTGAAGGAAATCTAACCCATGCTAAATTTTCCTATAGAAAAAACATAAGCACATAACAACATGGCAGGGTTAAAGAAATCTAGATCGTGCTAGAATTAGTTTTAACACAAACACAAGTATATTGCCAAAAGCAATATTGCAGGGAAAAAATAAATCTATTTTGTGCTAGATTTTCTTCTATCATAGATACAAGGCATTATCAATAGCAACATTGAAAGGTGAAAGAAATCTAACATGTGCTAGATTTACTTTTAGTAGAAAGACAAGCATATTGCCAGCAACAAAGGCAAAGGTGCATGCCAAAAGAAAACTAGGACTTGTTAAATTTTCTTCTAGGACAAACAAAAACACAATGGCAATAAGAACATTACAAGGGGAATGAAATCTAACATGTGCTACATTTCATTTTAGCACAAACAACTAGATTGTCAACAACAATATGAAATTAGAAAAATTTCCAGGCTTTATGGGTTTTTCTCAATGAAGCTGCATAGAAAATGTAGTAACAACTGTTTTGAATAGGTAACCAACCATGCCAATTTACTCGTATGTAAATCAGGGTTGGGTTCTAGTGGCTTGGTAGAGAACTAACTTGTTTAACACAGGGGTATGGCCAGATAATGTTGGACCGTTTTCATGGATCACTAAATCTGATCTTGAGAGAACACTGTAAATATTATGCATTTAGTAAATATTTTTAACGAAGATAATATAAAGTTGGAGCAGACACTTGTATATTTAACATTGGTTTTGTTGGGTAGCAGTGTAGTGCAGATAAGCCCTTGTTAATATGGCTTGTTTGAGTATGCAGAGCTATTGCTTCTCCATTTTGGCTCTATGCATCTCAAATTACAGAGAGGTGAATACGTGTCAGCTATGGGAAGGGGTGGATGCAGAGGAAGAAGGGTAAACATGTCGGTATACTAGTCTTACATTATTTTTGCATACAATGGTACTTTGATACCTATAATACTAATGGCCCAAATAATATTTCAGCTACATCAAATAATTAGTAACTACTAGGTGGCATGGGCAACCCCTACAAAATAAAATGAGAGTTCCCCTATTAGAAAATCCCTTCTCATTCTCATTTATGTTGCTTTGAAATTAAACAGCTCTTTGTGCATTCTCATGAGCTCTATGCTTCTTTCACTGGTTGGAATTAAAACTAACAATAAGCTTTTCAGCAATCTGCACAGGTGTATATTTCGTGCACCAATGTCCTTTGATGCAACTCCATTTGGGTGAATACTGAATCAGGCATCAACTGATCAGAGTGCACTGGAAACATTGATTCCTACACAACCAGGAGCTTTGGATTTTGCATTTATACAACTTTTGGGGATCATTGCAGTCATGTCTCAGATTTCTTGGCTGGTATTCATTGTGTTTATACCAGTGGGTTCAACTTGTATATGGTATCATCAATATTACATACCATCAACTAGTGAAGTGGCTTGGTTTTCATTAGTTTCTAGAGCTCCAATCGTACAAAATTTTGGAGAATCAATCTCTAGACCAACCATAGAAAATTTTAGGGGCGAATTTTTGCCCATGGACAAAATTAAAGGGTTTTAAATTTTTATTGGGCGAATTTTTTTGTATCATAGTATATTATTTCAAATCGTCCCAAATTTATTTTAGAAAAAAATTACGTCTAGAGGTTAGCCCACCTCTTATTTTAAGGGAGAGGGTAAAAAAAGTAAATTTATATTTCAAATCCCCCCAAATTTATTTTATAAAAAAATAGGTCTAGAGGTTAGCACACCTTATTTTAAGGGAGAGGGTAAAAAAAGTAAATTTATATTTCAAATCACCCTAAATTATTTTATAAAAAAATTATGTCTAGAGTTTAGCCCACCTTATTTTAAGGGAGAGGGGGAATTAAAGCCCTTCATAACTCTGGATTTAAGATGGATCTAGGTAAAAATAAAAATCACACTATGTGAAAACAATTTTACTTGATCAAAATAAAATAAAAATAATAAAAAAAATAACATTAAAATAAAAATAATTTCATGGTATTGACACATGGTATGAGAGCCCATGGTATTTACCCATGGTATTCATGTGGAACATAACATATTTAAAGGGTAAAATTAAACCAACCTAAATCCATCTTAACTTAGGATATACCAAGCTGAGAGAGAGATATCAATATAAAATAGATTGTGATGCAAACATATTTTCATTGAGTGAAAATAAATTTGAACCCTTTTGAGGTTTGGTGGATCAAAAGTTAAATTGGATTTACACTGGTCACATTTTGTAAGCCTAGATGATGCTTCAGAAGTGGGTATGTTTTTTTATGTTATACATTCCTAGATGAGGCTTTAGAAGTCGGTATGTTTTTTTTATTTCAAAATATTGTTAGGAGCAGTAAACAATTTATTTCCCCATTAAGATAGAGATTTAAAGATAATAGGGAAATTGACATTATGGATTGTGTGAATTTGAAGATGATGTAACAAAATATTCTTGTAATTTTCTCAGAATGTTCGATTTCATGGAATATTTTCCCTCCTCCATGGAATTCCTAATTCTGATATATCAAGGGTAGACATTTTTTTAACAAAATATTCTTGTAATTTGCTCAGAATATTCCATTTCATAGAATATTTTCCCTCCTCCATGGAATTCCTACAAGACGAGACTCCTCTTTTAACTAAGCCTCATGAGTAGCAGACTCTTCTTTGGGAAAGAATTCATCTTAACTTCAGTAAGTTTAGCTGATCTTTACCTTCATTTGAATACCTTTATTGACAATATTTGATACCAACAAGTTAAAGATCATTTTAGCAAAATCTTATTGAAATTTAAACTAAAATATTATATTTTCTGAAAAATAAATCTAATTAAAAATGAAACTTTGGAAATTTATTTTTAGCAATGGCACGTTGTTTTTCACCCTAATCTCTTCAAAGTTTAACTCCATTGGCTTCAATATTTGCAGGTATAAATTGTGTTTTTTTTTTTTTTTTTACTTTTAACTTTGATGAAATTCATAAAAGGAAATGCTAAAAGTGATATGAAGGGTTGTTTAAAAATGAGATCATCATAAAAAAGTTCTATGATGGGTAGGAGGAGCCATCAAATTTAACCCCTGAAGCCACGAATTTTAAACCTTCACAGTTTACAACCTTCACAATTTCAGAATAAGTCTAGGTGGTGTTATTAACTTTTTTTTACTTTATTATTAGTTTCTTTTAATTAAGTATGAAAACATTTTCTTTGAGAAGTAAATAATCTCTAATTATTTTATATTTTATATTTTTACTTTTTTATGAAAATTATGAAAACATTTCCTTAGAAAGTAAGGAAATAATGATTCTACATATGCATTTTTTTTTTTATGAAAATTATGAAATGCAATTCTAGCTATTTTTAATTTCTTGAAATGTATCTTTAGATAAATACAAAGCTAGATTCTACAATTCCAAAAAAATTACTGAAAACTAAAAATTGATTTTATCATAAATAATAAAAAAACAAAGAAACAAAAAATTATGGATTCTAATTAACACACGCGTTACTTTTAATTCAAATAAAATATAACCTCAATCCCACACATAAAGTTATCTAAAAATTAAAAAAAAAAATTAAAAATATTTTAACCAACTCCATTAAAATTTGTAAGGAAAATATTTTAACACATAACCTTAATCTTATTAAAAAACAAAATAATACAATCAGAAAAGAACACTGAGTTTCAAAAAATTAACCCTATTTGAGGTTTTCGCCACTTCTACCTAATTTGATAACCAACATGGGAGGGAATCCCACATTGTTCTTCCAATAAAAAACATCCAATACCATCTTAAAGTCCATTACTAATAATTTTAGAGGTTGTTACATTAAGAAGCATGAATTTTTAAGGAGTAATCTTCCAAATCCAACCACAGTCTTATCATTCATATAGACACAATATTAAATTTAAAATAATTACTCGACAAACGTTTCAAGGGTGCACACAAAACTTCCCAGTTAATGCAGGATCAAACGTAGGCATAAACTCAGTAACGATGTTGTCGAGTTACGCAAGAGATCTAAGTTATTACAGAATCAAATGTAGGCATAAATTTAGTAACATATTTTTCCAGTTACATAAGAGATCTATGATAATACATAATCACTGAATAGACACATACTAAAGATTCACTGAATAAGGTAAAAATGAGATAGCTTTAATTATCTGAGTCTTCACCACCTTCCTTTTATCTGAATATCTATGGTACAAAGAGTGATTTATCCATCACCTCCCTTTTTTTTAGCGTTGGTGGCCGTAGGTTCCCATCTGGTTGCAGAGGGAACAATTCGAGCAATTCTCCCCTCTTTTCAAATTCTGTTGAAATTGCTAGTCCCTTCTCATCAAATGAAATTTAACTTAAATTAGAATTTGAACAACGTATTTGAGAACTTTGAAAACTAGAATATGAACAATGTATTTGAAAATTGGTTTATGAATGGGGAAAATTCATGTGCATATATATTTGAAATCAATAATAAAAGCGAAGGAATTTGGACGTAAATGTAATATCTAACAGTTGAAGAGGAAAAGTATGTAACAAAAGAAAATATTTTATTTAACTTTTAACACTGAAGGCTCATTGCAATTCTTGAATAGGTTGGAAATATAATAAAGAAGAACTAGCCTAGCCAATTATTTGACTTGAATTTTCATTTTAATTGTAGTTTTCTCAATATTTTGGTAATCCTATAGATATGAACAAATTTAATTGTTAACTGTTAAACTTTGTGCATATCCATTAAAATTTCGAGAACATTTCGAAACCTGAAATGAGTTATGCTCAAATCCCTTTGAAAACAACTTGGATCGCTTTCTTATATAATCTACTTACCTGAGATAAAAATGTAGCTATATTTGTCGAAGTATCGCAAATAATGTTGCAGGTTGGGGCTGAACATAGACAACGCCACAAAATAATAATTTTTTAGGAAAATACTTAAAATTATTGGAAAACATAAAAAAACAATGTAGAGTTGACCAGGGGTTGAAGGGGTGTAGGGTGGCCCCAAAGAGAGCTCTGTGATTTGCTTCTCATATTGAGAGGACTCCTGCATGGAATTTTTTTGTTCTTTCCGTCTCTTGCTGTAGTGAGTGTTTTGAAATCAATAAAAAACAATCTTTTCTTCCACATCTCTATAGGATTTGAGTAAACTCACAATATCTATGACCTCATCCGGAGTAGGGTTTGAGTAAACTCACAATATGAATTACATAGAATATGGCAAGGTTATCTAGATGGGTAAAGACCAAGTTTGAGCAAAAGAATTTATTTGGTTCAAAATCACATGTGTTTGGGGGTGCCTTTCCAATTAATTTTCCCTTGGGATGTGATAAGACATTTGTGGTAAAACATAATAAAAACATGCAAAAGTATTTTCAATAGTATATAGCAAGAACCTAGAGCAACATTACTCGTGATTTTTCTTTTCCAAAACATGGAAAATTGTATATCATAGTTTTTAAATAAATATTTTTCTTATTATTAATATGTTTCTATACATTGGTAACGAATCACTAATATTTTACAATGTTTTCTATTTTTTAGAAGATTAACCAATAATTTTCAATACTTTATAACCTAGTGAAATATTCGCCAAAAAATTATATATGTATATTATATTAATGAAAAAATAAGCTATACATTTTTCTATATACCATGGGGATTCACCCATTTATTATAAATATAAATTTTGGGGGTTTCTTAAAATTTTCCTTGGGACCAACCACCATTAGATGTTTTGACCAGGAGTCTTGGTTCATGGAGATAAATCTCTAGTTGATTATTGATATGTATACTAGACCTAGTCTCAAAAATGTTGGGGCCAATGCATGGATTAGTATTCTGGTGGATTTTCTATCAAATCTTGCGTTTACATTCTCTATAATATTCCTGATGGAAATCTACAATGATAAGAAAATCAAGCATAGTAAAAAAAAACAAACACACAAAATTTACAACACATTAAACACCTAGAAATCTCCATAAACTGCACTGAACTAAGCCATTCTATTAATATAAATGTTGGGTACGAAGGTAAGATCAAAAAACATGCACCTGGGCTTGCCCAAGGAAAGCTAGCAATGCCTAGGTGATGAAATCGACTACTCTAACATGCAATGTGGTTTTCCCCAACAATCTCTCCACTAACCCAATGAAAAATTGGATTGTTGGCTGCAAACATTGGTCGTTAGGGTCCCCTCTGGTGCTCAAAACATTCCAAGAAATTAACCTCGGACTCTCCTCCAATAACCCACAAAAACCCACGAAGGAATTAGCCAAATGTTGACCTCATAATTTTGGCCCAATTTCCCCTAGCTCCTCCAATTGTTGGCTGAGTTGGGACCCCTATTTGACCCCTCGAATCTACCCAAAAAATTCTACCAAATTATTTATGAGATCTTTGTCAAAAACCCAGAAAAACCCATAAAGGGCTTGCTCTAGTTTTGACGCTCCAAAATTGAGCTCAAAATGCTTGTCTCTCCACCACAACCAGAAATTGTAACCTGTAGCAGATGTTGGGTTTGTTTCTCCACAAAAATGATGGAAAATCCCCCACGATTTCCCCAATCTAATTCTAAACAACCTCAGCTCCTCAATCCCTTTCACAAGCCAATTGTTGGCTTTGCCTCATCAACTCCTCCAAGAGCCCTTGTGTACTTTCCCCTTTTTGCATCATTGGAGTGTCTATAAGCTCACCAATCACTGTGCATGTGAGTCTAACACCTTCATGATCATGCTATCTTCCCCACAGCTGGCTAAGATCATGCTTTGATACCATTGTAATATTCCTAATATAAATTTACAATGATAAGAAAATCAAGCACAGTAAAAGAAACAAACATGCATAATTTACAACACATTAAACACCAAGAAATCTCCATTAACTATGCTGAGTTGAGCCATTTTATTAATATAAATGTTGGGTACAAAGGTAATATCGGAAAGCATGCACTTGGGCTTGCCCAAGGCAACCTAACAATGCCTAGGTGATGAAATTGGCTACTCTAACATGCAATGTGGTTGTCCCCAACAATATCTACGCTGACCTAGTGAAAATATACAATGATGAATGTGAAAAATGATTGTTAGGGTCTCATCCAGTGCCTAGAAAATTCTAGGAAATTAACCTCGGGTTCTCCTCCAATAACCCACAAAAACCCACGAAGGAATTGGCCCAATGTTGGCCTCAGAATTTTGGCCCAATTTCCCCTAGCTCCTCCAGTTGTTCGCTGAGTTAGCACCAAAATGCTAGAAAATCCCCCAAAATTTCCTTTCCTGCTCCTTTCTTGCATCCTAGCTGGACCAAAAATGTGTGGTATCCTCCCAGCTACCAAATATGAGTAGAATTTTCCTCCCTAGGGTGGCACTCGTGGTCGACCGAGGAAGAGGGTGACTTGGCCCCCAAGAAAGACTGCATAGTTCTGGGCAAGATGACGCGGCCCCTGCTCTAGAAATTTGTACTGTTGTGGAAATACCTCATGCCTTTATCCCACAAAAAAGGAAGTCTCATACACCAATTTGGTGCCTGGCTTAGTCGTAACCTTAAAATTGGATAATAATAATAATAATTTACATGCTTCAAATCACCTATTCATCCAATAAAATTTTCCAAAAACTTTTATCTACTGAACATATGAAAAATCTAATCCACACTTACATAAATCCATTAGAAGCACCCCCTCTTCTAGAAACAAACTCTGTTATCCATCCATCTATAAAATTCAATCCATAGGTTTTAATCCATTGCAATTGAAATATCTCAGCAAGAGGTTACAACCTTGGACATGCTTTACAACATGCTATGTTTATCCATCCCCACAAGAAATTTTGTAAACTCTGTGACACCATAAATGTCTTCTCCAACAAGCTTCGGAAATTCTTCTCCGCGACTTACTTAGAGGACACAATATTGTTTCAAATGCTATTGCAATTACATTTTTGAAAAATACCTGGATTTGTTTGAGGTATGGGAGGCAAGCGATGCTTAATCCATAGGTTCAATAAATGACATGTATTCATCCTCAAATCCTGCAAAGACTATTCTCATCCTTCTTACAAAATGGTGTTGTATTTCCGTAGATGGTAGTTCTTTAATTGTTGGGGACAAAATTATTTATAAAAATGAATCTTTAAAGCTTGTATGTGCTAATATACATCCAATGTTGATGTTGGAAGAATTGATTTCATACCTTATTCACCGCACTATATACCTATGACTTTAGCCTTTTTACAAACTCGCATTCCAAACTCTTTCTACTAGCAGTTTGCAGGACGAGACCAAATGCTTGTGGGCATGCATAATAGGTACATTGGTCAACATCTCTAGCCCAACTTTAGATAAAGTTTTCTTTGAATTCTAAATCCATGTGATATCCAAAATAAATCCATCATGTCATTGTTAATAACTATTCATTCGATTCTTCTTAATATGCATGTGATATCCAACATACTAATATATGGGGAAAGGCCTATAATTAAACCCTGCTAAGATCTATCTGCAAATTTGAAACACTTTCACTAGCCTCCTTCAATACCTTCAACATGTTTTTATCAACCCAGAGATGTGATTAGTTGATACATTTACTGCTTCGCCTTGCCATGCCCCAACGTCACTGTATTTAAGTCAAGAATACAATCACTAACTTATTTCCATATTACTCTCATCATCACTGTTTGCAAGATTTCTGCCAACCTTTATCTTAGATTCGTGCTCAGTCTTATATGAATTCATTCTCTTCCAATCATATAAAGCTCATCATGAGAATTTCAGACTCTCAAAGAGTCATTTCAAATGGCCACTATAAGAAACCAAATGTTCTTATTACTTAATTCTTACACTCTCTTGCACTTGGTCAATCTGATTTCTGTTGCTTAAAACAATGGTTGATCACTATTTTAGTCAACAATACTTATGTCCTCTACAAACCTTTGGTTGTTTGGTAAATAAATTAAAGGGGCTAGTTTGACTATCAATCTAAGTTTCCACAAGCCATAATACCCACTCTACACCCCCTCATTCTACATTAGCTAGTGGAGATAAAGGAAACACAACTTTGTCTATATAAGGTGACGATTAATTTTGTGGAAAGGAGAAATATTGAATCCCTCTTTTGGTTTGCTATGATGGTATTAGTGATTGAGTAATTCTGCTAGAGCATAGATGCAATATATAAGGTGAACGATGATATAAAGGTATCATATATATGTAAAGTATTGGCCAAACCACAAAATTTGTTATGCCATAAACAGAAGAGATCCCAAAATATTGTGGAAAAAACTTCCATCATGATAAATAATATTAGTTTCCCCTGTTGCAATGCACTTCCACAAGAGTTGAATAATATGGAGACATTGAATATGAAAACCATTTGACCAGTGTAAGAATATTACTCTTAAACTATTATTGATTAATGTTGATAATAGTGGATTATAGCAAAAATCTCAAATTAGTTGATATTACCAACTGCAGTAAAATAACCCAAAACAAATGCTCATTACAATTGACAATCATTATGAGTTACATAGTTTGTGCACTGGTCTTGAAGTTCAAGATATAAGAAGTGGAAATGGAAACAAAGAGTTAAAATTTGTTGTTATTTTCTGCAAAGGTTAAGCATAATGAGAGTAGAGCATGGAGAAGAAGAAGTTGAAGATGGTGAGCAAAGTTTAGTTTTTCATAGAGGGATTTCTACCATAACCAAGGTTGCCTCAATTTAGAGTTTATTTTTGTTTATGTTACAAACATACACAACTTGGAATTGATGACCATTGAAAAATGTTGCAAAAAATATGAGGGACCTTTTTTTTGTTTTGTTGGATAAAAAATAACAAATCACTCATTTTCCACTTGAAAATGGAGTCATGTATCTATTACATGGGTGTGGAAAGTTGAACAAATTTGACTTGTACTTAAGGCCTAGGAAATTTACATATACAAGACTTGGCTATATTGGGAAAAAGAATGCAAAGAGAAGGTGTATTCCCTTAGGTTTTATTGAGAATATGACTAATATCTCCTTGAACTTTCAAATGGATTATTAAAATTAGAGAGACTTGAAATGAGAGGTTTCCATTTCACTGAATTTGCAATAGTGGTTGCAATGTTGAACGTAAACTCATTGAAGTATATCGGGGAGCAAGGATACAAAAAAAATTAAAATAGGTGAAAAATGTTTGTCTATATCATGACCATTTTGGAACATAGAGTTTACCCCACCTCTTAGAAAGACATGGGATGAACTTGATTGAAATGGAAGTATTGTTTGGAAACTGATCAATGCATATTTTGGCTTACTATTCTTTGGCTAGAAGAAGAGTAGATAATCCAAGTTTTTAAACCTTATATTGCCTCATTCTTGCTCAGTATCAACAAATTAGGTTGGTTTATACATTTCATGATTGTGACCTGGATTTATATATAGTAAGTAGTAGGATATCATTCACCCACCAGTCAGTGTACCTTCCTAACAATTTGTATACAAAAATATTTCCATTCATCGCCCACATCCTCCTACTTCTATGTGCCATATAAATATTTGGGCAGATGAAACCCTTCCATTGTGATTTCCTTCTACCTCTCATGACGCTTCTAGGAAAAAAAATATCTGGCATTGAGGCTTGAAAATCGAAATGGAGCAGTGTTGCTAAAATTCTTTTTGGTAATGCAACATTCAAGATTGAAAGACAAATATCAAGAAATGCACCATTTAGTATTAAAGGATAGATCTCAAGAAACCCCACTTTAAAGGGTTATTATATTAATGAGAATATGCAGAGGCTTCTTCAAGCTTAAGTTTGATGTAGCCTCAAAATACAGAAGGGAAATAAGTTAGGATGGGGATTTATTTACAACCATACGAAGTTGGTAATTCTTGGTTGTTTGTTCATTTGCGACAAATCTTGAAAAATGTATCCAATTTCTAGTGCTGGTGCTGAAGAATTGTTTAAACAGAGACATGGCAACCATGTTTATGGAATCACAGAAAGAGACTTGAGTAAGGTGATTAAAATGGCAAAGGGAAATTGTATGTGAATATAAGAAGTTTAAGGGCTTCAAAAATTATAAGAATATAATGATGGTACTAGAAGAAAATATTTTTTTGTAGAAAGGTGTTTGATAACAAGTTTCATCTATAGTAGATAAAGAAATCAGAAGAATTTCAAACCTTTAGTTGGACAAATGTCTATGGAGCAGAGAATTTTCAGTCCTCTCTATAGAGATTACAAATTAAGGACAAGGCTTGAATGAGATCACTTCCATTATGATGATGCAATGTTGAAGACATAGTAATCGAGGTTGAATTTGTATACAAATATAGTATGAGATGGAAAATTTTGGGTAAAGAAAAAAAAATTGGGACTAAACATCTCCCTGATACAAAAGAAAATATGTTTTTTTCTTTTCTAAATTTTAAAATTCAAAGAAATGTAACTGTCAGAGCCCTTCAAAATGGATACAAATTGTGGCTTCCTTCTTCAATACTTAAGTTTTAAACATGATACTATTGGTGGTTGAACTCATTTATACTATAGTTTTTCCTTCATCATGCTCTCAAAGTATGACTTCTAAGTTCTCACCAAATCAAATACAAAGGGAAACACTTTGAGAATAAGCTAATCAAAATCTTCATGATTCAATCCAATCCCTTCTCCATCCTTTCACCTCATTTGCGGCCATCCAACCTCATCCTGACCAAGGTCAATGAGTGCCCCCATGTTTTTTTGTGGACTCAGGCCAAGAGCCAACTCTGGCACAGGGCATGCTGGTAATGATTCAACTTCAGAAACAAAGTGTGGTCATCAAACATGGAATTGAAATACTTAGCCAACAACTGCAAGCTTTGAGATATGAGTTCGGGCATTGAGCAATATGAAATACAACTTCTCCACAACCTTTGTGTATTTCTCACAAGCCTCCTTGTTTCACGGATCCATTATGGGATCTTTACTTATGGGTGCAAATTCTGCTTGGGGAACATAAATGTTGCTAGTTTTATACAACAATATGACTTTAGGACGAGGATCTTTGAAGGATTCAGGTTCGGGATACCTCTATGAGCTCTATCATTGTTCTACTGTTGGTCCTAAATTGAGGTCTGCAACATTACTACACATTATTTCATCATCACAATTATGTTTTATATTAAAGTAAAAAATTGTGGCTTTACCCATAATACAAGAAGCAAGAGGGCTCATCATATTTTTGACATCTGGAGCACTGATTATCCATTCAAAAAAAAAGGGAGGACAAAGTGAAAAATGGAATTATAAGTTCTAACATATTTCCAAAGACCCTCTTCTATACCCACAAGAGTACGATTTTCAAAATTGTTTACACAAAATTATGCAAAAGACATTAATGATAATTCCTGTCAGCTTCACTATAGTTCTTGCACTGGAACAATTGGATGCTAGGGCTTGGGTTCAGAAGCTAGATACATACTTCCACCTGAAATCCATGCGGGAGATTTATGCTATTCGATTTTCTATCCTTCATTTGGAAGGGGATGCCCAAGAGTGGTGGTACTATGGGCTAATCATGTTGGGACATATTCAAATCACTTCTTACACAGAGTTCACCCAGAGGTTGTTGGAGAGGTTTGAGAGGAAAGACCCAGAGGTACATTTCAGGGAGTTAGCCCATCTGAGGCAAACTGGCAGAGCAAAGGCATACATTACTAGGTTTTAGGGACTGGCAGTGATAGTGAATAGCATTTTAGAGGCTTGGTTGATCATACTATTTTTGGAGTGGCTAGCAGAGCCATTGCATGGTTGGGTGAGGGCCTATAAGCCCACATCTTTGATGGATGCTATCTCCAGGACCCCATATATGATTGACATTATCCCCAAAACCCGAGCTTTGTCCCCACTAGACCCACTGCACCACATGGGGACCGAGACACTATACCACCCTAGGGGATGTAGGATGTGGTTAGATGGACGAGGAGACCCAAAGGGGGATTAGGAGGCGTAAGTTGTGCTTTACATAAAAAATACCCTGGGCACCTAGGCACAAGTGCACCAAGGGAAAGGCCCACTACATTGAGGTGTATTCAGATAGTGAGTCAGTTGAGGAGTTTGAGGTTCGAGCACATTCGGGAGATGAGGGAGGACCATCATCAGGGGGAGCACCACCACCACCACCACCACCACCACTTAGAGGGGGATCGTTTTTCCCATCAGGGGGAGTTCTTACTTCACTTTGTGGAGTTCCGAAGTATTTGACACTCGGGATTAGGGGGATGGTATAGGGGCAACGAGTTTCAGTTTGGGTAGATAGTGCGACCACCAAAATATTTATTGATTCCAAGATGGTGGAGTGTAGGGGCATCCACACAGAGATTTTCGAGGGGTTCTTGTTGGTTCCAGGAGACCAGACCATGTAGTGCACGAATTACACTCTCGGGTTGACTGTGATGATGGGAACTACTTGGTTACTGATCACTTTTTTGTAGCTGATTTCCTAGAGACCAACGTGGTGTTGGGTGTCCAGTGGTTATACTCATTGGGGAGGGTCACCACTGACTAGTATAAGTTAGATATGGAGTTTGTGGGGCCATATGGGAAGATAGTATTGTTGAGGGGGATGCACTCTTTACCACCCCAGAAAATTTCAGCACACTGGATGGAGGTAGATATATGCCATGGGGACATAGAATGGATGGTTGAGCTGAGGATTTCAGAGATAGGGGCCTAGACACGACCAGTGCACCCAAATATATAAGCCGTATTGGAGAGGCATCAGGGGGTTTTTAGGGATATCCCTCCAGGTAGGCCACCAAGCCGAGGGTTCGAACACACTATTGAGTTAGAGGAGGGAGTGCATGTAGTTATCACGATCCCGTATAGGAATCCCAAAGCCTATCAATATGAGATTGAGAGGGCCATTCAGGAGTTGCTAAGATTGGAGCACATCAGGCTGAATTCGAGTCCCTTTGCTTCTTTTGTGGTGTAGGTGAAGAAGAAGGATGGGAAACGCCACATGTGCATTGACTACAAGGTCCTCAATAAGAAGACATTGAAGAACATGTACCCTATTCCGTGCATTGATGAGTTAATGGACAAGCTTAGAGGAGCGAAATAATTCTCTAAGATAGATCTGCGCTTGGGGTACCACCAGATTCGTGTGAGTGAGAAGGACATCCCTAAGACTGCATTTCGTTGCCACTACAAACATTTTGAGTTCTTGGTGATTCTCTTTGGGCTAACCATTACTCAGGTTACATTCAGTCTTGTATGAACCACATATTTCCTATGTAGTTGCAGCGCTTTGTCATTTTCTTCTTTGATGACATACTCATCTATATCCGGACGTGGGAGGAGCACCTTCAACATTTGGAGGTAGTACTTCGCATACTAGAGGAGAAAAAATTGTAAATGAAGATGTCCAAATGTGAGTTTGGATTGATAGATATATTGTACCTTGGGCATGTGATTGGCCTAGAGGATGGAGTAAAGGTACACCAGAAGAAGATCGAGGCCATTTTGGATTGGCAAACACCCATGAATGTGACTGAGCTGAGGGGGTTCTTGGGCATTTGTACGTACTACTGGAGATTCGAGAGAGAATTCTCACAACTTGCAGCACCCCTCACGAACTTGTGGAAGAAGGGGGGTTTTGAGTGGATGAAGGTAGCAAAGGAGGCATTTGAGCGTCACAAGAAGGTCATGAGTAGTTGTTCTATTTTGGCTTTGCCTGATTTCACTCGACTGTTTGTATTGGGAGTGATGATTCAGGTGAGGGAGGTCGTGTTGATGCAGGGAGGCCACCCCATAGCCTTTGAGAGTAGAAAAGTTGCTACCCCATGACCGAATTCACTTATGAAAAGGAGATGTTCACCATGTTGCAAGCCTGGCCAAATATAGACAGTACTTGGTGGGGACTGTCATTCTCTCTCGAGTTGTTTTTGTCATCATCCCTGGGAGAGTCCCTTATATTAGGGCACTCTCTTGCATAGTGACCAGTCTTATTACAAGTGTAACATCTTCCATTTCTTCCTTTGGGCCCCTGCTCTACCATGGTTCTTCTTATTTTCATGAGTGGCAAAGGCAGTAGGGTCACTTCCATTTCCATTAGAGGCATACTCCATTATTATTGTTTCCTCTTGAGTGCATCTTGTCAATATTGCATAAAAATTAGGAATCACATTATTATTAAGAATAGCGGTGTTAAATACATCCCAATCATGGGGAGACCTCCAAGTGCGATAAGAACCATCTCTCAATCAGATATTGCTTCCTCAATAGCTAGGAGGTTGTTCTTGATTTCAGTGAGCCTCATAAATAGGGATTGAATAGATTGATCCTTTTCCTTCTTGATATTCTTCAATTGATTCTTGAAGAAAAGGATTTGATTAGCATTGCTAGCCCTGAACATGCTCACCAGCTTATCATGCATCTCCTTAGATGTCTTCATCTCAGAAATGTAAGCAACCAAGTGCTTATGAATAGAATCCTGGATAATCATCTTTGCTTTGATTTTCCCTTTTCTATACTTTATCTTCATGGAAGCAGTTGCATTTGATGGAGGCTCTTGAATCTTCTCCTACTCATAGTCCATGACATCTTGATCTTCTAGCATCAAATCTAAGGACATATTCCATGCATGATAATCAGACTTATTAGTAAATTTATCATTGGCCTTGAAACCCTTGTAGGTTGAGGAAGCCATTTGTCCTTGATAGGATTCCTTCCTTTAGTGATTGCTTCTAACACTAGCTTGGACTCTTGGACTTTGTCTTCACCTCAGCTTTGATACCATGTTAAATTTAGATAACCATGGTATTCTCTGCTTGATGGAATTTTACTTCAATATTTCTTAGGCCCGACACAATATAGCAATTACATAAACATGAAAGTAAAATGTTGATAGAACACAATAATAGATCAATAGAAGACAAGCCAAATATACATCAGATTTACAACTCCTTTTGTCCAACAAAGATATGAGATATTGTTGCGTTACGACAGTCAACATGATGCTTCAACTAGCAAAGTATTTCTCGGTCAGCTAATCCTTCATGTGTCACACCCATAGCCCTCAAAGACAACTCATCACAAGTCAACAATGGTAAACCCAAAGTCAACACAGGCAACAACAGAAAATTCAACGCTATGGCTTCGATCAAATAACTCGAATTTCCTTGATTTTAGTGCCCAGCAGTACAACCTCCCAAAATCAAAATTTTGGCAGAAGATTGAGGTCAAATGACAAAGGGTTGATCATGGTCAACGTTGGTCAATGCTGCAGCAACAAGCCCTAAATAGATCCGCTGGAAAACAATAGCTTCTCTTCACACGTGTGAGGGGGAAAAATCCTCCAAAGGCTATCGAACCAATCAGATTACAATGAGAGAATGTGTGATGAGATGATGAGCAAATGACCTTCAAGTCTTTCCAATTTATATCCATCAGTGAGGGTATGTGACACATCTATTAGGCATGTGAGCCTACATTACAAATATGGCCAACCTTGCACATGTGGAAAATAAATTCAAAATAAATGTTCTTCTCATCTAAACAAGGTGATCTTTAGATCAATATTGTACCTCTTTGAAAGAGGAATCCAACAAAAATATGACCATCGTCATATGAGCAGTGCAACATGGAGTTTGGACCTAGTTGCCAAAAAGTAAAAATCTAGCCCTCTTGTATTTATCAATGTTGCGAACATCGACATCGGGATAAAATTGACAAGGGTCTGGAAAACCAAAACTTGGGAAAATCGGGAAAATATTAGTAAAAATTTCCAAACATCGGCAAAATTAAGATACCATAAAAATATTTTTAAAAATCGGAAAAAATCATCTAGGCCAACAAATCGTGATTTTAAGATAAAATCAGGATGTTATCGAGATGTTTGCAACAATGTATTTATAGATTTATTTGAAGGGATTTTCTCCTTAATTGATTGAGGTTCACTTAAAACCCCAACTTTGGGCTTCTTTACCAAGTTACCCCAAAGCTTTCCCTCCATTTCCCAAACATTGGGTATTTTAGGTTTTCCCCTTTATCAAAGACTATAGCCTACGGAGATCAATAGGCCACTTCATATTATGGAAATAATTTCCCAAGGACATTACAACTGTGCCAAAAGCCCTCACTCCCAGCGTATGACTGATCCAGTCACTATTGCAAATATAGGTTGAAAGCCCCTACATGTGGGAGCGTTAGGACATATTTGTTGTTAGAAAATGTTGATGATATATACTAGATAAGTTTTGTTAATCATGGGCATAAATAAAGCACATCATCATGATTTATGGATGGATAGATAAAACGAACAGAACCTTGATAAATTTCCCCATATCTAGACCAAAGGAAATAATGTTTCTCAAATTAGTAGATTCCTCAGACAAAGTTAATAGTGCCCAACTAATTTGTGAAATGATGAAATTTTTTAGGAAGTGGGAAAATAAAATGTTGTACAAATTTTTAACAACTTTGCAACTAATTATATGGCTGCAGCTAGAAATTTTGAGCTTAGAAACCTTTTGAGATTAGGAATCCCTCGATATTTTGGAACTCTTGTGCTACACATTGCATAGATTTAATGCTTGAGGCGTTGCAATATTTCGATGGATACAAAAAGTTATGTATAAGGAAAAATCCATAACCAAATAAATTTACAATCACACAAATGACCTCAACAACACAACAATACTCATTAAAGGAAAGGAACTTGTTTGTCCTACACTGACCAAAATTCCAACAAAATTCATCTCTTTGCAATTCATGGTTGACCAAAGGGTAAATATCAATAGGATATGTTTGGGACCTTAGAGGATGGCATCAAGAGACATGGAAAAACACATGAACACATTTTAATTGTTGCTTTTGTGTTTAGTGATGGTTTCTAGGAAGATGCTGAAGAGATTATTGCTGTGACAGGGTCACTTGCCAAAGTGCTCAGGTACTTAAGTCTTAAACTTTTTCAATGTTCACCTTCAAAGTCAAACTTCATTTCATTTTAAAATTTTATTTATAATAAAATTTGAATGTTTGTCAATGACTTCAATCTTTCATGATGGTTGATGTTGAAAAACCCACCAAGAGTTACATTTATAAGGCGGTGGATCTCACCTAGGAGGCCATCAAAAGAAGATATAATGACGAGGTGGCAAAGTATATGCTAATTACATGTCCCTCTTACGTGCTTCTAAGTAGATTTTAACCTTGCCACTTTGCTAGATCTTTGGTGGCAAAATTTTGGCAATGATGTGCCAGATCTTAAAAGATTTTCCACTCAAATCTTGAGCCATACCTACAATGCTTTAGGTTGTGGGTGCAATTCGAGCATGTTTGATAAAATTCATGCCAATAAGCACAACCAATTAATTTATTAACAAAAATCACTTAAATAACCCTGTATCAGTCCACTACATTCTTTGACTTTGCAATAGGAAAATCCAAGGCGAGACATCAAGAAACACAAGACTCAACTTAGTTTATCTAAAGCTTAAACACTTGAATTGGAAGAATTCGTTGAAATTTTAGTTCACGTTTTAATGTTTCATGATAATGACAGGTTTGGATCTTTGGGCTATTGACCTAAACTTGGAATAGCTAGATCCTACATCAGATTGGCTTTGATCAAAAGAAGCCCTCATTTTCACCTTAAGGACTTTGCGAACCTTGAGGGTCAAAGATTTGAGGTCATGGGAGAAATCTGCATCTTAGAATTTTTACTATATAGTATTCAACATTAACTCTTCACTTAACCTTTATAAGTAGATTCTTTCAGTTCTCAGTTTTAACCCATATTATATGAGATAGCTATTAATCCTTGAAATTTGGACATTTATTGATAGTGTGCATTGTATGGACATGGATTTATTGAATATCAATGAAAAATACATATTTTTTTATTTAAAATGTGTATATCTTTAATTTTTGTACTTGCAATTTTTTTCATGATTTATTCCCAATCCAATTCAAACACATTGGTATTTTGCTCCACAGAGTCTTTTTCAATTCCAGGTCTTGATAATTTTGATTTGGAAGGGGCTGGTGCAAATCTTTCCAGTTGTAGACAACTCACTAGCATGGCAGATTGGTAATGGGGAACAAATGAGACTGGAGTCTCATCCATGGGTTGGATGTGAGAACACCCATACTCTGTCAAACAAAATATTAACTCTTTTACATGAAAGGAATTATTTAAGGTGTCCAAAGTGTCGATCCTGTGACTACAGATATCTAGCAATAGTGATGGATCTAAACCAATATGGTAGGACTTTAAGGGAAAAATGAAGTTCAGTTGAAGCCTTGATTAGAATTAATGTAAGAATCAGAAAGGCATCAGATGAAATAGTATGAACTAAAAATCTTTCAGTGGATAAATATATTTCCAAATTAGGGTACAAAGCAATGTTTTCCAATGAGGCTCAATAGTCAAAATGATAAGTCCCGATGGTGGACAAGGACATAATATTTGCTGGGATTAACAAGGACAGATCGTTTGGACATACCCAGGGCAATATAATTCATATGCATAACTAGAGCTTGTGGAGAACCATGATCCCTCCTGAAAATTTGTGATGCAAGTGCCTGTGAAAGATAGCTCATGGAATCAATTTGTAAATGACCTATTGCTGGAGGTCCTCATCGGATACCCTCAAGTCTCATCGGTTGTGCTGTAGCTCCCTCTTCCCAGTGTAATCTAGAATATGCATCTCTCTTTTCAATTTCTTTCGCCAAGTCCAATGGCTTAAGAGAATCTTGGACCTTTTTTCCAGTATTCCTTCCAAGTCAGCCATGTTCCATTTTTCCCCCTTTTTCATCGACAATGTCATCAACGGTCCTTTCATTTTTATTTTTATGCATTTATTCTATTACATTGACCTGATTTTCTTGAGTAACCCTCTCTGTTGGCTCTAGAAATTGAATAGGAGAATTTCTTGTTTCTTCTTCACTGCCTAATTGTGATAGATTATGATCACTATCCAAAGAAAATTTACTGGATTCAGAGTTCCGAATTTCCAGACAAGTATTAGGGTTTGAATTCATCAATGGTGGACTTTTTTCACGGTTAGATGTTGGACTAATTTTTCCATTGTTCTACAAAATATGCAGCACTTAATTGTCTTGCATTCCTATAATGATATCACCTTGTCCCTCTATTTCTTCATTCCTCCAGTTTATAATTATTTCGTCGTCATTTTCTCTTGTCACTGTTTCTGTTTGAGCAATAAATTCTTCAAGTTCTGATCTTGGTAGGGGATCTTCTTGCTTTTCCATAAAATTATGCGTCTCTTTTTCCATTTCCTCTTCGGTTCTAGTAAAGCTGAGGTCATATGGCATACTAGTTGAATTATCCCCAAATTGAAACAGTCCTTCAGAAATTCCCACATCAAAACCAACCATACTCCCCTCCTTTTCCTCTTCTTCCGAAATTGCTCCAACTTTTGAACTAGACTCTGCTGAGCCTACCGAATGAAGAACCTTTTGAGATAGAATGTTCGTCTTCCTCTTCTTTATTGCAGTGGCATGGGGATTGGGAACAGGTCAAGATGCAGCTGCAGCCATAGCAAGTGCAACTCTAGGATTTGGACTCGGTTTTACACTTCCAAGCAACTGAGAAAAATCTAGTGACCGGGAATAAAAGTGAAAACGAATCAGGTGTTGAGGTAGAAAATGTCGAAGGATTACTAGTAAAATCCAAGAATGCAGACTTCTTCATGCTCAAACTAAGGCTAAATTCAGCAAATTCTCAAGCCGACCGAACTTTGTTGGAAATTTCCGTTTTGTGAAATCCATTATCTATTGAATGCAAGGGCTTTCCCCTTTCCTATAAATTTGAACTAGATGCATTAGTGGAAAATCTAGTTTTCTGATCTTTATTTTCCATCGAATGCAAGGGATTTCCTTTTTCCTCTAAGTTCTAATTAGATGCGTCAGGGACATAAGCATTACCTTTCTCATATCCAACTTTCAATCTTTCTGTAATTGAAAATGAACTTGAATTTCCTTCGAATTTCTCCAGTTTATTCGAACCTTTCTCAACCCAGTCCACGTTGTTTTCATCTTTTTTCCACCTTTGACGTGTGAAAATAGGGTTTCTGAAGAGAAAAGGTTTTGCAGTCTTATCATAAAACCCCTCTGAATACGATTCTTCCTCGGAATCGTTCGGGATATATTCGAGGCTACGATTGAGCCCTGGCGGATATCTGACATTGTCGTCGCTACTTTGCTGTTCAATGAAGGAATCCAAGTCAAAGTCATTTGAGGCTAGAGCCATGGAAGATTAAGAATTTTGCATACAAACCCTGAACTTCGTCATTTATTTACTGAATTTCTTGCAATTTAGGAGAATAATTCCAAACTTGAAAACAAATTCGGTGCCATGTTTTCAAATTTGAACCCTTCACCTTTGCCACCGCCCCTGGTCCATCTTCTCCCATTTATCCTCTTAATCATACATAGAGACCATGTGAGTTCATTCAATCTTAATGCCGGTTATTGAAAGAAAGCATGCATGAACATAGGTTGCGATTTCAAATCCATGTAATCTTCAAATGGAATTGTAACACCCATCTAGACCGTAAAGATATTGCTTATGTTGTTATGTTTTTAACATTCTGTTTCTCAATCTAGTCTAATAATGTGTGTGAACGATGAGGGAGAACAAAAATATCGTAAGTTGCGTTGCCACATTAATGTGGGTGTGTGTCAATGATGAAGAACGAGCCTCAACGTTGAGATGTTGGACGCTAGAGTGTTTGTTATAATGTTGAGAAGCTAGGAGTGTCTTTTATAATATTTCATAGAAAAAGGGCCTAATACAAGAATTATTTGGAGAAACAATATGTGTTATATTGTATTTTTAGCCTCTCGAGGTTAAAATAATTTCTTTATTTCTTTTTTCTTTCCTTGTTTAAAGATAAAATTGGGTTGGTTATTAATGATGAGGGAGAGAAAAAATGTTGTATATTAGAAAGAAACAAATAAATAATTTTAACGTTAAAGAGGTTAAAGATAGTTTATTATTTTATGTTAAAGAGGTTAAATATAGCTTATGGGACAAATTGCTTTATTATCCTATCGACCCTTTTCCTGTGAAACCTCACAATAAATGCTCCTTACTTCTCGACAAACCCCTCATGGAATAAATTGTCCCAAGAGCTAGTTGTCATAGTATTTTCATAACTTTATATGTTGTCTTTGAAGGCCTTGCATTCTAAAATGAAATGTTTTTTATGTTTCCACTTTTTCGGAAGAGTAAAAAATACATAATTTTTCTTCCCACATTTCTTTTGGCATTCTCTAGTGCCCTGTTTCACAACAGAGTTGATGAGAATTAGTCTTTAAGTGAGCATAATAATTTTGGCTCTCCAAGAAATATTGACCCCTATGTTTGATTTTTATTAATGATTATGAGTGGGATTAAACTCTTCAATATTGTAATTTTTATTTCTCCCTCGCTCTTTATTCCAAGTACGCATGTGGAACTTATCCATAACAAAAAAAAATTATGTGATGATTCAATTATTTTTTGTCATGGTTCAGTTTTTGGAAAGAAATTGGGAGATGGTTAAACAAAGATAGTTTAAATTTCATTAATAAATGCTTATTTGAATTAAATCATATGACACAATTTTAAATATGATGAATTTAAGACCACCTAAATGGGATTGATCCAAAAAATTATTAAGATCCAAAGGATTATAGGAGGATTAGCAACACAACTCCCTTAGTAGGCCATGCCTCACTATGTGTATCAAATTTAAGACCACCTACATGTTAAATATTATAGAAGAATTTAAATGGGATTGATCCTAAAACTTATTAGAATAATGGGATTGGTCCTAAAAATTATTAGAATCCAAAGGAATAGAGGAGGATTAGCAAGCCAACTTCCGTAGTGGGTCATGCCCTACTCTGTATGTTAATTTGCTTGTCAAATAATGGTAGGAATATGGTTATATTTTTGTCACAATGTGCTCGATAGATGTCAAAGGGAATTGAGTGTAAAATGTCACACAAAAAGATTACACAGGAATGGAATTTCTCCCTACAACCAATCTCATCTATGTTTGATCCATGAGGTGTAGACTAGTTGGTTTGAGTGGGGTTTAGTCCCCACTAGGACTTAGGTTAAAACCTCATGGGGAGGGGTTAAGGATGGAAACCAATTTTAGGGAAATTAAACTATCCCAAGGGGCATCCATGCTCAATCGTGCTTCACACAATCTTGGTGATAGCATCCCATTGTGGGTAGACAGTTCTTCCATCCAATAAACAGGTTGGCCCTCACCTAGTCTCAACCTAGTTACAAAAACAAAACAAAAGAGCCATATTATGTGTGTATAATGTAAAACCACGTAATGAACTCCATGAAACTTCCTCTCCTTATTGGACATGCTTATTTTTGCTAAAATAATAACTAGTAATTACTCTAAATGGTGCAAATGAAAGCAATAAAAATACAAAGTGTAAAATTTGAACACTCGTAATGGATGCTTTAGAAAATGGATAAGAAGAGTAGTAATTTTCCACACTTTCATGGTCAAGACATAAGTCATCAATGTAACACAATTAATAAAACATGGAATTTTTCACTTTCCACACAACATAGAAGAGGATGGGCTTAAAAAATAGCAGTCTTTCAAACCTTGAATGCCCAATTTTGAAAGGGGATTTGCAAGGAACAATCAAGAGAGGGGCTAAGATGGCTAACCCAACAACTTGCGCTATGTTTCATCCATTGAATGATCAATTTCTTGCAAATTACTCTTTCAATTGAAGAAAAGGTAGAGAAGTGCAAGTTGATACTGGATAAGGATAGTGGCCACACGCCTTCCAACAAATTAAGAATATATAGAAAATTAGAAAAATAATATCCTCATTCACAACGTATTTCAGGTTTAGGAAAGCATATTGAATGGTAGAATACCACTCTCTCCTATCAATCCATGACCAAGGTGCAATTCCCAATAGCACTCAATTCCTTGTGTCACAAGATGGTAGTCTGACGATTTGTGAAAAGGGAAGAAGTTAGGAAACAACAAACAAAAATTAAAAATTTAGGCATGTAAAAATTTCAAACAATATAAAATTATGGAGGGTGTGAACTCTTGTTGATAAGCCACACCAATCATGACTACCCAAGCCCACGAAATAAAGAGGGAAGTTCTCTGACAATAATCAACAATATCATAAACCATGAAATCCAGCAACAACATTATCCTCGAGGCCATTGATTTCGAGGCCTCCTCCTTCATAACCCATTTTATATAGTGTTATCACTCAGTAATTTCTCCAGGTTCAATAGAGAGATAGTTCGAGGTAACCACACACCAAGTTTTAAACTTTAAGATCTAGCCTTCTTAGGGTTTAGAGAGGGCTCTCTCTATAAGATTTAACTTTGTTTGTTTTTATAAAATATTAGGCTAGTTATGATTGTGAAATTGGTTTTGGTTTTGATTGGTTTAGTGGGAAAAATCAATGGAAGGTATGGACAGTGGGAAATATATTTGTCCATTGGGCTAATGAGTTAAAAGTCAAGCAGACAGAACTAGGATCAAGGCCAAAAAGTCAAATTTTTTCAGGGCAAGATAGATAACCCTTGGAGATCTTGGAAAATTGTTTTTTGAGATGGTATGATCGGGATAAAAAGAAATTAAGGGTTCTTTGATCCATAAAATGGAAGTAGTAGGCAGAGGTCAAACGAGAGAGGGAGAAATTAAGGGTTCCCTACACTAGAAATCAGATGAAAACATAGAAATGACAAATAGTTAAGACATGGTGCTTTTAACAAATCCTGAAGTAATCCTCCTATTCATTCATTCAAATTTGGAAAAAATAATGGATTTCATGTAACAAATAAGGATAAAAATGACAAATTTAGAAAATACTTCACTCTAAATATTTCATCACATGAATCCTGAAATATGATGCGAGTTGACCTAATCCATTCTGCTACTCGATTTTTGAACACAAAAATCCTTCAAGTACACACAAATGACTATAGAAATATTTAGCAATTTATTCCATAATAATACTTCAAAGAGTGAAGTATTTGTACAAATTCTAAACTAAAATATCTTGAAAAAAATATCAAGATTGGTTTACAAATATCTCAAACTGTTTTACATAAATAGAACTTATTAAAAGTACACTCAAAACTAATGAATCTATTTGGCACTGTACTTATGGATTTATGGTGACAAAGAAGAGAATTCAATTTTGATCTCAACTCTTAGTTGATGATGAGGCATCCAAGTCACAAACTTTCTCCTTTCTTTGTGCATTCTACTCCAGACATTATGCAAAATTAGGGTCCAATGATACCTTTGTATTTCTCAATCTGAAATAGATATGTAAAATGTGAAAGAGGTGTTTGTAGATCAACCTGATAATGAGATATACCTCTTTTAGTTTCCAAAAATTAAATTCCAGTCGTTCACAATAGGCTCTGCAAAAATATGTGTAAAACATAACTTTGCACAGTCTGAAAAATAGGCTGTAAAGATGTACATGTATCTCTCATTCTGTAATAATTGTACATAAAGTGAGATAGGTTTGTGTAGGTTGAAATCTTAGGAACATAATACTCCTCAATTTTTCCAAAATTCATCTTGTATTGTCCACAATCGTCTCTGCAAAACTATGACTTAAACAGGAAATTTCTACAAAAATGTCCCTTCTTGCTCTGTTTTCATCTTTTAACCTTTTTGTTCTTTTAACTTTTTTATTTTACTTTGGATAAATTTCATTGTTGGTGAAAGTATTTTAATTCTCTATTTAACCATTACTGCCTCTATATTTACTTTTAATTTTGACCTTGACTACTTTGTAACTTTGTTTTAACCTTTACTGTGACTTTCATTTCATACACTTTAACTTTGATGCTCTTTGACTATTCTGTTTTCACTGTCACTGTGAATTCTTACTTTAATTTTACAATTCACTATGTAAATCTATCTCTCTCTCTGCATAAATGACTTATTTCTGTTCTTCTGCCTGGAATCTTTTGTTAAGGAATATCATTTAAAATTATTTTCTTTGTGAACTTTTGGAGTAAAACAAATCTTTAACTAGTATTTAGATTGTTTTATCCAAATTCTCCTTTTTCTAATGACATGCAAAACAAAATAATTTTTAATGAAACCCTGGCTACAGGGAGGTGATAATGGCTTTAAGAAGTCACAGTAATGGATTTGATTTTAACATTTTGGAACCTTCAGGATTGCTAGAACCCTACTTTTTAGGCATTTTGGCTACTTCTACAAGATTAGACAGTTTGTAGAAGTATTTTTACTTTTAGCAGAGGTTTCTTGGATAAAATATGGTTTTTATTTGGGATTTTCCTTCCAATTTTGGATTCTCAATAGAATTTTATAGACTTTTATTGGTTTAAACACAAGAAACAAGGGTTTCTTGGGCTTTTTACTGAGAAATTGGGTTGAAATTCATTTGAATTTAGGCACAGAGGCTTTAGGATACCTTCAGAGGATTTCTGGCTTAATTTGGTGTTTAAAACAACGCGCTGCATAAAATAGGGTTTTTTAGGAAATTTTGACAGGGTTTGGCCTATTTTTCGAACTTTTTGATAGGGTTCAGTGGTTAAATTTGAATTTTGAATGCAATTTTTCTTTTAATAAGTCCTTTCGGATAGAAACAAGCTTAATTTGTTTGAAGAATACCTGCTATACGTAGGTAATGGGCTTTGAAGACATTTTCTGAAGACTTTGAACATTTTGAATGGCTTCTCTTAGAAATTTTCAGGCTTTTCGTATAGGAATGGCGGAAAAATATTTTTTTACAATCTGGGAGCTTATACAGGGTTTTACGCACAGAACAGAGGAAATTAATTCATTTCCAAGGCTATAGAGGAAAATTAGGGTTATGTTTATTCTATAATGAATGCCAGTCACATCGGGCGGGAATGGTGGATTTTGTGTTCAAAGGATAAAAACCAGAGTGGTTATCATGCATGATTTCAGTGGTAAGCAGTTTTGGGGTGATCGAACACAATCCAATGACAAGGGGGAACGTGGAGGAGAGAGGAAATGGGAATACCACACATTTCATGTGGAAAAGAGATGGGGAATTCCACATTAATTTATTTGCGATATCGGTTTTTAGCTGTCGGATCATGGGGTTCGATTGCGAACATCCTAGATTTATTAGGAAAGTAGCATCGGGATTTGGTAGTGGGGCTGGGGTTATTATATGCGGCAGGGTTTTCATATATGCGGGGATGGGTTTTATGTGTTAATTAAAACATTTGCCAACGTTTCAATTATACATATGGGCGTGGGTTTTTTATTATATAGTTTCTCATCCTTTCACAGTTGTTTAAAACTATAGCGGGCAGGGTATTTGTGTATATATATGTTTAAACCAATGGGATAGGGCGAGATTTAATATTTCGCACATGGGGTATTTGAACATTGGTTTAAATGTAAGATAAAGGGTTTGTGGGTTATTTAAAATATAAGGTTATAATACTATACGGGAGGGAATAGTTTTAGGGATTTAATAACTAAACTAGAAATTGATATGAAGGTAAAGGAATAATGTATGAATAAAAACACATGTTTAACTCTAAGTAAAGTGTAAATAACATGAATTTTCTTTGTTGTATTACTTCACACTTTAACTTAGGATAAATGCATTTTGAAGGTTTATGAATGCTTTTTGAAAGTGAATGAAATTAGTTATTTAGGGTTTTACTTTTACTAAGTAAAAATTAATTTTTACTTAGGAAAAAGGGATTATGATTAATGGATTAAGGGTGAATGCTGATGAATATGAATTTTATGTAGGAATTCAATATTTTTAACTAGTCAGTCATCGAGCCTTGGGTCCGGTCCCAACAAAAGTTAGAGAAATTCCCTGAGACTTTTTAATTGATAGTTTAGAATACTAAATAATTTTAGGGGAGGGGAAATTAGTGATTTTTTCTCGATGATGCTTTATTACATACTTTCACAACTGCTTTCTACCTACCCATCATTATTTCTAACATTTTTTACTTCATTTTCATGGGTGCATTTAGGCTTGCAACCCTAAATCAATTTTATTTCAAAACATAAAAACTATATAAGTCTAACCTTATTTCATCCGAGGGCTCAGATTAAACTTTTGAGCTCCTCATTTATTCTCTAACTATCTACTGATTTGTCAAGTTTAAATTGTTTGACATATCTTTATTCTCTATCTAAAACATGAAATTTAAAGCATGAGAGGTCAAGCTTAAGCTGTTTGACCCTCATGGATTATGGCATTTAGGACAAGCTATAGATAATCTTATTTGCAAAAGTAGACTAAAGTAGTGGCATTTAAACTTGCAACACTTTCATGATCTATTTTTATCTCTTTTTTTTTTGGGATCCATTCTTTTTCTAAGTCCTTTGATCTTTCTTTTAGGAATTTTACCCTCTTTTCATTTTTTATTATTTTCAAATATGGGAAAACAACTCGCAGAAAGCAAGGTATGTACATATTTATAGGACTATCAAAGTCATTTAAAAAATTATGAATCCTATTTTTATAGGACCCTAACAGATAGCATCTTCATACCAATGCCTTTGGTATGTTGCTCAAATGCTACAAAAGAGGTGTTATGAAAATAAAAAGAAGGAATTGTACTTGAAATTCTTATTACCTCCTTAAACTTGTCATTCATATTTTAAATTTATGATGATGATGACGACATTGTAGATGACTCTAGCTACCCACTTTTACCAACTGACATATGATGAAAACCTTGGAGATTCTTGCAAAATTCACAAGTATCATTTTCCTCGTATGGTCCATAACCTTTGTTTGAACCATGCCCACATATTGGCTTTACTTTGGATGTTTCTTTTGGTGTCACTAGAGTGGAACTTTCAACAACTTGTTCCTCAAGCACATGCTGCAATTGAAGGCGCATATGCTGCCTTCAGCCATTTATAGCATTCTTCTCAATTCAATGTTCTCCCTCTCCTTTTCATCCATCATCATCCTATCATGATGATATAGGGTACCTACAACTGAAAGCCATTCACGACAAGATGACATCAGTCCAAAAAACCCCTAATATAACATGTTTCATGAAATCACTTGTTAGGGTTGGAACTGGTGACTAACTTAGGGATTACATCGTTCCAAAGGTCAAGGTTAGGGATTTAGGCTTGAGACTATGCAATGCATAGTTTAGGATGTCCAGGGTCAAAGGATTGTGTAGTTGAGGGGCTTAAGAGCTCAATATCAGGGCTTAAGGCTTGAGGTTGCCCAATGCGAAGTTCTCGAAGGACAGAATCAAGGAACTACGCAGTTGAGAGATTCAGGAGGTCAAGCTCAAGGCTTGAGCCTTGAGGTTACCCATTGCATAGTTTTGAGAGGCCTAGCTAGGTGATTGTGTAGTTTAGGAGCTCAAGAGCTCAAGGTTGAGGCTTGAGGCCTGGAGTTGCCCAATGTGAAATTATGGAAGGAGAACAAGCTGGGAGATTGCACTGTTCAGGGGTTCAAGGGCTCAGGATTAAGGCTTGAAGTTTCATAATGAAAAATTCTAGAGGGATGAAAATCTAATGGATTGCACAATTCGGAACTCAAGGTGTCAGGTTGGAAGCTTGAGGCTTGGCACTGCGCAATGCATAGTTAAAGTTGACTGGGAGGCATAAATTATGTAGTTATGGAGCTCAAGGGTTAAATTTGGGCACTGTGACTATGAAATGCATAATTTCAAGAGGTAAGGTCAGGGCTTGAGGGTTGAGATTGCGTAATGTGTAGTTCAGGAAGGTTGAGTGAGGTCAAGTTGATCAGGAGTGAAATTTTCTGGATGAGGCTAAGTGTGGAATCAGTGAGACCAAAGTGAACAAGGAAATTTTTTTTGCATCATCACACACTTAGAACAGTTGAAGACAAAACATTGATCACTTATGATAGATGAACAACATTCTTCCCTAAATGTGATGACATTTCAATGACTTTCCCCGAGTAAAGATACACTTTGTGACGACAGTGATGACACTTTTACGATAATGCATAAAAAATTGGGAATGAGTGTAAAGCATGTCTATATGACTAGAGGAAATCTTCAACACCAAATTTACCCTTTGAAACAAGCCAAAACTCCACTTTACACGATAAGTGACACTTTCCATGCCAAAAGACAACATTTTCTATATAAAGAGAAAAGTGTGAATTACGATGAAAGAAAAACATGCCAGAGAAAATATAACATGAAAATGACATTAATTAAAGTGAAAGCAAGAAAAATATATAGTCGAAAACATGAAAGAGACACATGTAAAATTGAAGGTGCGCAAAAGATACAGTCTGAAAAACTCATCGACATAGAAGTACAAACGCAACCAGACGTGAGAAATTGTTAATGATAATGTGCACCGACTGCCGACATGAATTGAAAATTACATATGCACTCCCGAATGGAAATGACCGAGAGGTAGCAGACACTAAAATTTTTTAACCCTCATGCCCCCATTCTATTACTTCAACCTCATGGTAGAAGTGCCCTCAGACACACAATTTTATTGATAATGGAAAAGAAATTACATAAAAAGTTGTAGGAGTTTACAAACATAAAATTCTACTAAATTTGCAATTAGGAGACTAACCTATCTATACGCTATATGTCCTAACTTAGTTTAGTTATGGATCACTTGAAAAAATAACAAGTGTCCATTTAAAATAAATGATCTTCTATCTAATCTACTAACTTTATTCCTATTTTAGAGCCTAAGATACGATTCAATTCTAGAGTGCTATCTTTGCTAACAATATTCTATTTCTAAGTGCCTCTAATATTTATTAAATATTATAATTTAATAAATATTTTTATCCTAACTTTACATTATTATATTTGGATCATCTAACACAACCTTCGCTTCAGCCTTTCCTTCAACTTCACCATCCCCTTCAGAAACCAATTATTATTTGTTGATGTTGAGCCCTCTTCAACCTACATTGATCCTCACTATGAACCAATCGCTTCTTTCCCTCCCTCCATTGATATAATTCTTCTTATCCCTTGTGATTTTCCTTCTCTTCCTTCATATCGATCCAATCAATCCAATTTCGTTGCTAATGTCAACAAACTTGACAACTCGACTGCTTGCTCTAATTAAAAAAAGGTTTTTATTTTAAATTAAATATTAATAATCATTCTAAAACCTGTTTGAGTTTATATTTCAAAAAAAAATTTTAATGGTATTTTGAATCCCAATTTTAAAGATTATTCTAACTATTTTAATGGTATTTTTATCCCTATTTTTAATAATTTTAATAATTATTCTAATGATAACATTTTAAATTTTAATAATTATTCTAACAATACTTTAATCATAGCACTTATAATTTCAAATCTAATCTCAAGGTTGTATTTGTTTTAATACTAATTCTATTTCATGTCTATTTTCTAATTCTAATTTTAAAACTAATTTAAATATTGTTCTCCTTAATTCCCCTTGAATCCAATCCTCTTCCTCTTAATTACATACCTCATCCCTCTTCTAACCTCAATTCTTCATCAATCTTTAATTATAGCATTAGTTCTTATGGTAATAATAATCCAAACATTAATTCTTGTGGTAATAATAATTATTCCACATCCTCTCCTACCCCCCTTTCAAACCTTTTAGGCTATTCTCATCCTCTTCCCTCTCTTAATGTTAAACCAGTAAACATTTCCAATGTTGAGCTTAATGGTCCTTCCTTAAACCTTTTAGAATTTTTTTTTAAAATTTTCTCTTGTTCTCTGAACCATTCCCTATGGATATTATTTATTCCATTGAATCCATATCCCACCACCTTCCCTCCCATGTTGGGAAAGAGCTTCAACAAGAATTTGGACGCATTTAGTCAACGAGTGCTTAACTCGAGTGGTAGGGATGGTGGTTTTTCATCCCATCCACCCGAGCTCATGTCCCTCGAGACATGGCCCATCATAGTAAGGCTGGAAGGGTAGGTGTTCCATTGGAGTCTAGAATCTCAGCTCCAATTCTGATGGTCTCTTGACGTCTTGGTCCTAGGCTAAACTATTAGTTCCTGATATATGTGGCTTGCAAGTTGTTACATATATCTGGGGAGATTGCTAGTTCCTTATCAAATTTTCGCTGAAAAAATAATGTGGACGCATTCTTGGAAGCTCCACGCTCCCCAAACCTAACCTTACCAAAAAGAAATTTATAGCCCTTCGTCAGCTCAATTCCAACCCCACCATTCTCATTCTAAAAGTTGATAAAGAAAATGAGTAAGTTGTTATGAATTATTCTGATTATCACTGTAAGATGCTTGATCTTAAATCTCAAAGCATCCTCTAATTTTGCATGCTTGTCTTGTAAGTTGCATATTTTCCTATTTTATCATGTAGTGTGAACTTAAACATAAGCAACATTTAATCACATAACTCATACATGCTTTCAAGAAGAGCAACAACAAAGGATTTTGTGACGAAGTTCACCCCTTCTCAGCTACATCTCCGGGCCTGCTAACATCACTAGATTGCTCCATATATTCATTGAATTGGAGTACATAAAATTTTTCTGATAAAACAAGTGGTTATTTCCCCTTCAAGGAAATGTTCTCCTTCACCCTTCCTCCTGATCTTGCTTGTTTTAGGACACTAGGTAATTCATTCACCCAACCATTGCAAAGCCCTGTATCTAAGAAATATGGTTAAAAAAATCATACTTCTGAGAAGGATCCAAAGATAATAATATAACTTTAGTCTTCTTTCCTGGTGTACGTTATTCAATCCCTGCTCGTATTTTTCCTTTCTATACAAATATTGTGAGAGAAATTATATGAGGAAATTTAATTTGACATTGCCTTTTGGGCATGATGGATAAAATTGAGGAAATATGGAAATGAAAGCACATGATAGAGTTAATGGCTTAATATTCATGCAACCATGAGTGCTTAACCTCCTCCCCTTGATAAATTAATTTACAATAATAGGCTTTTGGATTGGCATTGACAATAATCACACATTACTGATATGTACAGTGATTTGTTTGTGTCCAAATCATGTATGATTCACTACAGTGTGCATGGAGACACATAATCAAGGCATATATTTCCAACTTCATTCCAACAGATTCCCTTCATGGCGAGGGAATTGAGCATACCCTAATGGCAATGAAGAAGAAGACTTCCAAAATGATTTCTTTTCCAACAGTTGTGGCAGATGCATATGTTTGTCTCAGGAAGCAATTTTTTATTTATTTGCATGTGAATCAAGGTTTTCATGAATATTTTGCACAAAATAAAAATATGCATCTAGTATATGTCATACTTAAATGAGGGGATGAACTGTCGTGGAAGAAGTTTCATCCACAAGCATAATCTCCTCGATCCTAGAAACCGCGATTGATATGCTCGGGAGGCATGAAATATATAGTAGTTGTTTTTTTTAAAATATTGAAATATATATAATAATAAATGTGACAAACATTTGGTGTACACATGATATTTGATAATTTAGAGAGGATAAATAATGTTAAATGGGTCCGACATGTAAAAGTTACCTTGTAATTAAAATTGTGATTAAAAGAGTCCCTACATTAACGTCCATCTAAAAAAAATATCATATCTATGTATTTATTTGTAATAAAATTATATTTGTATTATGAATATGGTGACAAAAACTATGGAAAATCCTTTATTTTTTGTTGTATTTGTAGAGAAATGATCATCATCATATGTTTGCTGTTATATATATCCACATTACAGTTACTTCCTATGCTATAGTTATTGCATTTTTTAGGATCACTGAGTGTTTTTTGTTGGAGTTAAAGTAATTAGGTAAAATCTTCTAAACTGATGAGTTTTTCTAAATTAATATGTTTTTTTTTAACTGTCAAAAAAATAAAGGGCTGATTAGTTTCTTATTGTTTAATTGTTCAATTTGATGGAGCTTCGAGTGTTGTACTTTGATGAGTTATGTGGTTTTTCCCTATCAAAATATAAAGAAAGGATTAATTTGTTTTTTTAAAACATTACAAATTGTTTAATTGTTTTATGAGGTAGTGATTATTTGCTTTCCACCTATGTTTCTAGTTTATCTATTAGGTGTTTAGATAATTTTTGTATTTCTATATTTGCAAACTTGTTTTTAAAATTTTATGATTATAATATTAATAATAATTTATTTTTAAGGTTGTTGTCAAGACAAACACCAATTTGTTGTATGACAACCCTTTCTTGTAAAATTTTAACATACCCATGACTCATGAGGTGTAGACCAATTGGTTTGAGTGGAGTTTAGTCCCCAAATGGTCTCATGTTCAAACCTTGTGGGAAGGGGTTGTGGATGGAAGCCACTTATGGGGGAATTAAAATATCCCAAAGAGCATCGATGCTCAAAAGAGCTTCACACAATCCTTGGAAAGAATCATGAATCTTATCTTACTTTTATGTTCATTTTAGAGTCTTGCCTACGTGAATTCTAGATTCCTTAATAGGAAGATTTCAATCTTCTTTATTCAATATTACAAGGTGGTTCCTATTGATAAGGATGAAATGAAAGAGAAAAAATGGGGTTTCAATCTTATAAGGTGTTTTCCATTGCTAAGTATGAAATGAAAGAGGAAAAAGGAGCTAGTGGGCGTTGCACTCCCACCCCATGATGGGAGGCACCCACAAAATGCTTGCAAGCGTTGAAGCCATCAATGCCACAACATATGCACATAGTTTCCATGAGCCCTTAATACTTGTAAATGATGATAGAACATAGATAAGGGGCCTAATATTAGAAAAAAAAAGGGCCATGCCCTTGGAAATAATGTAGTGTTTATAAGTTTTAAACATATTTATAATAATAAATGTAAAATGAAATAGATTGAGAGTAGAGAAATTTGAAGAGGACAAGACATCATTTCACTTTAAACACATATATTTTACCTCCGCGTTTCCATGAAAGCTACCATAAAGAGGTTAAATCATTCATATCAAACCTGAAAAAAGGAAATAGAGCAATACAAACAATGAATTAATAACAATGCACTAAGAATAAAAGAATTCAAGGGTGAATGTGAAAATAATTATCTAGGAATAGTAGAAATGCACTAAAATTAAGCATTGGTTTACTTGGGTTCATTTTCGAAAATACTCAAAGAATCTCCAAGAATATATGGATTCATGTAGTCTGTTATGAAATTTCTTAGTGACTTTTATTGATATTGGTTTTTAATTTCCTTCCAAAGAAACCTTCGTATTCCAAATATCATTTTAATTTTGGATTATCAAAATTTTTGAGATCACAAAACATAGTAATGTTGTTAAGATACACCATTATTAAGTTAGATTAATGATTATTTTTATTTTTTAAATATAAAAAATATATTAATTATTGAAAATCTAAATATTCTAAAAAAAACAAAATTCTCACCAAGCAACTTTTAACTAAATCCAATAAAAAACAAATACATAAAAAAAAATTAGTGTTTTTCCAATGAGATTTTGGCAGAACTTAACCATATTTAAGTTTTCCAGAGGGGTCTGCAAAAACCATTTATTTTTAATAATGTTGAGCTCTTTTGGGACAAGTTGGAGGAGGACTGGCTTTGCCTCAAGCGCTGCAGTGGAAACAATTCGTTGGGTATGAGAAAAAATTTGAATGTCACCTCAAAGCTCTGGAATGAGGTGATCCAAAGTTGTCTTCCACTCTGTACATTATCTAGAGAGCAAGGGTTGCAAAGAATATAGTAACCAAAACACTGCGCTCGCTATAGGTTGACGCGATGGATTAATTGTTTGGCCTGTGTGAGGGCATCCTCCATCTTTCTTAATATAATTACGCGGACATGTGAGACTTCATCCATTCCATTTGGCTCTAATGTTGTAGTAACTGTTAGCCTCTGTGAGGGTGATGTCGTGCCACTATTTTGTTGGGCTATGCGATTTTCATTTTCTCTTCGCCGTCAATTTCCACCACAGGCAATACCGGCACAGCAAGGATTTTGAAGGGTGTTGGTTTCAAATCTTGGAAAAGCTTAAGTGGTAACCATAAATGATATTGCTAATTCTCACTAGACTTTAATATTTGATGGAAGACAATAAAAGTAGGATGAGTTAAACTTATTTTTATCATTCAATTTATAAGTTATTTTTCAATCTCAATATATATAAATGTTGATACACAGTGTCCATACTCATTAGGTACTCACATTCTCTCCATATATTTTTGTACCTACTACCAGTGTTTTGCTTTTTTTATCATCACAACACAACCATTAGGTTTTTTTTTTACGATTGAGAATGCTTTAGTCCTATTTTTTGTCTCACGAACACTATTTGGAATGGGAAAAAAGAGCTGGGTTGTTGCACTGAGAGAAGCAAGGTGAGCTACAACCCTGATAGGGGGAGATCTTCATTACTTCATATGTGTGTAATGCCTAAATAAAGGCCAACATGAAATAAAAGTTTCTTTCTGAGTGTTGTATTTTCTACAATTAGTAGAGTTTCATCACAATTGGAAGTCGCAATGAGTGATTTCTTTTGTTGTGAAGGGATTGAGTAAGAAAAGTTGACCTATTAAAAACAGGGGAGCTGAACCTCTATGATAACTAGTTGAATTTTGGTGATATATAATATATACAATTATAGATCAACTTAGCTTTAGTGGGTTAGCTAGATCAGTTTGAACCAACCAGTTTCAACGTGGAGATCAATGAGAGGTCATGGGTACAAGTCTAGTAGAGTTCCTCTAGGTTAAGAATACATATTATAAACCATCAGAATTTATCCCAGGTACCACTCTCGCAATGTAAGGAGGTGCCTAAAAGGTTACTCAAGGAAATTTTCCAAATAAAAGAAATAAGAAAAATATAGATATGTCTTAACACTGGATTTATTAAGCTTCAAGAAGTTTAAACATAGTGTTTTTCAATCTCTCTTAGTGCTTAACAGATTCATGTTAAGATGGATCTATGCCAGTGTAAAGTTTCTAGTGGGTGGTGAAATTCCTACAACTGATTGAGTTTTATCACAAATTGATATACCATGGAGTGCTTTCATTCCTAGTCTGAGAACTTAATGAGAAAGGGAATTAGTGAGGAGGGTTGAGTTATTCAAAATTTGGAAACTGAACATTGGTGATCATGGTAGGTTCACAATAGAAAAACTGAATTTTAACAATCTAGGTGAGTTCAAGTTTTATATGGTTCTGTTATTGATAATCCTGCTTTAGTGGGTTGTGTAGTAGTTCTTTATCCTGTGTTAGAACATAGATTTAGATCTAAGAAAGACTTGTTTTCAAAGTGGAAGAATGAAAACCTTGACGATAAAACTTCAACAGTGTAATTTTCAAATAATTAATTATGAGCAGATTTTTGTTTGCCTTCTAGTTTTTTTTTTCTAATTTAGTCTACTTCTATTATATCATACACAGAAAAAAATTACAATGCTCGTACTTCGGATTTCGAAAGCCAATTCTGGAGGGAAGTGTCAAGAGTTTGATAACAAAATAAGGAGTGCCCCAAGTGGGGAAACCATTCCACAAGTAGCAAAAATTAAGAGTTGGCCAGGATGGGAAACCAACATAAACAATTTTGAAACTAAAATTGAAACATAATGGAGAAAGATTCCAAAATATATTTAAACAAGAGAAAATCATGAGATAACTGGAGTGAGAGAGCAACACCCAAAAATTGGAATTAAGGTGGACCTTCATTCTTCTTGGGAGGGTTGGGGTCTTCTTCCAAAATCCTGCAAACATAAAAAGACTCATCATCCTCCTTTCTCGGCGCGTGGGTAGAAGTTGGAGGTAGAGGTGACACCTGAGCATCCGACTGATTGGAGGTGGCTGCAAGTGCGTTGGTGTCTTCATCCTTGCCTCCCTTATCGCTACTAGAACCTCGACCGCCGCTGGAACCCGAGCCACTACTGGTGGAAGCGATATGCACGGTTAGGGATTTCATCTTACGAGGAATGAAGAGAGGCTTGGAATAAAGAGTGGACTTACGTGGGTGCTTCTTGGGATGAATGCCAGAGGACTTAGGCAGGGAGACAGGGAGGTGAAGGGAAAATTGAGCATAGAGGTTGACAGGGTCGAGCCTACTCGGCTCTTCCCAACCCACAGAGAGATTCAATTCCATACCCATGGCTAACGACAGAGGAGGTCTAGAGGGGAGGCTGTACCCACCAACCCATCGACATCACATTTTGTGGCACCTTGGTGTGACGGGCGAGGGAGCAGAAGTGCAAGATAGGGAGGGAGTGCTCTTCAGAGTAGGAGAGGAGCTCCCACTTCCATAATTATTCGAGGGAAAGCTGCACCAAGACTAAGCAGGGCCAAGAACCAAGGGCTGAAAGGAGATGCAGGAGGTGAACATAGAGAGCTGGATGGAGAGCTGGATGGAGAGCTGAATGGAGGCTTGAGGAGCGCAACAGGCTGAATTATTAGCCATAGGAGCAAGGCAAAGAGTCATTAATGCTTTGCAACAGAAGGACGTCTCGAAATAGCTGGCGAAGAATTTAGTTATGGTCAGCGTGCTCCTACATTTAACGGCAGGTGGGCGGCCATGTGCAAGCACGTGGGGCTGGCAGGTGCCCTGCCACATGGCGCCCAAGTGGCTTGAATTCTTACAGCAAGGCATCTGCACCGGGGTGTTTTCCTTCTAGTTAGGCCATATGCTAATTAATTTTTTTTTGGCTCAAGCTTTCTTCCTTGGAATTTCATCTTGGGCATGAAGATGCGGAAATGAAAACACACCTTTTTCATCATTTTCCTCACAAAACTTTAGTGAACTGTAGAATACAGTAGGAGTGCATTCTAGTAAGAGACCTACTAAGGTTAGATGGGTTATGAATAGTTCTGAAGGATCCTGGGTACCTCTTATAGATGAAGACAAAATGAATGGATCATGAAGGAAGGGGAGCTTATTTTTGACCTCAATGCCAAAGCAAACACATGTAAATAGTACTTTCATCTCAAAATAATTTTATGTACCATTTTATTTCTCACGTAGCATCATAGCCTTGCATATCATTTATTGATGTACATGTTATTTTTCACAGAGATCTATTACACTCCTTTTAATAGTTAAAGCTTCTTGTATTGATACCCTTAAATATTTTTAGTGAGGAATTTCACTAGCAGCAACATTATTTTCATTTCTCTGTTTCTTATGTATTTTTTAATTCCTTTCAACAGTTTTATTTTTTTTCGCTTGCCTTGATAAATAATTTTACTTGGGAGCAGTAAACTATTATATGAAATGGAGCTCCCGTTTGACGACTCATTCTGGTGATGGGAGCACACTGGTTATCTATCCTAGCTTAGAAGATCACCCTCAGTATGCCCTTTTGTAGTCCATAGTAAACAATGGGTATGGGTATGGAGGGATGTTGTGTGCGGACCTAGACATGAAAGAGAGGGCTTATAAGCTTATGTAACACGTGCAAAATTATACGCAGTTTGGGCTGATGGAAGGGATCTCGCAAGGTTTGATTCGGATGTCAATCGATTACAGTGGGACTCTTGAGAAGAAATGGAGCCAATTTGAGAATTCCGTCGACAAGATGACTGAAGTATTGCTTTGTAAAAACTAGAATTGAATGTAGTGCAACTGTGTTTTTTTATCCATTGTTATTTTGAAGATAGGAAACGTGAGGGTTTAAAATTAGCTTCATACCCTTAAGTTCTTTCCAGAAACCATAGCTGTATACACTAATAGTGACACCGTGCATTCTCTTTCTCTTTTTTTTATTGGCTTCCTCCCCTTCTTTCGTGGGTTATGTGACGTGGATGTGTACGTCAATAAATATTTTGTGAATATGATTATAAAAAATTCAGTTTTTTCATTTCTTACAAAGTCTTTAAATGTCTGAAGGAGATTTTTTCAGAATGATAGTGGATTCTTCTATTAAGATAATTGTTGATTAAGTAGAATCAAAAGGTATACAAATCTTTAAACGTCCAACTTTTGTTTCACAATGGTAGTTGCCTCTTCTATTAGTATATTTATTTTATAAATCAACTCATGGCAATGTAAATATATAATGGGATACAAAACAAGGATGCAGAGCACCACCTTTTCTTAGCCCTCCATTGTTGTTAGGCGTTTCACTAGGTTTCATGTTCTTCTTGCCAAGTAGGGATCCTCTCCTCGCCCAACACCAACGAAGAGAGAAAAATAATCCCTCATGGCCAAACCTTTTCCATTAACAAATTACTAAAATAAGGAGGACATCTATCAATTGTTTTGACAAAATTATAATGGAGTTGTTGCAAAAGATACACTAGGAAGAGTGACACATGCAGAGATGGTAGCTACACCAAAATAATAATCCAACAAAACACCAGTGTTGTGATCCAACTCTCAAGGGGTCTAAGAATACAAATCTGAATTACAACAAGCTCAAGATGGAAAAAAACTGAAGTCCAGAGCATGCCAAACAACTATTTTGATAAAATGCACTGAATTTCAGAGCATGCCAAACAACTATTTAAAAAAATTCTTACAAGAAGAGACCTGTTGTTATTTGTCATGGACAAGGTCCAAGATAAGGATCAGGAGGGGATCCCTTTTGAACAACAACGATTGATATTTGGTGGCAAGTAGTTGGAAGAAGACTATATTATGGAAAAATACATTATATTAAAGGATTCAACCTTGCGCTTGACATTTCATCTTCATAGAGCATTAAAAATGGTGATGTCATGAATCTAAATTTTAACTGAATTTTTCTTTGCGAATTTGAGTTTCGTAAGTCCTTTTCAGCACTTTGAGTCACATGTCACATGACACTACTTTGTGACAACCACAAGGGCTTGGCTAGCATGCACCTCAGCTATACGATTCCTCTTAACTTAAGGTCTATCTATCACTTTCCCTTCAATAACAGTTTATCAAATGCAACTAAGTCCCACTTAACCAAGTTCATTAAACATAAAACACACATCCAATTAGGGAATTTAAAGCATCCTAACATTACAATGCACTTAGCTAATATTTCAATACATAGCCGACATAATGCATTGCATGAAACAACACAACTAAATTCATCCAAATAATACAAAAATAATAGTTGTTTGATTTTCATGGGGAAATTTTGTTGTTTTAGATTAGGGAAAACTGTTGGGTAGCTCCACTTGACACTTTTTCGATTTATTTAGAGCTTCCATTCATTCCTAGAACCATATTTTGCTCACTCATTCTTTCACCTAAGAGATTGAGAACATAAATGGCGCAAGAAACTATACCTTTACTTGGTGAGTTAATTGTGCAATTCATGCACCATTGGAAAGGTCTATGAGTGTAGAAAAGCATCATGGGGTCCAATGCTTAAGTGGGATAGTTTTGACCCCCCAAAAAATGTCATTTAGTGCATCAAAATGACTGCAGGAAATTTCATAAAAAAATTCTCCAAACTAGGACTCACTAATAAATATGGCCCTACAACTTGATTCCTCCAGCTTAACCACTCTAAAAAGATTGAAATAGGTGAAAAATAATATTATTGATCCAATTAGATTAATGAACCTACTACAATTTCCTCTACAATAAAAAAAATAACTCCCAGTCCATGGAATAACTAACTAAAAGCTTGTGGTTGGCCCACATCAAACTTGAGAAGTCAAGTTCGATAGCATTTTTGTTGAAATAACTGGATGCAAGAGTGAGCCTTAAGGATGAGGTGAAGCGCTCATCATCATTTACATATTAAGCAGGAAAAAGGAAAACTGTACATACAACTTAATGTTTTATAGCCTCCACTAAATTTAAAAGAAGGCTCCTCAAACTACCACTGAACATGAAACTTAATGTGATATAATCCTTCACCCAATGTATGGGTAGGATCCTCAAACTGCCATAATACCAACTCTGCAATACAGAAACAATGTAACACGTGTTACCTACATATGCACAACTCATCCTAATGAGGGAATCTAGTGCACAAATTAGAGGGCAAGAGTTATAGTGGCACCTACATTCACTTACACCTAACAACTTTTCATCTTAGAATTGTTTCTAGGACATAAAATCCATTCTATCTTCCTACTAATTGAAACATCAATGGTGTCTTCCAGACTTAAACATAATGTAAGTATAGGGATTCTCGTCACCATCCATGCTACTAAAATTGCAAGCTAAACATTTGAAACTCCAAAGATACCAATCAACAGAAGTTCTATACCTTATAGATATTATCATGAGAAACATAATGATATTTACAGTAAATATCGGTGACAAAAATACCAATGAAATTTGCACGGTACAATTCTAAAACTACTAACTTTGGTGAAAAGAACATAAAAGGGAGTCTATCTAGATGAGGCAATTGTCCTATTCCATGAAAAAGGTGAAAATCATTACCTCGAGTGTATTTTTGATGGGACGCAATTAGACAAGAAGCTCATTGAACTACAGAAAACCATCATAAACTGAAATGGAAAAACATAGAATTTTGAGTTAGCAATGAGACAATTACAATGAAACAGATCAAGCATCCTTAGAAGGTCAAAGGAAAATTCATTTGTTCTCAAACAAAATATATTTCCTCTTATTGATATGGTTATTTAGATATTTATTGGTGTTCTTGTCAAAATTCAGACATACAAAATGTCAATCTAGTTGCCAAATGACTCGCTTACATCTAGCAGTGAATGGAAATAGTTTTGCCTATATGCAATGCAAGATTCTAAGCTTATGGCTTATTGGACCATATTATAATGTTTCTAGACTTGGAAGTTAATGTTAGCATCTAATATTTCTTGAAAAATTATTTTCTAGACCTCAATTGTTAGCAAGACAAACACGAAATATTTGAATCAAAGACCAACATTTAAAAAGAAATATATGGGTATTGAATACAAAGTGTATTAACAAGACGAGGGCTTACAATGGTATCCGTAATGCAAAAATAAGGCCTAAAAACAAAGAGAAGGATGGCTTGAAGATACAAAATACATATATGCCTCTCTCAACTCTTTCCAACTAGCATATCGACTTCATGCAAAGGGAACATTTTCAAAATACAACATTCTCACATCCATATATCATACTTGAATTATAAACCATATCAATTCTTCCTAGCATATGCTATTCTTATAAGCTATAACAGAGAACACTAATTAAATGAGCCCAATAAGAACCTCATACAACACAAGAACAACATTCCAGAGAGCCAAAGTAAGAGATCAAGAATTGAATGCACCCATGGAGAAAAATGGCATTTAATTTCCTACCTATAAGAAACACACAAACATATCTTACCAATAATCTGCACAAAGCATCCTAAATCATGATGATGCTAAACATAGCAACATTAATGAAATCTCCTTCTTTGTGTATTCTGCACCAAATTGTAATAGTTATGATATATTATTGCTAGTTGTATCTAGAGGCTTTCTCTTTTCTGGTTTTTATTGAAGAAAGGAAATAATAAAATAATAACAACTCCTAAGTTTTTTTCTACCTATATCCCCATCAAAATCATTCTTTGCAAACAAATTAACATCCTCCACTTTGGCAATATTAGTGGGGGAAGAAAATGATCTCTTTCATACGACATAGGAAAAGGTGCATATTGAGTAATGATACACCAATTGATTAGCATTTAGCAGATCATTTGACATGCATCATTTCCTATTGATACGATGACAAAAAACATATAATCAAATGAAGCTTTGTAGTCCAAAGTGCTCATCTACTTCCCTCTAGTTATCTATTCATAGTTGGTTGTGGCATAGGGTAAACAACTGGAGCAACATAAGGAGCATGTCCCTAAGGAAGCATTGCAGGAGTGCCAACAGCAGAAACCATAGGCCCAACAATGGGCTGACCAATAGTAGCTCCATATACACTAGGAATCCATGGCTAAGAAGCATGATTAGCAGATTGCCCTGCAGATCCTGAAGATTGATTTCCTTGACTAGTTATAAGTCCCTGTGGTGATGATACATTACTCCCATTCACACTAGTAATATCATGAATGCTTGATCATCTTTTGTCCTTGTTCATCGAATTCAATCGAATAAAATACTTTTGTGCATGACCAGCCACCTATGTGGGAGTTCGAGAAATACAAAATTTCATGAAATGCTCCTCCAGTCACCTTTGCCAAATTTTTCCAGACCAAGCAAGAACATTCTGCATCACCAAAGATACACACATTATCATTAAAATCAGCCAAGTTAGAGTATTTTTGTCCTACTTTTTCCCAAACATTTTTCCATCTTGAAAAAAATCAATTTAAGCAAGTTCTCATCTGTTAGGGATTTTGAGAAATCTCACTAGTCCAATACCACCCGAGACATCAATGAAAACACAAAATGGATTAAAAAATTGACAACTGTATGACTACTCTTTACTATATTCCTAGCAACAGGGGAACATGGGGTTATGATCCCAATTTTAGGTGTGGCTAGGATACATGGTTTTGCACAATTTTCTTTTACTTCTCATTATCTATTTAGTGAGATTGAAGATGTCAACTCTCAAGCATTCATTCAGCTCAATAAAAACCAACTCTCGAGCCCTCAATGCCCGCTTTGAAAATGGATATGTGTGAAATATTCAAGGAGATAAGGCTTATTTTCCACTGGTTATATTAAGTTTCGGGGGAAAATTTAAGTTTTATTAGCACAATAGTCGCAACTGGAAGATTTTTGAAACAACAAAGGGAACGTTACTTGGTTTCAATCTCTGGAAGGCCGCAAAAACGAGAGCATGAGTGACTGGATTTATTCTTCAAGATGAGCATCTTATCTATCATCTTTTGGATGCATGGACGAGATTATGGAAAACCACTAGCGTTGACCGTGCTAAAGCAAACAGTGTGAGTTTGTCATAGAAGATCCTTTGTGGAATTTTGAAGTTGGTTTGGTTGGTTGTTTATTATGAATGTGCCCACATTACCAGAATGTTACTGGATTCGACCTCTAGTGGTGGGCATGAAGCAGAAGATGCGGGCATAGGGGGTTATCAATAATAAGATACGGGATTCAGAATCCTGGAAAACCATAGATAAAGTTTTATTTTTGGCCCTGCAATGCACCCACCTAAGAGTTGTGTCGATGCCTTCAATCTTAGAGGCACTGCTCGCCGTTGAAGCTATAGATGGCCCATTTTTGATGAGCAAGGAAATCGAATTAGACTGGAGCATGTGTGAGGGAGTGGTCGTGGGGGAGCAGAGGGGAGGGGGGTTGTAGAGGGGAGGGGAGAAGGTGGTGGAGGCAGGTGGTGCGTGGAGAGCGGGGTCCACTGGGAGGTTGCGGGTAGTCAGATGATGGTGGGATGGGAACTCGGGGTAGTCAGACGACGGGGATCGGAGCTGTCCCATTGCCCGGAAAACCTTCCATTTCGTCGAATGGAAGACACCTCCTTTTACTTGCAGGTGGTGAAGAACAATTGAAAATTGTTGTTTTTGAGAATGTTTGTCCTTCTAAATGACCAACAAAAGAAATCATTGAAGGAGAAATTGATTTGAACAAAAAAAAGGGATCACTCACCAATTGTATCACCTTTTGGATATTTTTGGCGAGATCCTTGTCTAGAATTTGTTGTCAAAACTTTGATAGGAGAAATTCCTGTTGTAGATGATGATTTGGCCCTTCAGGATATCCTTTAGAATTATTTTGCAACTCAAGTGAAGGCAAACGAAAATATGTGTAGTATTTTAAATCTTTCTGATCCGTTAAGTTTTTTCACTCTTGCAGATGTCTCTGGCAGCAATAAGCATCTTGAGCATCCTATTTCAACTAAAGAAAAAGCCTTATCATCCATGGTGGAGTTTAATAGAAGTAACATGAATCAACACACTTTATCTGTTTCAGATGGTTTTCGTGGGAACTCTCAATAGAATTGGATATATGAGGAAAGTGAAGAAGTTTATGAGGCAAGATGATAAAGACCTGCTTGAACCAATTGGGAGAAAACTATGTAAGCAATTCATGCCTTTTTTGAATGAAAGTAGGCACAAACAGTTAAACATATATCGATCACAGATTTAGAGAATAAACTAAATCCTTTAACAAAAGTAAATGATAAAAACAGACACAACTGAATGAGATAAAAAATACTAAAGCTGCAGATTCATTATTGGGGCGACTCCATCAAATGCCATAGACTCATTGCTACATGATAATATGCAATAATACTCATGAAAGGATATTACAATTCACTTTTTCATGAAATTTTATTCTTGATCGTGTGAACTTAGTAGTGTTTTTTTTTTGTGGCATCTACCTATCCAACATTGAATGGATGAAATTCAATCTGTATGCCAAGTTCCTTACGGTCCCAAGATTCTTATTGACTCAATATTAAATGCATAAATTTTTCTATATTGTTCTGGTTGAGATGGTAGTTCTTGATTGGTATTTTACAAATTCCAAGATTGTAGAACATGATGGTTATTGTAGTCTTAATGAGGTAGAATGTTTTAGGATTTACATTTCTAGAATAGAGTCCAGAAAATGTAGTTGCAAAAGTGATGCTATAAATTATTTATTAGCTATCAAATTGTAGAATATTTGGTGTAGTATTTCTAAAATATTTTTTGAAGTGGAATTTATAAATTTTCTTAACTTATTAATTTGGGTTTTCCTTCTCTAAAGCAGGTCTTTTGATTTTGTCAAATCAAGATGTTAGAATTTCTACTATTTGGTGTAATGAAAAATCCGTGAGGAAGGCTATTCATGCGGATGCCCAAACGGTATGCTCCTTTATCTAAAAATGGCCCCTTTCCCATTTATAGCTCTTTTCACATTTCTACAGCTGTTCTGTCCTTGTATGTGTGCCTTGATCTAGGTATTTAGTTTTCTTATTTGCAAAGTCAAGGAGTTAAGTTTCATGTGATTATCAATTTATATATGCCCCGATAGAGAGCCGAGTAATGGAAATAACATATTCGGCATATAGGTACTCTCCTTTGGTAGTGTGTATCACATACATTCTTTCATTCGATGTTTGAATGTAAGTACATATCTGGAATTCAACATATAACCGAAGTTCAGCTGGCCTTAATATTTTTGATATTCCAACAGAAATAAAAAAGGATAATTCATGGCTATTACGCAACACATTTGTTAACACTTAGAGTTATTTCTTACATTAAAAATCACATAAGAAATTCTATTATTTTAATGGATTGGTAGAATAAAAAATATTAAATGCAAATTCAGGAATTAAAACATCACTATGAATAAGAGAAAACTCCATCATTCAGGAATTGAGAGCATTTATGCTATAACATTCTTCTCTCTATAAGTGAAGTTGACAAAACTTTGTCTGCCATGATTCTAAATGGATATTTCTGAGTTCAATCCTCCCATTAAACTAATCTACCAAGAATTTGTAATTTCCAACTAGTTTCAATGTCTTTACCTGTTTCCAATTCACATTACCATTAATTCAATAACAAAATTTCTTCCTTGACTTATTCCAAGTTTGCACTTGATCATCACATCCTTAGAAAAGAAATAGATAGTCCTTGCTCTACACCTTCCCCTTGTTGACTCTATCAAAACAACCCCACACCCCTAGGTTAGAAATTTTCATCTCCTTCACATCCTTTTGAGAAACAAGCAAAGGCCATGCATATGTCATTTTGCTTGTCCCAAAATTTTCGAATTGACTGTTGAGATTTGAAATAGGGTAGCTATTACTGACCATATGCTGGCTATGACTATTATATGGTATTGATAGCATTTACTACTAGTGGAAAATGATTACTACGTCTATTCCAATTTTGTGCGATATGTGGCCCAGCTAAATGAGAAATGGCATTGTTTGTGTACAATTGTTGCAATGGTGTCTAACCATTAGTGATGTACTGATTTAGATATCAACGACCTACAAAGACAAAAATTTAATATAACCTAGGGAGATCAATGAGTAATAGGCACAATTTTTTATTTGAGAATAATATTATATGAAAATGTGTCTATGACTACATGACAATTATTTTGTTAGTTGATCTGTGATGTACCAATTCTAAATTATGAAATTTTTTCCTTCCTAAACAAACATTCTTTGACAAATTTTTACAAATAGTTAGAGTGAAATAATTTCATTATACACTTGGCGTGCACAGTGAGGGAAATTCTACAACAAGCGGAAATAAGAGGAAATCATTAATTTTATTACTTAATTCAGAGAGCTATTACAATATAGGAATATCAAGGAAACTAGAGGTTCACTTGGTGAGATATTTTGACCAATCTGGGCCCACTGGTATAAACTCAGAAAGAAGGTACAAAATTTTAGTTCCTTCAAAAAATTTTGAACCCTTTAATCATGCTGCTTAGTACATAGAATTTGGCCTCAAATTTCTGCAAGAAACATACAATTTTTCTCAGCTTCATAATATGATGATTGATCTCCAATATTTCCTCCTGAAAACAGTGATATATGGTGCCAAAATATGAGAAAAATCACCCCTAATATATCTTCCCTCCCTCAGTAATATATTATCTGCATATTAATGATGAAATCCATGCAGAGTATGACCTTCATCTTAGGTGCTCTTGGCCTGTGTACATCTCATTCTATAACTAAAATTCCCTACAAACTTAGGTAGAGTAGGCTTGTGGATTTCATTGTTTGCAAGTGGTGACCTAAGCCCTGAATTCCATTAAATGGTATTCTTAAAGAGACATGCTCCAGCTATCTCCCCCTTTGACCCAAGACCTAAAGTGTGACATTAGGATGACCATCAACTTGTATGCATGACAATATTACTCTTTTATTCCACTTGACTAGATGTAAGTGCATGCGATTCTTGAGATTCAAAGTATTTAAGAGAATTCAATTTGTCAATCTGTTCAAGAGGCAAAGAACACCATTATTCAACCTTTTGGTCATTGCTACTTAAATGGAAAGGTTTCATAATTTTCAAGAGCAGGGGTTAGTAGGGGTGGGGTTCATAGCAAAGTGTTTGGGGATTGTAGGAAAAAATGTTAGGTATTGGAGATGGCATCAGGCTCAGGAATGGTTGCTAAGGCAAGGTGGGTTTCCCTTGAGAGAAACATGGTGAGGAAAATGTCTGAATGGCCATGAAATTTTAATCCTGCCAACATTGAATATGTAACTGTTTGGATCATTTTCATGTGTAGGTGGTTCCAAAGAATGATCTAGTTGTCTTGTATGTGGTTGCACAATTTCTCATACAAAAATAGATCATGAATATGAAAATTTTAAGCAGGGTACATTGTTATTTAAGCATTTAATTGGCTCTTCAACAATACATCAAGACAAGGACTTTACTGACCCATGAAGGCTTCCACAAGTGCTAAGTATTCACAACTGAATGTCCAACAAAGATCACCAAGGAAAGGTTGATACTCTCATCATACCACAAGGAAAAAAGGTTGAATAAACCTTTTCTTAAGCTCAGACTTCAAACAAAGAATAGATATTGGGCTGATATGATGATAACAATTCAGATCAAAGATAAATATAGGTTTTAAACCTCCTTGACATACCTTGGATAGAAGGTATAGATCTCAGACCAATACGACAGACTTAGAAAAAGATCACAAATTTGAATCTATGCTACAAACTTTGATCAACTATCATAGGAATTCGGTGTAGTCTTCATTAATATCTGATATATATACCACAGACCTAGATCAAGCCACAACACTTCGGTCTAGTCACCACTGAACTTGGATCAAGCCACAAATGAACTCAGATATGTTCCACAAACTTCGCTCAAGCCATAGAAGAAATCGGATATGTTGTCACAAGGTCACAAGCCATAGAAGAACTCAGATATGTTGTCACAAGGCCACAAGCCATAGAAGAAACATGTTGTCAAAAGGTCTCAACTGCTCCAAAGAATAAAGCCACTTAAGCCTGGAGTTGATGTCTAACAAATCAAGAGAAAGCTACCTCCACATGTGCTTGTCCATGATGGACCAACCAAGGGTTCATGGATACACCATGTAGATCATATCGCATGGTCTTGAACTCTAGAGATCAAATTTCCTCCTCCTAGTGTCTAGTGCTCCTTCTAGGTAGGTACTTTTCCTAGCCATGCAAGTGTGTTGTCTGTTTAGCTGGTTTTCCCATTTTGGGTTTCCATGGTAAATTTTGTGTAAATTGTGAATATGCCACTGTTTTCTTTCTATTTTTCTTAAAAAATTTCTTTCTTTTCTCCTCTTTCATAGGTTTGCAAGTCACTGGAAAAAAACATGAAATACAACCTGCAGAAGATACTACCAAAAATATGAGAAAAATGGGTATTTTCTCTTTTATTTTTATAATGGCATGAGCCAAACATGTAGTCATCATAGTCGTATATCAATCTCACCGAACAATTAAAAAAAAATACCTTGCACTTACTTGCCAGTCAACATTCAGGCTAACTAGTAACAAGTGCTTGCAAGTGAAATTTACTGCTAATGAGTTAGAATCACAGGAAGCAAGTTCGGCTCACACACAAGTTAAAACAACTCATTTTATAAGCTGTGAAAAGTTTGAGACGATTCCAAATTAAACAAGTGAGCTTCGTTACTATGGTAAGAAATACACTTGCTACTATGGTATGTATTGGTGTATGCATTCTCAACGCATAGAAAAAATTGCTAGAAGGAAACTAAATAACCAAGAAGAAGCCGACATCTGATCCAAATTACTCTAATTAATCAACTTCTGAGCCATGCAAAGCAGGTAATTTTTTTTGTTCCATAAAATACTCTGATCTAGCTTACTATAATCCAGCTTCTGAGCCATGCAAAGTAGATAATTTTCTTTTTTCCATAGAATTGACAAAGAAGGTGCATTAGTGTAGACTTTGTTCCATAATCTTTTCCTTAGGCATACACTAGGTGTAGACTTTGAGATTCCTAGATACAAAGGGAAAAAGTGGGTGTTAAGATTACAATTGAAGTGTTGGATTACCAATGTGACAAAAACTTTAAAAAAAAAATTATATGTACATAAAACAACGAATAAAATCTTATTTTAGAGATCAACTACAAAAAAGTTTATTCATTGTTTGAGAAGAATCAATGTCAAGGCATTAGAGGAACATCTAGACTATCAAATGTATGAACTTTGTACCACCCTTGTAATAAATCAACTAGTATGAATTCATTGGGCAGAAGTAAACCCTCCTTTCATAATATATCAGCAATCATGTCACGTTCTTTGTATATGTGGAGGAAATCCAGTTGGTCAAAACCACATGAAATTTATTCAACAAGATGGAAAATAGCCATTAGATTAATATTTATCATGGGAAATTCTTCCTTCATACTCCTTATCTCTAAAGATAAATCACCCATCATGTGAAATAATTGAATGTTCCTACAACTAGCAAATTTCAAGAGATAAAACAGAGATAAAAATTCAATGATTTATTGAATTCATGTTGGATTATGTACATATGTAGTTAATTATCTTTTATTTGGTTTGTTTATTTATTTATTTATATTTATTGGACACCTAATCCATTAGGGTTGTTGTGGAGTAACATGAACCATCACTTTGACTCAATCCTAAGGGACCTTGGAAAGATAATCCAAATGTCACATGTACTTGTCTTTATATGCATATATGGTTAATATTATGCAATCTCATGTTTATCCTAAATATATCTTGCGTTCTCGTGACCCAAATAGTGGTATTGGAGCCATGAATTTGTAGCAGTGGCCATTTCCTATGACTTTGTAGCAGAAGCCATTGCCTTGAGCATCGTATAGAGCCTATTAGATGTGCCTTTTTAGGTCTAGAATTCCATGTTGATCATTCTCCATTGCATCACCTCTTTGTGGTAACATTTGTTTGCAATTCTAACATTCCGTTACCTCTATTTGCAACCATTTATCTATGTGTGCATAGTTTTTAATTACCTATCTCTATGGTATCCAGGCCTATGCACTCTACAACATGTGTCAACTTTGTCATTCTACAACGAGCAAATTTTCTCCTTGTCTGGTTTAAATGATATTACTCCTCCAACAATTCAATTGTAATATTAACACCCAATTTTTTCTTTCGTATCTAGGAATCTCAAAGTCTACACCTAGTGTATGCCTAAGGAAAATATTATGGAACAAAGTCTACATTAATGTACTTTTTTTGTCAGTTCTATGGAACAAAGAAAATGACCTGATTCGCATGGCTCAGAATCTGATTAGAGTAAACTGGATCAGAACTTGATTTGTTCCATAGAATTGACAAATAAAGTACATTAGTCCTCCTCACCTTCCAATACAACAATCCATTAGTGTAATTATGTGAATAATCTTACTAACCATGGGCAAAAGTGGACACTTCATAGTGTAATGCCCTTCCAAATGGGATTTAAAATGTACTAGTGTTAGCAAGCTCAACAAGAGAGGTTAAAAAATGACCCTATTAGGTGGTTTCAACCTCTAAGGGGTGACAGGTCCATGGTACATTCATCAAATGGTAGGTATTGTGTGAAATGATCATGGAACAGAGTGGGGGCAAAGGGAATGCTCCAAGCCACATGTCATGGCACTAGGGTAGCTATGATGAAGGAATCCCACACATTGGGTATATGGATGTAATATGCATATTTATACAAAAAAAATTAAGTCTAGTTTAGACATCCAAAGACATTAGTAGACTCTCTAGGACATATATGAAGTGTGATAGACTACTGAAATTTTTAGTCTCGTAGAGAAAAACAAAACAAAATAGTTTCCTATTAGCTTTTTATGGTGGTTGTAAGGTGGCATCAATGCCTCCCAAATCAAATAGGTATATGGGGTCAGAAAAGACTCTCGAGAGGAAAAAGTCAATGAGACAATTATGGTGGTAACACTCCTAATTGTAGGTTTACTCAAACCTTTTCCTTTTGTCCTATACTTCAAAAATTCATCAAATGGGAGACCACAAGTGAAGATAATCTCCAGGATTATGGGTTTTTGTAATATTGCAAATTAGCAGTAAGCTAATTGGAATATTAATTTTGATTTATTTTGGCATTTCCTAATGTTGGGCGGAAATTAAGCCAAATAAATTCATTTCCTAAAGTACCTAAGGGAAAATTGTGGCTCTAGTGGTGGGGTCGAATTGGCCTTAGGTGGCAGCATAGAAGATGCACGAAAAGGACAACGTGGGATTGCCTAGAGGACGGTAGCACGTGATTGGTCAAGGAGAGACAATGTAGGCCTAGGTGGGACCCAAGGCATACGTTGGGCCTCAATGCATAAAATGAAGAAGGAAATGCTCATTTTGCATTCATTCATTCATCTAATTACTCTTGGTCATTTTGAATGAAGCACACTTGAGCCAAATAGCCATGTCTATAGTGTTTTTTAGCACACGAGATCTTCAAGAGTAGATCTCAAAATCTACCTCGGTGGACTTCGAGTGCCCACTGAGGAGAGGAGTTCTAAATTTTGCTGGGGGGAATTACACAGTAGTAGCAACAGGAAGAGTGTAGCCCCTTTAGGACTGCGCAAAGGTGTATTAGGCTGCACAGTGATTTCGTAGTTCAGTTCGGTGTGGGTGTCAGGAGTGTGGAGAGAAATAGAGTTTCAACAGGAGATTTGGAAGGGAGATTAGCCACCTCCTACCAAGGATTTTGGTAGCTCTCCAGAGGAATTTTCTAGCAGATTCATCCAAAGGTCCGATTTACCCAACAACATAATGAGCCAAGCCCAAGAGGACCAGGTTCCGAAGTCAAGCTTTGGGAAAACCTCTTCTAGGTTTTTTGGGTTTATTGAGGAGAAACCAAGATTAATTCAGTAGAATTTTCTGGGCAGGTTTGAGGCTTCAAACAAACATCCTAATGCATCCAGCAACTAGAGGAGCGAGAGGAAATTGGGCAAAAATTCTGGGTTCAACATCTGGCCAATTCCTTCGTCGGTTTTTGTGGGTTTGGTGAGTAGAGTCTAGGGTTAAAAGCCTAGAATTTTCTGAGTAGAGGAAACAACCCAACCAGCAGTCCAAATTCAGCTAACAACAACATTTTTGGGCTAGGCAGCACAGAGACTGAGCCACACAGCAACACTTTCAACCAATTTTTTTTCTTGGGTTTGAGTTGTTCTTCAAGCCTTCCTTGAGTATGCCCAAGTGAAAACTTTCCAGCACCTCAATTGTACTCTTTCCCAATAAATTAATAAAATGGCTCAGCAGTGATTTTGGGTCGATTTTGAGCATTGTAATGGTGTTTTCATTTTTTCTTGTCTATTTTCACTTTTATTACTATTAATCCCCATTTGGGATATTACAGTGGTACCAAAGCATAATCTTCGCTCAGCCTGTGGGAAACCCTCATTCTATGACAAGACCAGAATAAAAAACTAAAATATAATGGGATGCCAAGAAAGGTCAAACTCATACGCCATGGAAGTAACCTTGAATGAGGTGATTAGGGTGCAAAAAATGATGGCTAATGTGCGGAAGAAACTGATTCATGCAACAATTGGGAATCAAGACCATTCTCAATTATACAACAAATCCACTGTGCCTAGAATGGTGGACAATACATCAAGATGGAAAGACATTATTGCAACTAATGTGGAGTTATTGATAACAAATTGGTGGGAATACCAATCATTTGGACATGACATTCAAGCGTCCCTCTCTTTTTTGGAGTTCTGTGAACTAAGAGACATGCACAAATCAGGGGGAGTTCCATGGAATTATGCAGGGATGGTGAGTCGGATTAAGGAAGAAGATGAAAGAGTAGTTGAAGGGGCCATGGTTGGCAAAGACACAATTGAGCATACACTCGTTGATGAGACACCACCCATTGTTGAGGTATCCATTGATGGGGTATCCGGGGTTGTGACCGAGTTCTCTAACTATAGCAACACATCACAGGTTGATGGGGTGTCGGGAGTGTTATAGGTCAATTTGGGCACCATTCCCAATGACCTAGTTAACTAGGCATCATCTCCAGTTTCGATGATCAAGGGTCTATCATTCCCTATCGTCTCAGTTGCTATATCCCCTAAGATAGGAAACTGCTCTACAAAGCACTTTTCGACATTCAAAGTTGCGTTGTTCACATTGGGAGCGAAATTCTCATTGTTCCGGAATCTCCACTTGGCCAGTGTCTTCTAGAAGGGTTCACATGTGTCAAGCTTCAGATCCAAGTGTCCATTTTACATCTACATGAATGGAAACATGTCTTGCCTATTTTTGGAATGTTATTGATTACAAAACTACCTACAGTTCATCTATAAATTGAACACAGATCTAAGTGTTTGAGAGGAAGAATTTGAGTAGGGAAATGTTGGAGAATTTTCAATAGAGAGTTTGATTTGTGGAGCTGCTGCTGGAGAGATTTATGTTGTGATGAGACTTGGGAACTCTGCTAGAAGGTCATTTCAAATCAGTCACTAGGTTGTAACCTCTCCTTCTATCATCAATAAAGAGTACTTCTTGTTTTTCCCTACATGCATCTATGTTTACTTTGATTTTCCATATTGCAAGATCTTGGTTGATGAATGTAGTTTATGCTTAATTGATTTAGCTAACTAGCTTGAATAGATATCTATATTATTGCATCTTCTGCTATTTCAGTGTTCTTTCTTGCAGGAAGCATTCAGCCATTTAAAACCGCTTGAATTTGAAGCTGTAGTGGAAGCGACATAAAGGATCCATTTGGAAGCGACTGAAACAAGTAAGCATCCAATCCTTTCTGTGTATCTGTTCTGAGTTAGGAGAAACATGAGTATAGTCTTTCACCTATTTTTCTAGGCTAACACCTAACTAGGGAAGCGTAATTTATCCGTAGATTACAATTCTAGCCCAACAAACTGGCGACTTCACTAGGGAGAACTTCTCTTGTTTCTAGGTGTTTTAGTCTCTGATCTGCTTTCTAAATCCACCCAGTAGCTGTTTCACATAAAGATTAGACTTTTTCAGAGATTAATTTTCAAAGTTAGTGAGCCAAACAGTAGCTTTTTCTTTGTTTACTACGCCCAACGCACCCTTGGTCAGGGCACAGTGGTTTGCAGTGCACTGTCTCCCTTATCAGCCTGCATTGCAGAGCACTGTCTCCCCTTGGAGACTGCGTTGGCTCCTGAAAGGGACCAAATCCCCTTGAATCTGAATTTGTACTTTGCTTCAGTTTTGTTTTCTGATTTTTTCTGAAAATTTTGATTCTCTGTTGACCAGTAACTCTATATATTTCTTCTCCTTTGATGGAAAATTTGTTCAATGTTGTTTTAAAAAAGTTTTTCATTATCATTGACAAGTTGATTTCAAAGTAGTTTTTATGGTCGCATTAAGAATCGTTTTCTTTCGAAATAGGAAATTGTCATAAAATCTTCATTTCCTTGATAGGAGAAATTGTTGTTGAAGTCCTCATTTTTCCTTCAAAAGAGTAATTGTTGTTTGTATTCTTCGTTTCTCGAAAGTAAAAAGCATTTCGATTATTGATCTAGTGCACCTAGTTTCTTTTCTACATTCATAATATTAAGGAAACTGAAAAGAAAAACTTGCATTTGCATGTAGGATTGTGTGTTTTTTGCAAAAGGAAAATTAGGAAATCTGCATTTAGTTTGTGATTCATTGATTTTTTTTTTTTCATTGATTTGTTTGCTCACAAATTATTTGCTCTCTTTCCAAAAAACTAGAGTTCTCTTACCTTAGTAGCTAGGTTCTTCTTTGAAAAAGATGAAAGTGAAAGTTTGTGTATCATTCTTAGCTGCATTTTAGGAATTTTATATACATCATCGTGGTGAACCTAAAAGCCAAACTGTTAAGCAAGATCAACATAAAATAAATCTCAATTTACTTAACAACGCTTTGGAACATTAACGATAACATTTAGAAGGTCTAGGCTAGAGACGTGTTCTGACGAAGTAAAACATAGTAGTTGTCATTAACTTGTTTGAGATACATGCCGAGTGTGATACCTCACTCCACGTACGTAAGTATATCGTAGCTCGTCCACGTACTTTCAGGTATATCGGTCGGTGTTACAGTATGATAAGTATAAAGGGGTGCTCTCACTATGCGGTTTCGCATCAGACAGTGATAATACGGACTTGGGCCTCCACATACCTTCGGGTATATTTGGGAGGACAATGTTTAGGTGCTATCCATTCATAGTGAACCGAGTTGGCTGCCCCGAAATTGTGATACACTGAACACAAAATTTGGGGAGATTACCTGCCTGTACTTCTTGGTTCGCCACGAGGTATTTTGCAGTTCACAGTTTCTTGGTAAACCCTTTTGCCTAGCATTACCCTCTTTTTGTTTATTTGTTTTTGGATAAAATAAATTAGTAATCATGGAAGAACACAATCCTACCCCTCATCGTTCTCGTAGATTAGCTTTAAAACCACCTTTACCGCTAGAATTTATTTCTGGTAGGCGAAGGCGATCACGATCTAACGAATCAAGTAAAATTCGTACCTTTGGCGAAACATCATCATTTAAACCAGAGTTAGCTAAAATTGTTTCCACACATCCTTGTTCATCTACTGTTGTTGAAACAGAGTCTTCACAGCTACCTATGTTCACGATCCATTCAATCGTTGAGACCATACCTCCTCGACCCGATGTTGTTCAATCAAAAATTGATCCAGATCCTGTCTCTTCTTTTCCAGAAAATCTGAATCCTGAACAGCCAGAAGTTGTTCCTACCTTGGTCACTCCAAAAATATCTGTAGCCACTGAAACCCCTATATCACACAGTCAACCGTCTGAAATATATTTTGGGCCTGACGGTGAAGTTCTTCCTCTTGGTTTAATTGCAATTGAAGAAATCCCACAACCTCATACACCTTTAAGTCAAACCCACTTTGGGGAAGACCTTTACTTGTACCATTCATTTCCTCAATCGTTTCCATCTGCTTTTGTTGATCCCATTTCCATTCAATCTCACGTTGATTTTGGAGAGTATACATTTGGTCATATAACCATGTTTGAACCAACATCTTCGGTTGGGTTTGCTATTCCAATTACATCAGCTCCTACCCTTGGTACTCTGTTGATGTTCACAACTTCACCGGAGTCATATTTGCATGGTGGTCCTTCAGTCCCAACAGGCTACAAATCATTGTCAGGCACTTTCCCTGGTCAATATTCAAGACCATGGTCATTACCAATGTCTTCATCTGGTGTTTTAACTGGTAGTCCTATAGTCAGTACTGAACGACTTGAATCATTACATCCATCAACAGGGAAATATCAAGTCAGTCCTTATGGTTCCATTCCTTTAAGTACCATATCAACTGGACTCCCAACATTTGGAGAAAAATATTTTCTGTCTTATTATCCTCCTTATGCTGGGGGGCAACCTATGGTCACCCAATATGACAATACTCAGTCACATTTTGGTCAAACTAATGTTGACATGAATGTTTGTCAATGGCAGCCCACTCTGCCTATCCAACCACAAATGGTTGTCCAATCGTATCAACCAATTAAACTTGTTACACCCACTTCAATACCACTTGTTAATACATCTATACCATTGTTACAGAATCAAAATATTTTAAATCAACCTTATCAGGTGAGTTATTCAATTCAATATCAAAATCCTTTGGTTAATCTACAACAACCTGTATCAGGGATCATTTATTCACAAGCTGGTCCACCATTTTATGGGATGTCACAAACACAATCTGGTTATACATATCAACCAAATCCAACTTATACTAATTTGGGTTATAACATTGGTGGAAAGAATCCTTGGCAGCCACATGCGCAAATTCCTCAAACTTCATATCAACAAGTACCATATCCAGGTTTTGGTCAACAAAACTCTCAAGCGTTTGCCATGCAAAACAACCCCTATCTGGGTTACTAGCAACAAATCCCATATGCCGGTGCTCAAAGACCTGTTGCCCAAGCAATTCCATATTATCCTGGCTATGATCAACTTGACCTTAATAGACAATTTCCTTTTTTTGCAACCTTGGAATTACCAGATTTAAACTGGTTAACCAATGATCCTATCAATTATGCTCCTTGGTGGCCAGTGATACCACATAAATTACCCTCTGACATTCCTAAATTCAATGGAAACCCTAGAGAAGACTCATCAACTCATGTTATGAATTATCATTTACGGTGTTCATCAAATTCCCTAAATGATAATTCTGTTCGATTACGTCTTTTCTAGCGAATGCTCACATGTCCGGCAGCTAAATGGTACATTGAATCACCTAGGGCTTCTTTTGACAATTTCACTACTTTGGCTATTGTCTTTTTGACTCATTTCTAGTTACCTATCAGATACGAGACTGGAACGAAACTCTTGACCAACTTCAAACAAAGTAATGCTACTCACGTTTCAGATCATATTCATGAGTGGCGTCACCGTCGATGAATGGTTAAGACATTTGTTCCTGATCATATCCTTGCTGAATGGTTCATTAAGTCCTTGTTACCATCTATAATAGAGGATGTGGCTAAAGGTGGCGTCGTCACAGAAGAACAAGTTATCACTCATGCCCAGTATTTAGACTTGATTTATACTCAGTTTGGCACGCTCTATGAGAAAATCCCAAATGCGCCGCGATCTAATTTCAATGTTCCTCCTCAAATAAAGGACTCTCATGCCGGAGACAGCTTGATAGGCACTGTAAATACACACAAAAATACTGCATCTGATCCTGCTCCTACTTCCAAAATAAATGTCGTCTCATTTGACAAAGGAAAAAGTGATAAGCAACCAAGAAGTAAGAAAAAGGGGAAATCAAAGAAAAAGAAAACTTCTAACCCACATGATCGATCATCTGATCAACCATCAGGACCATGGAAACCTCATTATCCATTCATAATCTTTAATGAGGAACATTTTGTTAGGGATTTTCCTCACCGTGCTGTAGTCTCAAAAATCATCAACACTTATAATGCATCAACGGTGTTGACAAGCCCATTTCCAAATCTAGACACAAATTTGGTTGCTACGGATCCAGCTCCTAGTTCCCAAGTGTTAATGTTATCCACTACAAAAACTTCACAAGATATTTTGGTGTCGACGCATAATAAAGACTATGGTATTCTGACCACTGATCAACCTACTATCTTGACAACGAATCCATCTAATGAATCAGTACCACCTCCTGTTATTCCTGAATTGACGATTAAGCCACCAAAGGGAGTAATTCATAAATCAACATATAATCCTCGAGCAAGAGCTGCACAAATTTATAATATAGTTGAAGATTTGGCTCAATCCCCTTTAGCTATGTCTGCTCTTGAGGTATTGAAAAATTGTCCCTCCCAGAAGCAGGATTTATTGTTGGCCATTGGTGGAATTGATCCGACTGATTCTAATCTTGTTGTCTTTAATCATATGGGCTATGTGTCGCAGTTACCAGCAGAATTGGCATTCTCCATCCAAGTAAATTTTCTCAATCACCTTGTTCATCGCACTATTATTGATGAGGGAGCATCTACGTGTATTATGTCTCTAAACTACTGGAAGTCACTTGGCTCGCCACGATTATCACAATCATCAATGACGTTGAAGGCTTTTGATGGAATAACATATAAACCTTGTGGTATTATCAATAAGCTGCAAGTTGAATTAGGGGGAAAAATAGTAAGTATTGATGTTAAGGTTGTTGACAGACCCCTTGACTATAATATTTTACTTGGAAGACCATGGGTATATGCGATGGCTAAATTTTTTTCTACATATTTTAGTATGGTTTCCTTTCCTCATAAATGTTCTATTACAATCATTAATCAATTATCCTTTTTTTTCCTCCGCTTTGCAGGTAACTGGAAGCGTTCCGTATATTCACTTACCCCAACTAGAAATCTAGAACATTGGTGTAGGAATCTTAAGAGATTCCAATCTTATGGGAACCTTTGCATTACCGCCGCCCACGACTTCGGCAAAAATTGCAAGCATAGATACCTCCTACATGATCTCTTCCACTCTATTTGGCTTAAGGGAGAGTACGGGTGTTTCTGATATTTCTATGTTGGATGATGTTTTACCACTTAGCCCTATTGAGCTACAATAGCAATCAATCTATTCGGCTTGGGCGGCAAATCCGAAATCAGCATCGCCGAGTGTTTGGGTTGATCGTTCATTAGATTTTGGTACTCCATCTGATCCATTTTCCTCAAAATTTTTGACAGATGAAAATATTTTGGAAGCTATGATGGAAGAAGGAGAACTATGGGAAGATTATCATCATCATTCCCATCTTCCTGATTATGAAGAAAATAATCTCAATGAACTATATCACCCATCCATTTTGAATTCTTTTCCTATTAATGAATTCTTTGAATTCTTTTCCGATTAGTGAACTATATCACCCATCCATTTTGAATTCTTTTCCGATTTAATCTGCGCAAAATTTATCAAATATTGAAGAAACAATTTCTATCGATATTTTGACTAAAAATGGCATTGTAGAAAATATTAATGTCGGTGTATCTTGTTCTCCATCAGAACTTGATTCATATCGCTCTCCTTTTTGTGAATTTCATGACGCATTCACATGGTATTACAAGGAAATGCCAGGCATAGATACTAGTATAGTTGAACAAATTATTAATATGTATCCTGATGTCAAACTAGTGCATCAATGACTTCGACTTGTTCATCCGAAGAAAGCCATTTCCATCAAATCAGAAGTTGAAAAGATTTTGCGTGCTGGTTTCATTTACCCTGTTCCGCTAATTGAATGGGTTTCCAATATCGTTCCTGTTATAAAAAAACAAGGAACCATTAGAGTGTGCGTCGATTATCGGGATGTTAATCAGGCTTATCGAAAAGACAACTATCCTACTCCCTTCATCGACTAGATTATTGACGACTGTACTGGATGTGAAATATTTTCTTTCATGGATGGATTTTTCGGCTACAATCAAATCAATATCCACCCAGATGACCAACATAAGACAACATTCATTTGTGCCTGGGGCACATTCACATATCGGAAACTCCCGTTTGGTTTAAATAACACTGGGGAAACTTTTTAGAGAGCAATGGATTATGCTTTCAATGACATCAAGAACATTGTTCAACCATATCTAGATGATTTACCAGTGCATTCACGAAAATGGATTGATCACCCGATGCATTTGAGAGCCATTTTCTTATGCTGTCGACACTACAAGATACACCTCAATCCACATAAATGTGTGTTTTTTGTTGGTTTTGGTTGATTGCTCGGATTCGTAGTCTCAAAATAAGGAATTCGAATAGACCCACTGAAGGTACAGGCCATTCTTGATTTTCCTGCACCATCAAACTTACTTCAGATACAGAAACTTCAAGGAAAGGCTAACTTCCTGAGAAGGTTCATTCCAAACTACGCCGAAATGGCTAAAGGATTTACTCAATTATTGAAAAAGGGGTTCCCTTCCATTGGGACCAAGTTGCGCAAGCTTCTTTTGATGCTGTGAAGGACCATCTTGTCCGAGCGTCATTAATGTATCCTCAAAATTATTCAAATGATTATTTCCTATATATCACCGCGGCTGAAACAGAAGTTAAGTACTCATATGTGGAAAATATTTCCTTGGAAGCTGTTCAAGCTGTCCAAATATTTCGCCATTATATCCTGCTTCGAAAAAAAAAATTTTTTTTGGATTGCAACCCCATGAATTACATCTTATCACGTCAATTGATGGGGAGAAAATATTCAAAATGGATCGTCATTTTGTAGGAATTTGATTTGGAATTCATCAAATCCAAGTCAAAGAAGTCTTTAGTTTTGGCTGAGCTTCTCTGTGACCTTCCCTGTGATAGTACTGCAACTACGTTAGAACCATCTATTCCAGATGAGTCTTTGTTTCTAATCAGATCATCTAATCCCTGGTATCGAGATTTCATCATTTATCTCCAAACCCAAACTTTTCGACCTAATACCTCTTTCTCTGATCAGTGACATATTCGATACCAAGCCAAATATTATCTGATCATTGGTGATACACTTTATTGTCATGGTGTCGATACCATTTTAAGGAGGTGCCTTACTCATGAGGAGGCAAAAAAAGTGTTAAATGATTGCCATGCTGGAGCTTGTGGTTGACATTTATCTGGTTATGCTATCGTGCAAAAGATACTTTGCGCCGGTTACTGTTGGCCTAATATTTTTCGAGATTGTATCCTTGCAGTCAGAAGTTGTCGTGCATGCCAGATTAATGACCGTAAAATCTGCAAACCGCCAGTGCCAATGCATCCTGTTGTCTCTGCTGAACCATTTACTAAATGGGGTATCGATTTCATGACCTGTAACCCTCCTTCGTCCGAGGGGCACAATTATATTATTTTCATAGTTGACTATTTTACCAAATGGGAAGAAGCGATGTCTACATTCAATAACACAGGACAAACAACTGCATTGTTTTTCTTCAATCACATCATTGCACGGTTTGGGGTCCCACAGGCTATAGTTACGGATCATGGGAAGCCTTTTTGCAACCATATGATGTATGAATTGACAGCCAAGTTAGGATTGTCGCATGATAATTCTACTCCTTATTATCCAAAATCAAATGGACAAGTTGAGGCTATTAACAAAATTCTTAAACGAATGCTTCAACAAATGATACGAGTCTGTAAAAGGAACTGACACTTGATCCTGTACTCCGCCTTATGGGTGTATCAAACCTCGATGAGAAACGCAACCAGATTTACTCCTTTTCAATTGGTGTATGGTATGGAAGCTATCTTACCAATCCAATGCGAAATATCATCATTAAAACTCGTGATAGACTTGTTACCTGAGACCTCAGAAGAAGAATCACGTCTCCTTAACCTCATCCATCTAGATGAAATGTATCGTGAAGCCCAATTGGCCAATGAAGTGCATAATAGATGTATAAAGGCGCAATACGACAAAAATGTCCAGCCTCACATCTACTTAGAGGGTGACATGGTCCTTCTTTATGACCAAGAAGCAGATGTAATAGGTACAGGGAAATTCGAACCATTATGGCATGGCCCCTATATTGTCAAAAGAGTTCTTGCTAAGGGTGCCTACAAGTTAGTTGATTACGATGGGATTCCATTGGCACAACCTAGAAATGGGTTGTATTTGAAACGTTACTATGCTTAATCATGAGCATGGTAATTTTTTGTATTATATTGTTTATATGATGTTTATTTGCATTCACTATCTTGATTTTTTTTTTAGAGTTTTATTGATGTTAGTACTCTTTTTTACATTTTATGGCAGATTTTTGAATCTTCGGAACCATTTATTAGATATGCTGATGGTGCTAGTCATAGTATGCAGAATCTATCCTCTGTAGCGTGGACCATTTTCACTTCGAACGACGAGTTAGTGAGTTTTCAAGGGATTTTTATCGATAGATCGACAAATAATATTGTTGTGTATAGCACATTGATTGAACTTATCTCTGATGCCATTTCATTTGGTATTAACCGCATAATCATAAGGTTAGACTCACAACTTGTGGTACTACAACTTACTAGTATTTATACTGTTAGAAATCCAACACTGCTTAGATTGTTCCTTAGAGTTCAACTTTTGGAGAGACATTTTGATTTCATTCAATATAAACACATTTCCAGAAATCTGGATACTTTAACTGATTCATTAGCTAATCAAGTTTTAGATAGACATTTGCGACATAGGTAAAGAAAAAATTCACATCATTGAATAGGATTGCACATTAAACATAGGAAAAAATATGAAAACATATAGATAGATAGTTATAGGTTTTTTACAAAATTTGTGCCCAAGACACATTGGTCATTTGACCTAAAAATGTATGCAAAAAGTCACAAGTAAACTAGTGGTGCTCATGATATCACACTATAGATCTAGCAATCCTACGGGGCAACCGCATCCAATGGTTAGGAACCCCAATTGTGTGTCGTTGCAGTCGCATGGGAAGTTCTTTGATCCATAAATCCAGAATCCCGAAGGTAAACCCCTCTATGTGTTCCTGGAGCTCAGCAAGAGTCTCAGCCATATTAAGGTCCTGAAGGACTTCTCTCATAACAGCCCTCTCTGCTGGCGCATCTGCTTCACCCTCTAGTTCCTCTACTGGTTAAATTTGACCGATATCTACATTACATTAAAAAATTTAGTTTAGTCTTGGAAAGAAATTAAAACAAAAAAAAAATTGTATAAACCTTATAAAAATAAAAAAACATGGTCAAATCAATCTTACCTATTGCACCCCACTGAGCACCTTCCGGTAAAACTAGATCTGGATCTCCTCGGAAGTCGACATCTGAATATTCATACTCATCAATGGAGACAATCTGTCGCGTGAACCAGGCAAAGAATGTAGTCGAGAAAACAATGGTCGATTGGCCTAAATTCCGACCCATGAGTTCTACCCATCTCTGCATTCGAGGATCTCTAGGACTGGATATATCCAATGTTACATGTTATGGCTGCATCAGTGGAATCTGTTCCAAATGAAAAGAGATAAGGATGGAACCGTAACTGAAAATTTTTCTTCCTTCCTCCCTTTGCTTTATTCAGTTGTTCCTTTATATGAGATAGAACAACTTCAGACCAGTTGAAAACTGTTGGCTCTAAACATTCCAGCGCATACTGCATGTTGTGTAACCAGCTTCAAAAATAGAAGAAAAGAGATATCAACGCCTTAGAAATAAGCCACTTCGAGGGGGAAACCTCCAATACATTACATAAATGCACAATTCTTGGATGATACAATTTACAAAACCTCCTTTCTATATATAGGAGTCCATGGGGCCATAATGTAATCCTAGTGGGCCACAATGTAATCCTAGCCGACCTAACAATAATAATTTAAGGGCACAATAATAACAAAATGGGGGTTACAAGGGCACAATAATAACAATAAGGGGGTTACACTAATAACAATAAGGGACTATACTAGTAATATAGGGACCTAACATGCCCCTCTCCTTCAAAAAAGTGTTGTCCTCAATGCTTGAGTAGCTCTGGGTGCTTTCGTATAAAATTCTCATCCTCCCATGTAGAATCTTCAGTGGGTAAGTTCTTCCACTTGATGAGATACTCTGAAATTGATCGATTCCGTAGCTGTCGAGTTCTTGTTTCCATGATCGCTTCAGGTTCCAATATGATTTTTCCTTCCTCATCAAGTTCTGGCAATATTGTTTGAACTGGAAGATTTTCACCTATAACCTTCTTTAAGCATGAAACATGGAAAACTCGATGTACTCGCGAAGAAGCAGGAAGCTCCAATTTGTATGCCATAGTACCAATCTTTTGCAACACCTTGTAAGGACCATAGTACTTTGGCGATAATTTATTATCCTTCTTTGCTTGCTTGAGGGACATTTGTTCGTATGGTTGTAGCCGTAAAAATACCCAATCTCCTACATCAAAACTTCTCTCGCTACGATGTTGTTCTGCCTGTTGTTTCATTCGATTTTGTGCCAAATTCAGGTTATCCTTTAAGAGTTGGAGAACTTCTTGCTGATGCTCGATGTGATCTTCCACTGCTTGAACCTTCGAATTTTCTCTTAAATATGATGTGATGGATGGTGGATGATATCCACAAAGTGCCATAAATGGGGTCATTTTTGCTGCAGTATGGAAGGAAGTGTTATACCACCATTCAGCGAGAGGTAACCACTTGACCCATTGTGTTTGTTTATCAGATACAAAACAACAAAGATATCCTTCCAAACATTTATTTACTATCTCAGTTTGACCATCAGATCGAGGATGATAAGATGAGCTATGAGCTAATTGAGTACCCAAACAAGAAAATAACTCCGTCCAAAAATTTCCAGTAAAAATGGGATCTCTGTCGCTCACAATAACCCTTGGGCTTCCATGTAGCTTTTGAATTCTATCCATAAATGTAGCAGCAACTATACTTGCTTTAAATGGATGAGATAAAGCACAAAAGTGTGCATACTTGGTAAGTCTATCAACTACCACCATGATGACACTCTTTCCTTCGGACTTAGGTAAACCCGTGATAAAATCCATTGAAATCTCCTCCCAACGTTGACTTGGAATGGATAAAGGTTGTAGAAGTCCCGGGGTCTTAATTGTCTCAACTTTATTCTGCTGGCAAACCAAATATTCCGCCACAAACTTTTGAATATCAGATTTAAGGCCATCCCAAAAAAATTCTTTCTTCACCCTGTGGTAAGTTTTTAAAAATCCTGAGTGTCCTCCTAAAGGAGAAGTGTGCAATTCCAGAAGAATATTTTGTTTTAGATGGGAATTCTTACAAAGATATAAGCGATCTTTGTACCATAAGGAATCATTTTTCCAACTAAATGTATCAGATGTACTAGGATCTTGCCGCAACTTTTGAATGAGTGTCCATACATCTTTGTCCTTCTTCCATTCATCTCTTGCTTCGGTTATCCAATCTGGTTGGATAATAGAAATGGCACAAAGCAATGCTTCCACCTCTTCATTCTTTCTCGAGAGTGCATCTGCAACAACATTAAGCTTTCCTTTTTTGTAGATTATTTCAAAGTCATAACCCAACATCTTTGTGACCCATTTTTGCTGCTCTTCTGAAGATAGTCTTTGTTCCAAAAAGTGCTTAAGACTATCATGATCAGTTTTTACCTTGAAGTGTCTTCCCATTAGGTAAGTTCGCCATTTCTTTAGTGCATGCAGTATTGCTAACATTTCCTTCTCATAAATAGGTTTCTGTAAATACTTTCCTTTGATTGGACGACTTTCAAAAGCAATGGGTCTTCCTTCTTGCATTAAACCCGCACCAATTCCATTTCCTGAGGCATCACATTCCATAATAAAGGTTTTCGTGAAGTCTGGCATAGCTAAGACCGGTGCTAGGCACATTGCCTCTTTAAGACATTCAAAGGCCTTAGTTGCTTCAGGAGTCCATGAAAATGCATCTTTCTTCAATAATGTTGTTAGAGGTGCTGCTATTCTCCCATAATTCTTAACAAACTTGCGATAATACCTTATTAACCCGAGAAATCCTCGCAACTGCTTTATGGTTGTGGGGACTTTCCATTCCTTAATGGCTTTAATTTTGTTAGGGTCTACTTTAACACCCTCGTGAGAGACAATATGACCCAGATATTCCACCTCTTGTACTCCAAAGAAACATTTGGATTTTTTTGCATATAATTGTTTCTCCTGCAATAGTTTGAGCACCCCGTCAACATGTTCAACATGATCCTTCCAAGACCTGTTGTAGATTAGTATATCATCAAAAAATACTAGCACAAATTTTCTAAGGAAGGGTTTGAAAATGGAATTCATCAACCCTTGAAATGTAGAAGGTGCATTGGTAAGGCCAAAAGGCATGACGAAAAATTCATAATGACCCTCATGAGTTCGAAATGTTGTTTTTGGAATATCTTCAGTCTTCATTCTAATTTGATGATATCCTGAACGAAGATCCAACTTGGTAAAATAAATTGCTCCATGTAATTCATCCATTAATTCATCAATCACCGGAATGGAAAATTTGTCTTTAATGGTGAGCTTATTGAGCTCCCTATAATCTGGACACATTCACCATGATCCATCCTTCTTGTGTACCAATACTACCGGAGCAAAGAAAGAACTTTGACTAGGTTGAATTATACCCGCCTTTAACATTTCTGCAATCATATGTTCAATTTTTCTCTTTTGGAAGTAAGGATATCTATAAGGCCTGATGTTTGGAGGAACACTTCCTAGAATCAAATGAATAGCATGATCATGATCACGAATAGGTGGGAGTCCTTTGGGAGTTTCAAACACCTTGGAATGATTGTCCAAGACTTGTCGGAGATCTGCAGAAATAGATGATTTTGATGTCGGAACTTCTAGTGAGCATAATTGTGCAATTACGCCTCGTTGTTCTTTCTTTAGAAGCTTTGTCATGACATTAGAGCTTATTATCCTTCCCGGCTTCCCTTCAATACCCCGTAATTCGACTTCCTTTCCTTCTCAAAAAAATTTCAAGAAAAGTTCTTGAAAATTAAAAGCTACCGTCCCCAAAGATTGTAACCATTGTACTCCTAGTACAACATCAGCACCTCCCATAGGAATGGAAAGCATTCGACTAGTCAATACATATTCCCCCATGGTTAGCTTGATATTATGGCATTTACCAGAGCAATTTATAGTTCCTCCATTTGCAACCATCACTTGGCATTCTGGTGCTGGGTATAGGAAACAATTTAATTCCTTGGCTACCTTACAATGAATAAAATTAAGGGTGCTACCTGAATCAATCAACACTATTACCTTTTTCTTCTTGATCTGTCCTGCTATCTTGAGAGTTTGAGGAGTGGTAATTCCTGCCAGTGCATTACATGATATGGTCGGATTCATTTCTTCCTCTTCTATGGCTGGTTCTTGGTGTGTATCCTCTTCTTGTTCATTTTCTTCTTCTTCTTCACAATCTATGTAAAATAATTTCTTTTCAGCACACTTATGACCTTTGGTGTATTTGCTATCACAACTGTAGCAAAGCCCTTTTGCTCTTTTTTCTTCCAATTGTTGTGGTGTCAAAATTGTAGGTTGTGGAAATCTAGGCATAGCAACACTTCCTTCTTTATAGAATTGAGTGGTAGGCTTCCTTGTCGCCATAATTTTACATTCAACTTTTCTTGCCAGCCTGAATGCCTTCTCTAATGAATCAGGTTCCAACACACGAACTTCATGTTGGATGTTATCCTTTAGAGTACCTATGAAGAGATCAATCCTGTGTTCCTCTGGAATATCAGTTACCCTTATATTCAATTTTTGGAAGTCCTCAATGTGCTGCCCCACTAAACCCTTTTGTTTAAGATTTATCAATTGGCTAAAGAAGGTGTTACTCTTTGTATCCTCATAATTTGCTATCATTTCCTCCGTAAAAATTGACCAAGTGACAATTTTTTTACGGGAGCAAAGCCATCGATACCATACAAATGTATTTTGTTCTAAATGTAAAGTTGCAATGCGTACCTTTTGTGTGTTTTGCACATTATGGAGATCAAAATATTGCCCCATCTGTAGTATCCATGTTACAGGATCCTTTCCATCAAACTTCCTCATATCCATTTTTGGAATATGGTGGTTCTTCCCGCCAACATTAGAGGTTATGAAATCATGATTAACATTTATTTTGTTCTCATCATGAGGTTCTTCTACTACATTTCCACCATTAGGAATCGTTTCTTGTTTTAAGCTTGTCATAAAGCCTTCCATGTATGCTTTTAGATCATTCTTCATGTTTTCCATGTTGTCTTTCATGTTTTCATCGATCTTAGCTTCCATGTCATCAATCTTAGCTTCCATGCCCATTTCCATGCCATCCATATTAGCTTCCACGCCTTTCTTCAAACCATCCATCTTATTTTCCATGCCTTTCTTCAAAACTTCCATTTCATTTTTTGTTGTTTTTTGCGAGAGCGAAATTTGTTGCACTTGCTCTTGTAATTTTGATATGTCATGTTGCCATTCTTCGTCTTCATGAGTCACAGTAGAGCCTTCTAAAGGCTTAATGGGAGTTGAATTCTTTTTAGGGGCCATTTTAGAATCCAATACTGATATCTATTCTACAATATTCCCTTGGAATCAATTCAACTTGATTCTTCAAACAAGACTTATGCAATTCGGAAAAAAATAAACACCTTTTACTTGCTTTTTAGGAGCTCTGTATTGAAATTGAATTATCTATGTAATTGAGAATCTTCAATATCTGAAATTCACTACTGTAGTAGCCTTCTGAACTGTCTTTCAAATTCCACAGGCATGATCCAATTTGGATTCTTCAAGACAAGGTTATTTCCAATCTCCCACAATGACCCAATTTTGGACTGGTTCAGTAGAGTGAACTTGTACGACTTGCCATGTGTCACTGTTTTGTCCTTCGTCTCTGAAATTGATAGACAAGAAACTTCAGTTAGTTTAATTGTAACTAATTTTTACGGCACTCGAATCCGATGCCCATAGAGAGAGTTATTGAACTTTTCCCACGATCACCTCTTTGATATGAAATTCAGGAGCCTGAAAAAGCACTACCTTCCACAGATCATATCTCCAAAAATATTGTGAATAAAGATCTCAAAATTTTTGACGACTTTCCTCAGGATTTCAGCTTCGCACCATATGAATTTCTGATTCTGAACCTTCGTAGAAAAAAATTTATAGCGCAAATTCCATGATGACCTATTTAGGATCCTGAACAAAGACCTAACTTCCACAGATAATATCTCCGAAAATATTGTGAATCAAGATCTGAAATTTTTAGAAAATCTTCCTCAGGCTTTCGTCTTCGCACCCTAAAAATTTCAGCTTTTGAAACTTCGTAGAAAAAAAGTTATAGCGAAAATTCCATGATGACCTGTATGGAGCAGCGAAACCCTAGAATCCAAAGCTCTGATACCAAATGTTGTGTAACCAGCTTCAAAAATAGAAGAAAAGAGATATCAACGCTTTAGAAATAAGCCACTTCGAGGGGGAAACCTCCAATACATTACATAAATGCAAAATTCTTGGATGATACAATTTACAAAACCTCCTTTCTATATATAGGATTCCATGGGGCCATAATGTAATCCTAGTGGGCCACAATGTAATCCTAGCTGACCTAACAATTATAATTTAAGGGCACAATAATAACAAAATGGGGGTTACAAGGGTAAAATAATAACAATAAGGGGGTTACAATAACAATAATAAGGGACTATACTAGTGATATAGGGACCTAACACTGCATATCTGATCTGTTCGCTACATGGAGTGTAACAATGCCGACTAGTTTAGCAATATTGAATAGGATGGTCCTCAAAGGAAAATCCTTGACATCACGGATGTTTATTTTTCCATATTTTCTAGGTTCTGACCCAGGATAGCAATACTTCATAACATAATCCCTCACTGTTTCTCCTCCAATGGTAGATCCTGTGAGTGAAATGGGCAAAACTCTCCTCGACAAACCTGTGAGAAAATACACATCCTCAATTTTTATGGAAAACACTTGATTTTTTATGTGAAATGCCTCGATCGCTGGATCCCATGCTCGAACAAGGAATTATAGGAGTTCTATTTGTTGCCTCATTCCTGACAGTTTGAAGTAGTTAAGCAGCCCGCAATCTCTTAAAGCTCTTACAGTACCCAGATCATTCAAGGAAATCATATCTTGTTCTTCATGTTCTCTTTCTCTCCATGTAATCGTCATTATAATATGATGGAAACCTAAAAATAAACCATAAGATCCGTTAGATACCATTCACTGCAAAAAACTAGGAAAATTTTGGACACAGCATGAAAACAAAAAACTTCAACTGCGCCCAACGCATTCCCTGGGTTGAGACAATGCATTGCACATGAAGGTACACTTCACTATACCTGCTATGCAACGCAGGTTTCGACATTTAGGGGTGCGTTGCCCTCAATTTTGGAAGAATTTACCCTAGGGGCCTCAAAACCCTAAAACATTGCAAGGAATGGTAATGAAATGAATTCTGAAAGAAAGAGGAGGTTTTTAATACTGACCTGGATCAAACGACGATAAAATATGTCCACTGAAACGACCGCAATTAACGACTGAAGTTTGGGGGAAAAATCAGGTTCAGAGCTCCAAAATGCAAATGGTAACTATGGAATGGTAAAATTGAATAGTGAAACTATTTTATATAGTCATTTAATTATTTTCCAATTAAATTTATTGCTATGACTATAGTTTTATTATGTTTTAATCATGAAACAGGTATTTTTAATCCATTTAATGTTGTTATGAACATGAAATACAACTGACGAACTGGTTAGTCGTGTAGATTTATTTTAAGAAAGACTTGACCACAAAGCATACTTTTTCTCCTTATTTTTCGAGCTTTGTTAAAAACGAAAAAGGATTTGAAACACACTTTTATCTCTTTTTCGAGCTTCTATAACAGCGAAAAAGGAACCCCTGGAGTCTTCTTTCAGCTCTTTTCAGACTCCAATAATGTGAAAATATTTCCGAGCACTTGTCATTTCGAGCTCGTTAAAGTAAATGAATTGATATTTACTCAGTATAAGTTTAACCCTTTTCCAGACTGAGATGGATTATTTACGAAAAAGGAATACCTTGGTTAAGCATGACCAAAGAGGTTCTTTCAGATATTATTTTACACTTTTTCGGGTCTGAGAGAAAAATTTACGAAAAAGTACTTTTGGAGTCCTCTTTCGTCCTCTTTTTCAGACTCTCTAAACATGAAAAAGGACCGGGCTATCACTGTCATTAAGCTCATTAAAACATAAAATAGTGATGGGCTTGTCAATCATGGCAAGAATCGAGTTTCATTCATTGCTAGAATCATTAAATTATTAAATAGCCATACTTTATTCTTTATTTTCCCGAAGCATTGAATTATAGATCAAGCAAATGTTATCCTCCTCAAACTTGTTAAAAAATAAAGAGGTACTAGTCGACAAATGACCGGGGAAAAATTGGGAAAAGCAAGAAAATTTTCTTTTTGGTAGCAAGTCGCTCTTGAACATGACAATTCTTTCACTCCATGTCTGTGATTGTTTGGGTTGGGTAATCATCTTGACGGTTCATTCACACCTATGGTTCATCATACCTTCACTTCGGTTTTGGTTCAATACTGCCAACTCATCACAGTGTGGTCGATATGTTCAAGAGATGTCATCCAGTGATTAAGAACTCATCCATCTGCAATACTCGTAAACCTTCATTTTCATCACCGTCATCCTTGAAAATTGCTATATCAAGTCATACCCTTGTCTCCAAAATTAGTAACTCCGGTTTTGCAATAAGGTGACTTCCTGTCAACTACAAATCAATATCCAGGAAGTTTACTTATAAACATCAGATTCCAATACTATGAGGCTTGTTACAACATCGACAAGATCCTCTCTTCCAGACTTCTGACCGAAAGATTTTGTTTGGCGTTCGACATCAAATCATCTATTCACACCTTACTAAATGTACTGCAGTACCTTGAGGGCCATTTACATTAATGGTCGTTCTCTCACGTTTGTTAACAACTCACATTATTGGCTGGTAATCAAACGATGTCCTTCCATGTTTGATGACAAATCATATATTCACATGGCTAGACCTATACTCGAATGATCGAGTGAATGAGATAAGAAGACCCCAGATCTAGTTTTAGCCATCCGGGCTGCGATTTCAAGATTTTTGTACACATCATCTGTACAGTGACCTTACATACAGATTGTCATCCAAACATGGGCCTATATCTGTAGGCGTGTCTGCATCTGGGAAACATTCCAATGTAGACGACTTTCTGAATTATGTACATGTTATTACATTGTTTTATGTGATGACAATGGGAATGCCTACCCTCAACAATTATGATCAATAGAGGATATATCATGATGTAATTTATTTTAAGATTGATGCAGGTGACTTTTCTGCTTTGTTTCCAGGCTCATCACAGTGTAAAGCATCTCAATCGAATGTTCTTATTATTTGGATCTCATGCTTTAGGGGGCAATTGTTATAGGTAAATTTGGGCACCATTCCCAATGAACTGGTTAACTGGGAATCATCTCCAAGATTGATGATCAAGGTTCTAAATTCCCTATCATCTTAGTTGCTATATGCCCTAAGACAGGAAATAACATGAATCAAACAAGAATTTCATAAAGCAAGGATTTTCCATGGTTTGAAGCTTATTATTAAACATGTGGGAGCTCACCAACACAGGCTCTAAGGGGCTTAAGTGCATTGCATATGATGGTAGCCCCATTCAAGGATGCTCTCCAAAGCACTTCCCGACATTCAAACGTGCGTTGGTCACATTGGGAGCGAAATTCTCATTGTTCTGGAATCTCCACTTGGCCAGTGTCTTCTAGAAGGGTTCACATGTGTCAAACTTCAGATCCAAGTGTCCATTTGACATCTACATGAATGGAAACATGTATTGCCTATTTTTGGAATGTTATTGATTACAAAACTACCTATAGTTCATCTGTAAATTGAACACAGATCTAAGTGTTTGAGAGGAAGAATTTGAGTAGGGAAATACTAGAGAACTTTCAATAGAGTGTTTGATTTGTGGAGCTGCTGCTGGAGAGATTTATGCTGTGATGAAACTTGGGAACTCTGTTGGAAGGTCACTTCAAATCAGTCACTCGGTTTTAACCTCTCCTTCTATTATCAATAAAGAGTACTTCTTGTTTTTCTGATGCAAGCATAGAACTTGCCATATCCAGGATCATTAAACACTCATACATGTACAAGCATGCGCCTTCTCTTCTTTCAATACATGGCAATTTCATCATCTATATGAAAGCTTCTTTGAACAAACAACAATGGTTATGAAACCATTACACACCATCCCAAACTTCCTTCATAATTATCATTCCAAGACAACAAGCTTTTCAATCTGAATATACAAATGCATCTTAATCTTCTACCAATAAATTCCATTCATAAACTTTGAATGCTTCCACAAATAAACCCAATAATCTTCCCATTTATATGTGACTGGATTAAAAGAGTGCGCTCATGCCATCATATCATGCGGAACTATATATTTCAATGTGATTGATTTTTGCAGCCATTCATTATTTTCATATCGCATCACACAAGTTGACACACCTTTACAGCCACACAATTTAACTTATAAACGCCCTTCAACTTCCATTTGCCTCCTCGCTTTCCACAACTCGACATATAACATTTAATTCAACTTCGTATCAATGCTGCAACTCAATGTTAAATATATATTTGAATATTCCATCCACAAGCCAACGATCACATTCAATTTATAAACCTGTCAACTCAATTCTCCTTTTGTTCTTTACTTACCATTGACTGCACGTCCACACCAGCGCCACACATTGATTCAAGATTGTATTCAAGATTCAGACATAGCTCTCTGAATCTGGCAATTACAAAGTTCAGACATAGCGCTCTGAATCTGGCACTTACAAATTTCAGACATAGCGCTCTTCAATCTCTGTGTTTATCATAAATGTAGATCGGACTTGCATTTACAAATCAATTTCTTGTTGATTTTTCTGCAGTAAAACTTAGCGCTACAATTTGATTATATCTGCACAATAAACTCTCTCAGACTATCAATTCATGCGTATGATTTTAGAACCTTGCGTTTTTTAACATAAAAATCATCACTTCGTTTATTAATTAGAATGTCAAGCAACATCCATTCCATTTGTTTTACTTGCCAACGTAAAACATTTCATTGCAAACCAAAATCTCGCTTCTGCCTTCAGTTTAACTCTTCACTTGTTGCGCTATTGAATACTGTGTATTACCCCTTTTTAAGCAGAAAGGATACACTTTCTATTGTATCGATTCCTATATCAAGTTCTAACATTCATACATCGACCATTAAATCTGCGCTTCAGCTCATTCAATACCAGTATTAACACAAAACAAGGTTCGAATTTCATATGTAACTTCAGCGTTTTTATATATGGTAACAAACTATGAATTTAAAACTCTGTTAGAGCCATGAAATCGACCCAAACAGAAGCTTCAACGCCCTGATTCTGCTTTAAAAACAACAGACATACACTTCTCATGTAGAGTTATGCAATTTATGCAACCAAAACAACGTGTGGTCTACTAAATTCAATTTGATATCAGACGCATACAAACTCGCCATATATATCACATCAAATGTCAATGTAATACTACCTCATCGAATTTTCCACAGCTTGAAAAATCGAATTTCATTGTAAACGCTGTCACCTGCGCCCTTTCAACTTCGAACAGAGATTTTAACATTCCACCATGGCTTCAAACGCACTCATCGTATAGCAATTTCTGCTATCGACCTCAGAATTACACAACTTGACATTGCAGATTTAAAATGTATTAAAACGCTGTTGCTTTCCTCTTTTCATCTGCTATTAATCGAATTCAGATCGATATAACAAAATTATTCATGCACATATAACAATTGTTACATAAATCGATCTCACCATTTCTTTTAGTGCGGATTTCCTTTGGTCGACCTTTCCAATTATCAATACCTCAACCATGTATATACATTTACATTTAACCAGAAATAACTATGACTTCCACAACTAATCACAAAATGTATATATGTATAATCTGAAATCAAAACAAGATTACTTACACCCTTTGTTTGGCCTGATATTCAACATTTGGCCCTTACAATTGCTGAAGGCTTACAGCCTTGTTGTTCAAGCCTGCTTTCAGCCTCACACTCTCTCACAATCTCTCATGGTTTCTCTCACAAAAAGCCCTCCTATTTATACAATTTTTAAAAAATCATTACATTAAATGCTCCATCCCTTAAAATACTCAACAAACCCCTAAATCTCTCAACATCCCTAAAGGATAGGTTTTTATCCCTAAAATCCTTCAATTTATTAAATTTCCTCATATCCTTTTATTAATAAAAATATATTTACATAAATCCTCACTTTCTCCTATTTAATTCAAATTAATTAATAAAATATTAAAAATCCTCACACCCCATATTTACAAATTAATATGATGACACCCCATATTTACAAATGGAGAAAAAGGTCTTGATGCTCCTGCATCAGACTCCCCATGTAAGAGAATTCATGACCACCTGGTCATAAGTCTGGATATCTCCTCCTGGATCCCAAATTTTATTTTGTAATCTTCCCGTGCTTGTCGATTGCTTCACTACTATTGTCACCTGCTGTTGTCTTCCAGGTTTCCATATTTTGTGTTGTAGTGCTCCACCTGCTCTGCTCTTGCAGTCTTTCACTGTCATTCTCTTGTTGTTGTTCATTTTCTTTCTTTCGGCTGTCTTTCTCTGGGATGTTTTTATCATTATCCTCCTTATCAACTCAATTTCTCTGTCCAGTATGTCCTCTGTCTGCTGATTGTTTCCATCCCTTGATTGCTCCTTTTCTGCTGCTGCTACTATAAATGTTGCCTCACATGTCGCTCTAGCTGTCACTATGAATGTTGCGGCCTCCCAATCTTCCTTTCCTTCTGCAACATTCCTTTGCTCGCCATCTGCAATTTCTTTATTATTTATGACAACCGCTTTGTCATCCTTCTTCAGCAATCTGTCCTGGACATTTATCCTCTGTTCTTCCAATTTCTTCCTTTGAAAGTCTAATTCTCGATATAACTCAATGATTTTACTTGGAGTGGACTTTGGAAACTTTACACGATCTTCCATTTCCTCACATGGTCTTTCTTCTGCGAAATCTTCCTTAACATCCTTCAGTAGATGTTCTTCCTCTTCTTCCAAACCTGCAATCACACACAAATCATTAGTTTTAAAATCACAAGACCTTACGGTCTTGTTTGATACTTCAGTCATCAAATCTTCCGGCTGCTTTGAATCATTCATATGATTCAACTCCTCCAGCTCTTCATCACTTTCAAAAAGTAATGGTCCACTCTCTGGGTAACATATTGAAACTCCAACATCTTCTTCAGCATCTTCCTTTTGCTGTAGCTCAACTGTTTCGAGCTTCTTTCTCTTCTGTCTGGCATCTATAACCTGTTCAAGTTCCCTTAGTTCCTTTATCAACTGCAAATTCACCTGATGATTCCACTTCTCTTGTAGTCTCTGCCACCTCAACTTCTTTCTCATGACATAACCATGCTTCTGGTCTTCCTCATTTCTTTGCAACATCTCCATTAACACCTCAAGCTGAACTGCTATCTCAGCCTTCTCCCTTTCATATTCCTCTTTTCTTAACTGTCTCTGTATGCCAACTTCCTTGGCACCCTTCTCCTTTTGTCTTCTGCTGTGGTTTACTTCAGAACCTCTGTGACGACTGTCACTAGTCATCATCCTTTCCATCTCTATGAGTTCCTCACTCACTTTACTATGAGTTGCACTAAAGCCTCTTCAGCAGCAAGTTCTGTCCTGTCGCCACTTACCTCACCAAGCCCTCCTCACTCGGTCTTTTGGCAAGCAATTGGTTCTATCTCTCGAACCTCCTTTGAGCACTTCCCTTTGATCTTCCTGGGCTTCAACTCATCTGCCTGTTCACAACTGTCTTCCTTATCCAATCTCTATTGGATTTCTTCAAGGTTCTGCCACCTATGCTTTCACCAGTTTTCTGTTAGCAATTTTAAACATGTCTTCTATGGATTTTCCTTTTGGGAGTTGCAAAAATACTTCTGCAAAGACTACAATATTCAAATTCAAATAAACCCAGATCACCTTACCTTCAATATCTCAGTCTGATCTTGTCTTTTCATTTGCCTGTACTTTTAAATGGACCGTCCTTCCCACTAGCTGTCAGCTGTGTCTTCAAACTCTTCAACTACCTTCAGAATCTCACCACTCCTGCAAATCTGTTTCAGCAACTCTTTATGCTTCCTCTGCAAAAATTCACTGTGAATCAGATTTAAAATCTGATTCTCTCTTCCAATCTTCTGGCAACTTTAGCTGTCGCAACAATTCCCTCTTTGCTAAGTTTCTTCTTTGCTGCAACCATCAATCCTCAATCCATTTCTTTGTTAGCAAAACTCAAATCAAAATTAAACAACATAATACCTGCACAATCCAAGCGAATTTCCATTCCTCAACATCGCCGTGGATTCTTTCTGTCTCTGCACTATCTGCTTTACCTGTCTCCAGAACGTAACTGTTCTTCTCCATTCTCCCAGTTGTACTCTGGTTACTTGTCTTTCAGATTAGAATCTGATCTCCTTTACCTGCATTCTGTTCACTTGCAATTGTATATGCTGCATTTAAAATCTGATCTTCATCATACATTCAAGAATAATTAACAAAAACCTTCTTGTCATCATTCAGAAGATAAACATTCCAATAGAGCATTCCGACTTTGATACCAAAAATGACGCAAGCATAGAACTTGCCATATCCAGGATCATTAAACACTCATACATGTACAAGCATGCGCCTTCTCTTCTTTCAATACATGGCAATTTCATCATCTATATGAAAGCTTCTTTGAACAAACAACAATGGTTATGAAACCTTTACACACCATCCCAAACTTCCTTCATAATTATCATTCCAAGACAACAAGCTTTTCAATCTGAATATACAAATGCATCTTAATCTTCTACCAATAAATTCCATTCATAAACTTTGAATGCTTCCACAAATAAACCCAATAATCTTCCCATTTATATGTGACTGGATTAAAAGAGTGCGCTCATGCCATCATATCATGCGGAACTATATATTTCAATGTGATTGATTTTTGCAGCCATTCATTATTTTCATATCGCATCACACAAGTTGACACACCTTTACAGCCACACAATTTAACTTATAAACGCCCTTCAACTTCCATTTGCCTCCTCGCTTTCCACAACTCGACATATAACATTTAATTCAACTTCGTATCAATGCTGCAACTCAATGTTAAATATATATTTGAATATTCCATCCACAAGCCAACGATCACATTCAATTTATAAACCTGTCAACTCAATTCTCCTTTTGTTCTTTACTTACCATTGACTGCACGTCCACACCAGCGCCACACATTGATTCAAGATTGTATTCAAGATTCAGACATAGCTCTCTGAATCTGGCAATTACAAAGTTCAGACATAGCGCTCTGAATCTGGCACTTACAAATTTCAGACATAGCGCTCTTCAATCTCTGTGTTTATCATAAATGTAGATCGGACTTGCATTTACAAATCAATTTCTTGTTGATTTTTCTGCAGTAAAACTTAGCGCTACAATTTGATTATATCTGCACAATAAACTCTCTGCGCTATCAATTCATACAGTATGATTTTAGAACCTTGCACTTTTAACATAAAAATCATCACTTCGTTTATTAATTAGAATGTCAAGCAACCTCCATTTCATTTGTTTTACTTGCCAACGTAAAACATTTCACTGCAAACCAAAATATCGCTTCTGCCATCGATTTATCTCTTCACTTGTTGCACTGTTGAATACTATGTATTACCACTTTTAAGCAGAATGGATACACTTTCTATTGCATCGATTCCTATATCCAGTTCTAACATTCATACATCGACCATTTAAATCTGCGCTTCAGCTCATTCAATACCAGTATTAACACAAAACAAGGTTCGAATTTCATATGCAACTTCAGCATTTTTATATATGGTAACAAACTATGAGCTTAAACTCTGCTTGAGCCATGAAATCGACCCAAACAGAAGCTTCAACGCCCGGATTCGGTTTTAAAACAGCTGCATATACACTTCTCATGAGTTATGCAATTTATGCAACCAAAACAGCGTGTGGGCTCCATTTAAATTCAATTTGATACTGCACGCATACAAACTCAGCGCTATATATATATCACATCAAATGTCAATGTAATACTACCTCATCGAATTTTCCACAGCTTGAAAAATCGAATTTCATTGTAAACGCTGTCACCTGCGCCCTTTCAACTTCGAACAGAGATTTTAACATTCCACCGTGGCTTCAAACGCACTCATCGTATAGCAATTTCTGCTATCGACCTCAGAATTACACAACTTGACATTGCAGATTTAAAATGTATTAAAACACTGTTGCTTTCCTCTTTTCATCTGCTATTAATCGAATTCAGATCGATATAACAAAATTATTCATGCACATATAACAATTGTTACATAAATCGATCTCACCATTTCTTTTAGTGCGGATTTCCTTTGGTCGACCTTTCCAATTATCAATACCTCAACCATGTATATACATTTACATTTAACCAGAAATAACTATGACTTCCACAACTAATCACAAAATGTATATATGTATAATCTGAAATCAAAACAAGATTACTTACACCCTTTGTTTGGCCTGATATTCAACATTTGGCCCTTACAATTGCTGAAGGCTTACAGCCTTGCTGTTCAAGCCTGCTTTCAGCTTCACACTCTCTCACAATCTCTCATGGTTTCTCTCACAAAAAGCCCTCCTATTTATACAATTTTTAAAAATCATTACATTAAATGCTCAATCCCTTAGAATCCTTAACAAACCCCTAAATTTCTCAACATCCCTAAAGGATAGGTTTTTATCCCTAAAATCCTTCAATTTATTAAATTTCCTCATATCCTTTTATTAATAAAAAGATATTTACATAAATCCTCACCTTCTCCTATTTAATTCAAATTAATTAATAAAATATTAAAATCATCACACCCCATATTTACAAATTAATATTGTCACACCCCATATTTACAAATGGAGAAAAAGGTCTTGATGCTCCTGCATCATTTTCCCTACATGCATCTATGTCTACTTTTATTTTCCATATTGCAAGATCTTGGTTGATGAATGTAGTTTATGCTTAACTGATTTAGCTAACTAGCTTGAATAGATATCTATATTATTGCATCTTATACTGTTTTAGTGTTCTTTCTTGCAGGAAGAATTCAACCATTTAAAACCAGTTGAATTTGAAGCTGTACTGGAAGCGACAGAAAGGGGCCATATGGAAGCGACTGAAACAAGTAAGCATCCAATCCTCTATGTGTATCTGTTCTAAGTTAGGAGAAATAGTAGTATAGTCTTTCACCTATTTTTCTAGGCTAACACGTACCTAGGGAAGCATAATTTATATGTAGATTACAATTCTGGCCCAACAGGTAGATAGCTTCATCGTTTTTGAGGAGCCAATAGGTAGAGAGGCCTCCAGGTCTATGATAGAATTTTCGGATGACAATCACATGTAACTGACTAGTGAGCATGTCTTGTGTGTTGGAGGGTCTATAGAGGAGTGTGTGAAACCATTCTTTGGGCTAGCCCTTGATGGGGCGTTAGGAGATACATAGGTATTGGATGATGGTCACACACAACAGTTTCATTTGCTTCAGGCCACATCAGTACGAGAGGATATTTTGTTACAGAATGAGGAACTAGAGGGCATGAGAGTGGTTATTGCCGAGTCAATGGCCAAGTTGGACAACATTGAGGAATAGTTGGATCCATAATGGTACAGCTAGAGGGCACATTGGAGTGTCAAAGCAGCCCCCTTCAGGCATGCATATATGGGGCTAGCAGCAATTTTGGATCACCTCTTCCCATTAGAGAGAGAGAGAGGAGTAGCTACCTAGTCAGATTTCATATGTTGACCTGGATATCGGGATGAGATGATCAGAGTTGCACATGGTGAAAAATACACATGTTGTGGTTGGATGGTGCGAGATTTTGAGTTGGTACCTGGTGGAGTGGGTTATGGAGATGGTGGTGGACCCAAGTGTACTTCAGTAACAGTTTCCAAGCGTTGGGAATACAAAAACTCCAGACTAGCATTTTTGATCTAGGTGGGACTACCTATCGTTTCCCAGGCAGGCTAGTTGACTATGTCTTGGAGGGTACAATTGGCCTAGAAGTTGAGCATGCAAATTTTCTAGGGGAGTTTCGGTCAGCTCTAGTGGCCAACCAGTTTATGGGCAGACTCCCTGGGTTGTCTTGGTATGACATTTGTACGTAAGGTCATGGGGTGATCAACATACTTTAGCAGGAGCTTGTTGGAGGAGGTGGCATTGGAAAGCAACCAGAAAATGCCTTGTATGGAGCCAAGTATTCTTCACCTTTGCATGGGGCACATAGGTCGCAGCAGAGTAGAGAAGTGGTCCGACATGTAGAGACAAAAATCTAGGCCATCACATCCAAAGATGTGTGGGAGAATCTAGCATTAAGCAGTGGACTACAAGTGGACATGGGTGCATGGTGGTGTACTGTAGTGTGTGGGACTAATTTTTGGAGTAGGAGTGTCTTACATCACATTGAATACATGCGAGGAGTGACTGGTGCCTTGACACAGATAAGACATGAGACAATACATCGTGGTACAATAGTAACAGGGGGTATCCAACGGTGTACATGGGTATGCGGCAGTGTGCAGTGTCATGTCGAGGAGTACATGAATGATCGGTGGTATGCGGGGGTGTATGGTGCTGCAAAACAGTGTCTCAGAGTATTTCCTTCAAGAATATTCATGGACGAAGACATCAGACATACCTTTGGGGGTAGTTCACCTAGGATCGATGAGGAGACATATGAGCGATGCTTGACGGTATCCATGGGGAGTCACACACATGACTCCCTTCTACATCACTCACAAGCATAGTTGATTTTTTTGTTTTCCTTTAGCACTCTAGGCATGAGAAACGGGGTATGCAAGGCTCACCCAAGATATTTGGATGAAACTCAACACACTAGGGGAGAGATCTTCTCAGTAGTGGCATTGGGTTGGTGTACTAGTTAACAACCACAGGTTGGGGGATGAGATGGTCATCTGTAGGGGTGGCATATCAAACAGCACTGAGCCTACACCTGGGGAGAAGGTCAAAAGGGATACATGTGTCACTCTTTTCTCAGGGAATGTTGAGACCATGCATGAGAAGAGGATACTGGGTACAACCGAGGTAGCATCCTAGTATGTGTCTAGGCTCCAGAAAATGTATCGATACATTATTGAGAGGGTGGATGGTAGATCCAATGGATATGGTTGGCAGGAACAAGAGGGGTCCACATACCTTGAGTCAATTTCTAGTATCATATATCCATCTATTGGTTACATTCAAGGGGTGGCTATTTGGCACATGTGGCTTCCAGCAGTCATCGGTACTACACAGTGGCAGGCACAGGGAAGGTTAGCATGCATCAGATTTTCCCATGATATATGGACCCTCTATATTGGTGAAATGCAGGGACCAGAGATGAGGCACAAAAGGATTCCTGCAATTTTCAGAGCTATGGTGCAGTAGATCCGACTATGGGAGGTAAAGATTCAGCTAATTGATAGACCATTATGTCTTGTGATGGTCGGAGTTGGGACAAAGAGTGATCTAGCTCATTATCGGGGTGGCACACAGAGGTATCCATTAGATGGCAAGGTTAAATTTCTCCGTTGCTGCATAAGATCAGAGTTAGATGTGGAGGGATAGATATTGGCATCAAGGTGATGCCTAGGTAGGATGAACTTGGCTCTCACCAACCTTCCACCACTAGGCTTCAAGAGAGGAGGATACGATCTACACACGGTGGGGAGTATGTCATAATCAGAGTAGCGCAACATCGACATGGTGGCACCATTATGAGTTCGGCAGGGGGCCTGATCATCACCGCTCTTTATAGCTCAATACCCCTTAGGGATGAGCTGGCTACCATAGGGGGAGATCATGCAGATCTTCCATTGGTCTTTAGTAATTCCCTGATGGCATGGGGAACCTCAATAACTTGGTAGGTGGGCCAGCAACATGATATACGAAGAAGCTCATGTGAGCAAGACACTATCTCTGTAGGGGTTAGGTGGTATCTTTGAGGGTCTACTCTTGGAGTGAAATGGGTGAACTACTTGGTAGGGAAACTTCATGAGGAGCGGGGCACAGTGCCATATCATCATGATTCCATACTCACTGATGGTGTGCAAAGGGCTTCTATTACTTATGCCTGGCAGGATGGTGAGTGGAGCAGGGGGGATATTTATGTTGGATAGGCTGGCTTGGGATCCTGGTATTGAGGGATCTCTTCATATCAAGGCGATGCAAAGATCAAGGATGATTCAGTGGCACATCTGGGACCCTGGAAACTTTTGCATTGACCACGGGGGAGCGTCAGATAGAGAGGATGGTTGTTCAGGAATTGCTTGAGGAAAAATAATTTTTGGCGAGGAGGACTGATTTATTTTTGCATTTGCTAATTTGGGGCGAAAATAAAGTGGGTAGGGGATCCACAACTAATAATTAAGCCAAATAAAGTCTTTTATTAAAGTCTCTAAGGGAAAATTGTGGCTCTAGTGGTGGGGTCAAATTAGCCTTAGGTGGTAGAGTAGAAGAGGCACGAAAAGGACATCCTGGGATTGGCTAAAGGAAGGCAACACATGATTAGTTTTAGAGAGGCAGTGCAGGCCAAGGTAGGACCCAAGGGATACGTTGGGCCTCAATGGATAAAAGGAAGAAGGGAAGGATCATTTGGCATTCATTCATTCATCTTCTTACTCTTGGTCATTTTTATTGAAGTACGCTTGAGCCGAACAACCAAGTCTCTAGTGTTGTTTAGGACACGAGATATTCAAGCAGAGATATCAACATCTACCTCAGGGGACTTCGAGTGCCCACTCAGTAGAGGAGTTCTGCATTTTTCTGGAGGGAATTACACAACAACAGCAATAGGAAGAGTGTAGCCCCTTGAAGACTACACAAAGGTAGAGTAGGCTACACATTGATTACGTAGTTCAGTTCGATGTGGGTGTCGGGAGTGTGGAGAGCAGCAGAGTTTCAACAAGAGATATGGAGGGGATATTAGCCACATCGTACCAAAAATTTTGGTAGCTCTATAGAGGAATTTTCCAACAGATTCATCCAGAGGTTCGATTTACCTAGCAACGTAGTGAGCCAAGCCCAAGAGGGCCAAATTTCAAAGTCAAGCTTTGGGCGAACCCTTTCTAGGTTTTTCTGGGTTACTGAGGAGAAGCCAAGATTATTTTGGCATAATTTTTTGGGCAAGTTTGAGGCTTCAAACAGAGATCCTAACACTGCTAGTAGCTAGAGGAGCAAGAGGAAATTGGGCCAAGATTTTGGGGTCAACATCTGGCCAACTTCTTATGGGTTTTTGTGGGTTTAGTGAGTAGATTCTGGAGTTAAAAGCCTAGAATTTTCTGAGCAAAGGAAGCAGCTCAACCAAAAGTCCGAAGTCCACCAACAACAACATTTATGGGCTAGGCAACGTAGATATTGAGCCACGCAGGAACACTTTCAGCCAAATTTTTTGCTTGGGTTTGAGCTGTTCTTCAAGCCTGCCTTGAGTAGGCCCATGTGAAAACTTTCCAGCACCTCAATTGTACTCTTTCCCAATATAATAATAAAATGGCTCAACAATGATTTTGGCTCCAGTTTGAGAATTTTAATGGTGTTTTCATTTTTTCTTGTCTATTTTCACTTTTATTACTGTTAATCCCCATTTGGGATATTACAGTTTTGTATTGATCATGGAAAATTTACTCATGCATTCAACCAAATGTAAATAGGCATATAATCATGTAAAATAATCAATGGAAAATACCAATAAAGAGAAATTGTGTTGGCTGATTTACCATCCCATAATCACCATCAAATCCAATGGAAAAACCCAAAGGCAATGACAAATAAATATAAGAAAGTCTACCATTCTTATACAGTGTATTCAAAGTTATGATGTGAAATGATAAGCAGTTCCCTGAATAGGTTCATCGAACTTCAATGATCTCAAACAAGTATGATGGAAAAAAATGAAAAACTATAAACATAAACCTCATCATAAATACAAGTGACAAGGTTATGGTAATGGAACAAATATGGTTTTCAGAGACAAAGGAAGTTTGAGACCGTGTCCTGACAAAAACAAATAGGGGATGCACTCAAGGATATTTTAATCAAGAAAGCATGAAAATGGTTATGCTAACCTACACGTCAACTTTATTGGTAGTCAGATGAGAAAGTGTCATGATAGGCATGGCATTTTCCAATTATATTCCATCTATTTTATTTCTATTTTTGGTCCTTAAGATCTTTCCATGAATCTCATAACATGGGAGGTTTCCCCATTTAGAGAATTCACATTGTTTGCATTATTTGGAGATTTAATTGGTTGTAAACTTACTGTTGAAAGCATACATGCATGTGGCTGACATTTCCTTGAAGATTATGGTGTGGAAGCAACTACATGATATGCCTCGAAAGCAGCTACAAGAGGAGTGACCAAAAATGTAAATGGACTGAATAACTCCCCAAATCAGTAATGAGTTGACTTATTCTTCTTAGTGAGGTTAAAAGGCAAGATTTTGCAACAAGATTCCATCTAACTAGAAGATCATAATACACTTGGCAAGAATGAAGACCTTGTCAAGCTATGCATGTTTTCTTTCCTCTTCCACAAGCAGCTAAGGTGAATTACTCTTCATGCTTTGGGAATTTGTATAGGAAAAGTTGAGGGGATGTAGAAGGGTTGAACAATATTCTTTACACAGTTTTACAACAATATAACTCATCATTTTCTCACCTACCATTTCCAACAATCCACTCCATCATTGCATGCTACAAGGATTATTCCAGCCTGTCATTTCTTTCACATTGCAATGTTGTTATTGGAAATATGCTTGTGTTTGGGCTAGAAACTATGCTATATTTCTTTTTCTCTACAATATTGTTTTTGTCTATTTGGTTGTTTATGATAGAAAGAAATCTAACACGTGTTAGATTTCCTTCACCTTGGAAATGTTATTGGAAATGTGCTTGTGTTTGGGCTATAAGTTGTGCTAGATTTCTTTTTCTCTACAATATTGTTGTTGTCAATTTGGTTGTTTATTATATATTGAAATCTAGCACGTGTTAGATTTCCTTCACCTTGGCAATGTGCTTGTGTTTTTGTTAAAAGGAAATACAACACGCGCTAGGTTTCTTTTGGCATGAAATGTTGTTGTTGGTAGTATGCTTGTATTTGTGCTACATCTAAAGCTAATACGCATTAAATTTCTTTTACCTTGCGATGTTGTTATTGGAAATGTGCTTGTGTTTGTGATAGAAGTTGTTCCAGATATCTTTTTCCATGCAATGTTGTTGTTGGAAATATGCTTTTTTTATGCTGGAAGCAAATCTAACATGCTAGATTTCTTTCACCCTACAATGTTGTTGTGTTCTTGTGTTTGTGCTATGCATAAATCTAGCACGTGTGAGATTTATTTTGCTCTGCAATATTGTTGTTGTCTATTTGGTTGTTTATGATAGAAGGAAATCTAGCATGTGTTAGATTTCCTTCACCTTGGCAATGTTATTGGAAATGTTCTTGTGTTTGGGCTAGAAGTTGTGCTAGATTTATTTTGCTTTACAATATTGTTGTTGTCAATTTGGTTGTTTATTATAGAAGGAAATCTAGCACGTGTTAGATTTCCTTCACCTTGGAAATGTGCTTGTGTTTGTGTTAGAAGGAAATATAGCATGCACTAGGCTTCCTTTGGAATGAAATGTTTTTGTTGGTAGTATGCTTGTATTTGTGTTACATGTAAAGCTAACATGGATTAAATTTCTTTTACCTTGTGATGTTTTTATTGGAAATGTGCTTGTGTTTGTGATAGAAGTTGTTCTAAATATCTTTTCCCAAGCAATTTTGTTGTTGGCAATATGCTTTTGTTTATGTTGGAAGCAAATCTAACACGCTATATTTCTTTCACCCTACAATGTTGTTGTGTGTTTGTGTTTGTGCTATGCGTAAATATAGCACAAGTTAGATTTCTTTTGCTTTTCAATATTGGTGTTGTCTATTTGGTTGTTTATGATAGAATGAAATCTAGCACGTGTTGAATTTCATTCACTTTGGAAATGTTATTGGAAATGTGCTTGTTTGGGCTAGAAGTTGTGATAGATTTCTCTTGCTCAACAATATTGTTGTTGTCAATTTGGTTGTTTATTATAGAAGGAAATCTAGCACATGTTAAATTTCCTTCACCTTGGAAATGTGCTTGTGTTTTTTTTAGAAGGAAATATAGCAAGCACTTAGAGATTTCTTTTGGAATGAAATTTTGTTGTTGGTAGTATTCTTGTATTTTTGCTACATGTAAAGCTAACATGCATTAAATTTATTTTACCTTGCGATGTTGTTATTGGAAATGTGATTGTGATTGCGATAGAAGTTGTTCTAGATATCTTTTTCCATGTAATGTTGTTGTTGGAAACATTCTTCAATTTTGTTTCGAAAGAAATCTAGCATGCACTAGATTTCCTTTTCACTACAATATGGTTGTTGACAATATGCTTTTGTTTGTGCTAGAAGTAAATATACCATGTGCTAGATTTCTTTTATCTAGAAATGTTGTAATGTGTTTGTGTTTGTGCTAGAAGGAAATCTAGCATACATTAGATCTATTTCACCCTTCTATGAGTTTATTGACAATGTGGTTGTATATGCATTAGAAGGAAATATAGTGTGCACTATATTTATTTTGCATTGCAATGTTGTTGGGAATTCAATTGTTTGTGCTAGAAGGAAATCTAGTATGCGCCATATTTCCTTCGCCACAATGATGTTATTGACAATGTGCTTAAAGGAAATCTAGAATGTGCTAGATTTATTTTGCCCTAGAATTTTGTTGGTAATATGTATGTGTTCATGCTATAACAAAATCTAGCATGCGCTAGATTCTTAACCCCTAGAATGTTGTGTGTTTGTGTTTGTGCTAGAAGGAAATCTACCACACACCATATTTCTTTTGTCTTGCATAAGGTGTTTTTGACAATATAATTGTTTGTAATAGAATAAAATATAATATGTGGTATGTTTCTTTCACCCTACAATACTGCTATGTGCTTGTGTTTGCAAGAGAAGGAAATCTAGCATGTGTTAGATTTCATTCACCTTGCAAAGTTGTTATTGGTGACATGTTTGTGTTTGAGATATAAGTAAAAATAACATTTTATATCTAATCCACCTTGCATATTGTGATTATAAATATGCTTAGTGCTATTAATATTTCACCCTCACCAAGGTTAGTGCTCTGATATTGTTCTTGGCAGCGCATTTGTGATTATGCAAGAAGGATACCTAGTGATTACTAGTTTTCTTCTAGACACAATTACACTTATGCAACCAATGCTCTAGGGGTGACATTATCTCAATAATCACAATGGTTAGAGTTATAGATTTTGATGTGCCCTTTTATTGAATTTGGAACAATTTATGGAGATCAATGATAGTGAAAATGAATTGTATATAGATATATGTTGTTGTTGGCACTACATTTGTGCTTGAGTTGGAAGGAAAGATAATGGTATATCTTTCCTTTTGGAACAAACACAATAATCCAATCATAATTATTTGATCCATGGAGAATAATCTGATCTTTGTATAATTTTTAAGTTTATGAATAAATGTATTATTGAGGTATACTATATTTTTCTTCCAATGCACATGTATGCAACTTTAAAGTAACAAGCACAATTTTTAGCATGTATTATTTTTCTCTTTATTTTTTTGTATAGCTATGAACTTCCAAAAAAAATTCACTAATTTTTGGATGCATAAGATAAGACTCTTCCTCATCAACATAAAAATGTAGGAAAACTCAAATCTACACTATTCGAGGACCTAAAGTTAACATCCCTTTGTATCCATCCTAAATAGTATTTCCTTAGATGTGTATAGGTAGGGAGTGCTAACATTAGAACTAAAGATTTGTAAAATTAAATTTATTTTCTTTTTAACTAAAGAAAAACTCTAGTTTGGCTTTTGATTATCAAGTTCAAACATCAAACATCCTCACTAAGTGAAAATATAATTTATCCTTTTCATGGGGCTTTTAGACATCTTATGTAGCATCAATCTTTGAATTTCTTAGATTTTCAAAAGGACCATGTTTCTGTTCTTAAAATTCTACAAATTTATTATGATAACTATTCATACACATGCATTAAGACTACAAGTGTCATTTATGAAGTTAAATAGGAACATGGTGGTCTAATGAGCTGATATTTGTCATTCAAAAATTTTCTTTGGAGGAAAACCTCTAGTTTGGATTTTGATTATCAAGTTCAAACATCAAACATCCTCACTAAGTGAAAATATAATTTCTCCTTTTCATGGGGCTTTTATACATCTTATGTAGCATCAATCTTGGAATTTCTTAGATTTTCCAATGGACCATGTTTTGGTTCTTCAACTTCTACAAATTTCTTATGATCATTACTCATACACATGCATTAAGACTACAAGTGTCATTTTTGAAGTTAAATAAGAAATTTGTGGTTTGATATGAGCTACTATTTGTGATTCTATGATACTATCTACATCTCTTATTGTATGGTCTTCATATATCTTTTGTGTAATTTGCATGTAAAGTACTTTTTGGTAGTTGGCACTAGATGGTGGGGAACAATGTTTCATTACATACGATATGACTACCATACTATTTAAATTATTGCATCTATATTACTTTTTTGATAGTTGTGTTTTTTTGCAAAAATATAAAATCACACTTTACATAGTTCAACCTTTTAATTACAATGTATGATTTAATTGTTGTTACAGAATTGGTACAATCTAGAATAGAAAATATAATTTTGGCAAAAGGGGACTATGTTGATCTCCTTATTAATGATCAAGTCATTGGGATAGGAAGGGTCGAATCTACAGAGTCTGGAAATTATTATGCCAGAGAAAGGGTTAATGCATGTTATGTTGCAATTTTGATAATTGATGTCACTCAACCACATTTGATTGAGGATGTTGATGAAGGGGACATACATCCATGGAAGATCATGGATTTGAGGCACAACATAGGTAAATCAAAATATTGAAGCATGTGTTCAAATATTATTGATATTATAAAACTTTTTTTTTAGTAAATACTAACCTAATTTATATTCGTTTATAGGTGCAAATGTTTCTTCTACTTTTTCTATTGGAGATAAGGTAGATCTTCTACAACATGGTGTGAAGGTGGGTGAGGGCTCCATATTCAATACAAATCTTGGACATAAAGTGCCTGGAAAGATGGTAAAGAAAGGATGCATAGTGGTTAAAATTGAGAAGGTGTTAAAACATGATGTTGCTCTACCACATCCAACATGATTTGAGCATACACTAGGGGGTGCATTGGAATATTATGAAATTTGTCCAGAATCAGATTTGTAACCTCACTATCATGATCATGCCATAAATATTCCCCAAGATTGGGTTAGATTCATACGTACATCAAACATCATCACTAAGTGAAAATATAATTTCTCCTTTTCATGGGGCTTTAGACATCTTATGTGGCATCAATCTTGGAGTTTCTTAGATTTTCCAATGGCCCATGTTTTGGTTCTTCAAATTCTACAAATTTCTTATGATCATTATTCATACACATGTATTAAGACTACAAGTGTCATTTCTAAATTTAAATAGGAACTTGGTGGTTTGATATGAGTTGATATTTTTCCTTCTATGATACTCTACATCTCTAATTGCATGGTCTTCATATACGTTTTTTGTGTAATTTTCATGTAAAGTGCTTTTTGGTAGTAGGCACTAGAGGACATGGAACAATGACTACCATACTATTTAAATTATTGCATCTATATTAATTTTTTGAAACTTGTGTGTTTTTGTGAAAATATAAAATCACACTTTACATGGTTCAACCTTTTAATTACAATATATGATTTAATTGTTGTTACAGAATTGGTACAAGCTAGAATGGAAAATATAATTTTGGAAAAAGGGGACTTTGTTGATCTCTTTATTAATGATAAAGTCGTTGGGCTAGGAAGGGTCGAATCTACAGAGTCTGGAACTTATTATGCTGGAGAAAGTGTTAATGCATGTTATGCTACAATTTTGATAATTGATGTCACTCAAGCACATTTGATTGAGGATGTTGATAAAGGGAGCATACATCCATGGAAGATCATGGATTTGAGGCACAACATAGGTAAATCAAAATATTGAAGCATGTGTTCAAATATTATTGATAGTATAATGCTCATTTTTTGAGTAAATACTAACTTTATTTACATTAATTTATAGGTGCAAATGTTTTTTCTACATTTTCTATTGGAGACAAGGTAGATCTTCTACAACATGGAGTGAACATGGGCGAGGTCTCCATATTCAATATAGAGCTTCGACATAAAGTGCATGGAAAGATGGTAAAGAAAGGATGCATAGTGGTTAAAATTGAGAAGGTGTTAAAACATGATGCTTCTCTACCACACCCAACATTATTTGAGCATACACTAGGGGTGCATTGGAATCTTATGAGATTTGTCCAGAATCATATTTGCAACCTCATTGTCATGATCATGCCATAAATATTCCAAAATATAGGGTTATATTCATCTGTACAAAGGTTTATCTTACACACGAATGCATGGGAAAATGCATGTGCATTTCCAAATGCTATTTAATGTCCGCGAGGATGACATTATAGAATGTTAAACACTAGGTGAAATGGAATTTGGTGTTTTTTTGGAAGAAATAGATGGAAATTGTGAAATATGCAGAATTGGGGATAAGTCTATACATTTTTTGGTTAGATGGACAATAAATAAGTTGGTGGACAACAAAGGTGTGATATTAAGGGCTAAGGAAAAGTTCACGGAGCCACCCAGGGAAATGGTGATATGGGATGTTATAGAGGACACAAATCTCTTAAACAAATGAGATGGGTCTCTTTGTAATGAAAAATATAGAAACTCAAATGATATGAATGTAACAAGGCCATATAAAGGGATTAAAGGAGTTATGGCTACAAAAGCAAATTGAAAAATTTCAAAGAAAAGTAGATGAAAAGAAAGAAATTCGACTTTTGGCAGCAGATGTATGTTGTAGAAATGATTATCCTCAACATGTAGATAGGAATGCCATTGCAAGTGCTAGAAAGGGTATGAGAAAAATAAATAAAAATGGTATTAGGGAATTTGTCTTGAATTCACTCATGTCAAGGAGCCATGGCCATGGCCTACCACCTATTGCTAGAAATGTAAAGGACATGAGATTTAATGGGAATATTATTTGTAAGTAAACGTGGTATAAGATACATAATATTCCTCAAAGCACATTCTATAACTACCAGCATTATTTCCAACATGGACAGATCAAAGCTATTCATGGTAACACCAACACATGCAAATCACAAGCACACACCATGGAAACCATAGAAATATTGCACAAAATTGTAATGGATAATTCAAATTTTTCACCAAACCAAACACATCAAGTTGAAGAAGATGGAACATCTGCTCCTTTCAGATTGCTTCCTTCGACTTACACACAAAATTATTTGTTAAAAGAGATAAACGAGGCTCTTCAAAATCTCAATTACCCATAAATATCACATTAAACAATGAGCAAGATCTGGAATACTAAGTTTCAAGATAAGGCATTTCAAAGAACACCAACTTTAGTAAATGTAGTGAGTGTATTATGTTGAAATCACAGATGAAGTCAACGACTACAAAAGAGTTGGAAGAAAAGGCACGAGGTAGGGTGAACAAACATAACAATATTGCTATGTGTGGAAGATATTGCTACTATGCCCATAGAATTATGTCAGACTGGTTTCCAAAGGAGTATTTGAGCATTATCCATGATAAAATGGATAAAAAAAAGACTTTGATCCCAAGGTTACGTGTCAAATCAAAATCTATTGTAGGAAAAAATTGAGGTTTTCCATTGAAAAGTATGCTAACACATGGGCATAAGACAGGGGGTTTTGGTCATTTCTCCCTACCATTTGTACATATGGGATCACAATTTACTATTACATCCCTTGAAAAGTGCTTAAGGGACCTTGAAGACCCACAAATTGATATGTATGGTGATCTACTTTATGGGAGTGGAAGTTCAAGAAACACACTCACAAATGCATTAATTGACACCTCTATTTACTCAAAATGTCAAGTGTACAAGGATGATTTTATATCTCATGGAAGATCAAAGAGTCAAAATATTGATTTTAAACCTCTTCCTCCACATTTGTTGTTATAGTTGGACAATGCAGCAAGTGATAATAAGAATCATATCTTTTCATGTTTTTATCACTTTTAACTACACTTCGTGTCTTTATCACTATTGAGGTTGGATTCTTGCCTGTGGGGCACACCCATGAAGACATAGATGGAACCTACAGAAGAAAGTCTTCCAATCCAAAAGTAAAGATATACATTGTTTACCTAAAATGATGGATACATATTGCATAATTTAGGAAAATCTAGTGTTTCCACCTACACTTATTGACAAGGTCTATGACTTCAAAATTTTCCTTAATGGATACATCAAGGAAGGAAAAATGTGCTAGTTGGACATCTTAATTTTCAATACTTTCAATTTCTTGTACTCAATGATATTCCAGTACTAAGGTACAAAAGATCCATTATAGATATTGAGTGGTCAGAATCAGTTGTGTTAAGGAATATAGATGATGAAGGTTGACCTATAATTCCCATAGAGAACCCATCTTTCTTAGCTTCCAAAAAGAATGATGCATATTTAAAAGAACTAAAGGAAGAGATAGCATCATACATAAAAATGTGGAAAGACACTATCAGGAATGAGGATTCAACAATTGTTATAAAGGAATGGAAAAATAAAGTAGTGTACTGGGAAAGAGTTCTTGATACATTAGGTGGAATCTATAATGACCATAGAATAATATACGGAAATGATTCGTCTTCTGAGGATTTTTGGCCCAAGGCAAGGCACATTGTTGTTGTTGATCGCAATTCACTCCATGTAATCTCAAGTATTATGGATGGGGATTTTGATAATGCAATAGATGAACCAATATATGTTGGACCCAAATGAAACAAGCCAAAGCCAACATCCAATCCAATGATTGATGTTGAGAAAGGAAAGATGTTGCTAGTTAGATGAAGAAATGAGGATGCATGAGAGATGATTTGGATGGAAAAATCCATCTCAAATATATTTACGGACAATGAAAGTGATAATATTCATGTAAAGGTTGATTGGTGGAAGCCTATTTCAGGGAAATACAATGGAAAATTTTTAGAGCAATATTGGATACCAAATCCTGATGACATGTAACTTGGCTCTATTCTAATTAATACCATAGTGTGGGCATGAATGCCAAAGAAGGAACATTACAAGAAGATCAATATAAATAAATAAGTTGTAGAAGCTGTTCTTGACCTACTTGAACGGATATCTTAAGATTAGGCTTATATGATTCATGAATTAAATTTTTTGTTTTGAAGGATCTATTAATATACATTTTGACACAATTTTCAATGTTTGTTGTATATCAAATATTATCTTCATATCATTTTTGGAGAAGTTTTATATTATTTGGTATTTCAATGTAATCATGTGGTGATTCAAATTAGATGACAGTGCCATAAAATATTTAATTTTTCAAAGTTTTGTTTGACCAACATGACTTCTCACCATATCAAATATGCATAATCAAATTCAATAATGCACTTAAAAACAACATCTTCTAAACTTGGTCTATTAAAAAAATACTGGAGTAGCTAATTAGTATTCTATTTAACATTAACCATTTAAACACTTAATGAAAAAAATTTAGACACTTGTAATAATGTTTGAAGTCAGTTTTCCTTAACATTCCTTATTATAATTTATATAAATCAAATTTGTTGTTTTTTTGCACTCTAATTTATAAAAAAATGATTTTGATCATTGAACAACACAACTAGACTTATAAAATATTTCCTCTTATAGATTTTGAAGTGGTGCCAAAATTGTACCAGTATAATAAATTTGTACTCAACATAGGAAAAATAGTTAGTGTCAATTTAAAATGGTCAATTATAGTAAAAAACATAATATTAATTTATTGTTAAATAACTTTATACTAGGTAAGTTTTTTTTTTTACAAAATCTATTATTCACGAGTCAAATTTAATACATAAATATAAATATTCATGATAATAGAAATAATGTAAGGAATCTAAGTATTAGATGGATCTCAATTTGTTCTTATCAATATAATATCCTTAAACACTCCATGAATAAAAACTAAACATTTGTAATAAATAGTTTATTCAATTTTCTCTCTTTCCTCTTGTACTTGAAAATAATCAAATAGTATTACTTTGTTACTATTCTAATTCATGATATCTTTTGATAATTAAAATGATTAGTAATTGAGCTGAGAGGCCAGACTCATTCTAGAACCTAGTGTGAGGGGATAAGTAAGTTTGGTTGTTGCATGCCCTTTTAAATTAAAAATAAAAAATAAAAAAATATTCTAAATATAAAAATAATATCGACTATAATTAAAGAAAAATTGAATATATTGTAAATTAATTAGAAGCAAAAAAAATGTATGTAATTATGATGGTGATAATGATGATTATCATCCACTAACACCAAATATGGTATATAAGGATCCATAAAGATATTACTCAAAATTCTTTAGAGTTTTATTGTTATCCTAAAAAAGCATTAAAAGAAGTGTTTCAAGATCATCATAATTTTGTTTAGTTAAAATATCAAGAAGGTTGGTAGCGCCACAGATATTTTGAAATTTAAATCCAATATGAGTATAAACTGGATGATCTAAGAGGGTTTTTCATCTTCAACCATATTACTAGTGTTGCAAAGGTGATATAATTTTAAATTGTGCCAACCTTGTCTTAGTAATAATCGTAACTTAACACATACATGATATTTACTATATCAAGTTATAATTAAATGGGTTAATAATAGTAACATACACAATATTATTTTCATAAAGTTAATAATAGTAACATAACAACATTATTTTCATAAGATAACCTTAATAAACTTAGCTTTTAGTACAAACCTTTAAAAATCTCAAAAGAGATAATGTAAGGAATCCAAGATTAAGATGTGAAAGATTTTCTTTTGTAAGTTTATATAAATTTGTTTAATATAGTTTACCATGATAAATTTTTCATCAAAAATGGTGAATATCTACATTAAAATTAGTAAATTAAGTGATTTTATAATTCCACATTTTGAAAAACTTAATCTAGTTAATGTTCTAAATTCTAGATCGACGGAATACTTCCAAATTTAATGAAATATGTGTTATATGGAAAAATTTACCATAGCGTGCCTCAAAAGGAAATCTGGGGGTTCCTCGAGCTAGATGTAATGTCCCAAATGCCAAAAATTTGGAACGATCTTGAAATTTTAACTCAGAAAAATTTTAGATAAAATTTCCATTCATAAACAGAAGATTTCCTTCTAAAATAACTTCATAAATTTAATTATTCAATACCATAAACAATTTGCACAATATAAACCATAATATTTATGGACAAATTAGAAAATAGAATCTGCAACTGAATAATAGACAATATAATCATGTAGAATATCTTAGCCCTATTTTATTAATATATAAAATGTTGTAAGAAAAAACTGGAAATGGTTGAAGTGGGGCCTCCCAAATAGATCTACAATAACGATGCAACTAACCTTCGAAACTAGCTGAAAATCAATAAAGTGCAACTTGTGAATCCTAAATGGATCCATCAAGGGAAGAGATGGGTGCATTCCCTCTCTTACTAAATCACCCGAGGGTTTCCGTCCTGGGGCTACTGTTGAAGTAGAGAACCAAGTTCTCAACCTCCCACACAAGACAATGATCAAATCGAAGATATCACCAAATGACCTCCTCCTCCCCTTTAATAGATTTGATGGATAGATCTCCAAGCCTCTAGAAGAAAATTATTTTATTATTTTATTATTATTCTAGAATATCATCTATTGATTTTATCTTAGCGACTTTTTAATTTAATTCTGTTTCACTTAAGTCACTTTTGGGCCTTTTCCTCCAATTAATTATTTTTCCTTTAATTAAATTACTAATTAAAGTCATTTTTAATTAAGGAAAATGGTATATCTCCCACCATACTCTCTCCAACCATTATAAGTCACTTCTTAGCATCCCATCCTGAATATCTTCTCATTCTGGTTCCAACGAGCTATTACACTGAGGTGTTCCATCAAATAATATTCTCAGAATGCCACCTTCATCACAATTAATTAATTTATGCTCCATAATAATGCTAACTTTTTAAAGTTATCAGAACACCACGTAATGAAAGAAAAATTGTGCGGATGATAAAATATGTCAAGAAAATTCCATCATATCCCTAAAAAACTCATCAAAAATCCCTTATAACCCCTGATAACATGAACCTGCTCCAACGGCCTAGCCATCCCCTATCATGGAAATCCACCCTGGTTGTACTATGGTGGAAAATAAAAATGGGGACATTACAAATCCTCCTACCCCAAGATTTCTTTCCCTCAAGCAATCTACACCTTTCCACTATAGAGCCAACTGCAAACTAATACTAGGATCCCATATGAAACACTAGTCCACATCATGCCTCCAAGTAATCCAAACATGACGATATTCCTCAATACCTGGATCCCATGCCTATCTCTAACTATACATGTCATCAACCAACCCTCCTAGATCTCAATTCCACCATGGAAAATTGTCTCCCAAGTCCCATGGCTCGGACTGTGCTACTGCTCTATTAAGTGACTACCAACTCATCACCTCTCTCCAATCCAACCTCTGGCATAGGCCGAGGTTAACCCTACTCTGCTATTGTTGGGCTAGTGCTATTGAAATACTAATAAAATGATGGTCTATAACTCACTGCCCACTAAAAAATGTAATAAAACTCTCATCTAAGGGATCCTACTGAATTGTGCCCTGAACTAAGAATAATACTCCATTAATAGGATACCAACTCATGATATCTTGCCAATCTATCTCAAGAAAAAAATAAAATGTTAGGACACATACATATGGAACAAGTCTACTATGTAGACATTGGTTCATCCCCCACTCATGCTGCTATGTCCAGTCCATCAACGAGACCTGTCTAAGGAAGTGGACCCCTCTCTCTATAATAGTAAAAAGTGGGAAATATGTGTTGCAAGCCTTGTCTATGTACTTTCAGAGAGTGTTTCTCCCTGAAATTATTGTAACTCTACTAACTTATAGCCATTACAATTGTTGAATCCTCATTCCTGATAGTGTCTTTCCACATTTTTATGTATGATGCTATCTCTTCCTTTAGTTCTTTTAAATATGCATCATTATTTTTGGAAGCTAAGAAATATGGGTTCTCTATGGGAATTATAGGTCGACCTTCATCATCTATATTCCTTAACTCAAATGATTCTGACCACTCAATATCTATAATGGATTTTTTGTACCTTAGTATTGGAATATCTCCCACTGTCTACTAGCCTCCCGGAGAACTGCCCTGTCAACCTCTAATACCTCCTGAGTATAAGTGTCTGCAACTACTACCATCCTAATAGATGTTTGTACATCAATTTTCTCCTCATCAATGGCTGAACCCACAGGTCGATGTCCCTCCTCCTTTATCATAGGCTCAATATGAACCTCCAACTGGCTCTCCTCAAAAGGCTCATCATGCATACTATACACATCATCCTCCTCAACTAACTCATGATCCACCATATGTTGCTCATGTTGAATCATCACTAGTGACTCATCATCTTGAATGTCTCCCATATGGTCCACTGACTGCTCACTATATAAATATGCCATGCTGTCAATAACTCCACATGATTCATTCTCCTTCAAGGAATCCTCGAACGAACCCATGGAATTTTCCAAAGAATAATCCTCACCTTGAGAGTCAGAAGGAATCTCCTCCCGCTATACCTCTATCATATCCTTAGTGTCACTCAAGCATGAGTGATCATGTCCCCAAGGTTATTTGCAGATGAAGCAAAGGCCCATACTCTTTAACTCATTCCTGCTACATGGTACATCAATCCTAAGCAACTCCTCCCTGGTCAGCTATTTTTGTAACAATCTAACGTTCTTCTCAACCAACCTTTCGACTAGCTCATAAGTAGTAGGTGATACCAATTGTTCTCTCCTCCAAATGTTTAATAATCTAGTTTTCAACTCCCTACAAATGGTATCACTATCTCCCATAACTAAAGACAAAATGGGCTGCATGTGTGCTATGTGTTAGAGTCCTATAGTCATAGTGATCAAATTTACTCTTTTCACTTTTGTTAGAGTCTTAGGTCAAATTATTATATTTCCAAATAAAATTTTACATGTCTCTTGATTGTCAAATGGTTCCAAGTCATTTTATAGGTGTCATTTCTACTCCCTCCAGTTATTCAAGGTCACAAAAAACCATCATGTTCATTGGCATCATTTCCTATCATAAGTCATCAAATGAGTCAGTTGGTCATCATTTAAGTCATAAAGTCATAAAAAGGGAGTTTTGTCATCCATTATGGTCATAAAAGTTTTTCATTATGGGATTTAGAAATTAGGAAAATAAAGTGTTTCAAAGATAATCAAAGTACATCTACATCACATGGAGATGGAACACTTCCTATTGAAGAATATTGCTACCAGTACCAATTACATCATCAACCACCATTTCAAAGTACACATGATGCCATCATTTAACTGTGAGCCGAAAATCGATTTTCTTATTATAAATGAGAATAAGACACTTAAAAATCTCATTGTATCCTTCCAAAAATCTCTAGAGCTCCCTTTTACCTCTTTGAAATCTACCATAGTCATTAGAAACTTGAAATTTTCCACTATGACCCATTTCCATTTTCTTGTCGCGTTTATGGAGAAATGTGTTGCGTTTATCACTTGGAGAGATCAAAAGGAGGAAGAATAGGTTCAGTTTTCATTTCAAGTGCTTAACAGATTCTTTAAACGGGTAAATAAAGCTTCATAAACCCTCTATGCAGTCTCTTTCCTCAGAAATTGATTAAAAAATCCATTCCTAGGGTTTGCTGTGTTTTCTACTTTCATGGTGTAAAACTTATTTTAAAAGGGAATCACCTTTTTTTTTAAGTTCATACATCCCTGATTACCCTCATTAAACATTCTCCACCATTCCCCACACTGAAATTTTCTCATTTCACCATTTTCCCCTAAAAGCCTGGCTTTCTTCTGCGTTTCTAGCCTAAGTCTGTGTTTTTCCCTTTTCACCCCTTTCTTCTCACTCATTTCAAGAAACTCCACCTCCATTGTCTTCCTAACATATATCCCTACCCCCCATAATTTTCTCAGAATTTTTCCTACCCTTCTTTCCCTTTATTCCATCCCCCCAAGTTGTTGTGCTTTTAGCACTTTTTTGTAGATCAAATCCCTTGCCCTTTCTGGTTTGAAATTAGGGTTTTCTATTAAAAGTGAAGCTAAAAACATGGTGAATACTAGTGAAAAGAGGAAGTATAAGGGAGGAGAGATATATATATATATATGATCGAACTCATATGAAAAAGTTCAATTCATTAGAGTTCATCAAAAGGTCATTTGAGCAGGTAGTCTGCCAAGGGTTTTGTCAAAAGTTGCAAGAGGTGGGCTACCATCATGATTTAACAAGCCTATTTTCCATTAACTTCAAGAAGGATTATGCCACTATAGCAAGGGTGAGTTTTCCAGTGTCAGAAGAGATCATAGCTTGAACAACTAATATCCCTAATCAAGGTGAAATTTGGTTCAAGGGAATGGACTTGGACCAAGAGCACTACAAAATGTTCTTGAAGCCACAGTACAAGGAGTATCCTTCTCACATGTTTTCTAGTAGCCAATTGTTGGAAAAGTACAACCCTTTGATGAATACTATCATAAAGTACTTCACTTGTGAAGGAAGGTTTAGAATTATTTACCAATATCACATCAAGTTACTAATGCATTTCATTTCTAAGAAGCCTTTAAAATTACCTAAATATATTTTTAAAATCTTGATGAAGATGGTAGAAATGGTGTAGTCTAAATTTAAATATCATCAAGCTAGCCTCTTTCATCATTCCCTAGTGAAAATGATAGTTCTTCACCAGCGAGAAAAAATCAACATGTCATCAGAAAGTTTCCTATAGACAACTGCCCTTCTACCTGTCTCAATCCAATTAAAGGGCCAAATCACTCCTTCATCATCCTCTAGACCATAGGGAGCTGAATCATCAAGTAGGCCATTAGTAATAAAAGCTCACTCTTAAGTAGATATATATCAAAGTCAGACAAGAAAGTTAAAAAGTTGGTTTTTCTCCTAAACCAGAAAAAGAGATGCCTAGATCAAAGCCTAAAACTAGGTCCAAGGAAAAAATACTATCTAAGGAGGTTGTCAGTGAAGAAGAAATTTGGGCTGAAACCATGATAGAGAAATCACCTTTGAGCAGAGATGACTCACCCTTACAAAATGAAGAAGAGGTACCTCCAAAATTTGAGATGGCTGACCTAGAAGGACAACATGGAAATGAGACAGCAGATGACATAATGAAAGAGAAATATGCATATATTAGAGAGTTTAAGGATGACTTATCCAAAGCCAATTTAATGGTGGCTTTCCTACAATAGGAGAATAAGCAATTGAAGAAAACTATAATGCAATAGAACAAGTCACAGAAACACCCTTCATTAGTGAGCAAAGCGAGTGTTTTTATATCAAAAGATAAAGGTAAAGTCATCATTAATGTAGAGAAGTTGGAAGAGAAGAACATCAATACAACCTAGGATACCTAAGACAAGGGAAATGGATAAAAAGGAATAGAATGTAGAAGCTCCATCTCCTCCTCAAGCCCTAAATGCTATAGATGACTCCATAGGTGTTGATATTGAGAAAAACAAGGAATATTGGCTTGAGAGAGTGAAAGAATACTTGGAGAATATACTAGAAAAATAAAACAAGGATACCACCATGCAAAGAAATATGGAAAGTCACTATTATGCTAGGAACATGGTCTATAAGGTTTGGGTGAAAAATATGAAGAGAAAACCCAAAAAGACTCTATGGAGACTCAAAATGAAGAAAAACCAAGACATATTGGCTGATGCATCATTAGTCATTCGAATTCAAGACAAAGATGAAAGAAGCATGATACAAAGTTTTTAAATTTTGAGTTTTTGTGCACATAGGAAAAAGTATCCTACAAAAACACAACAACTATTTGTTGCGCTTTTCCTCAGGAGGTCAAAAATCAAAATTTCAATCATACCTCGATAGCTTATGGTATATTGATAACAAAAAATTACTTAAAGATGTTTGAGGAGTCATGAATTTGCATAAAATGATCAAATAATGTCTTTTTTACACCTTGCTGGCACCTTTTGAGGATTGTTGTTGTGTTTTTGGACAGTTAGTTTTAGGATCAAGTTTCAAGAGCCCAAAATCATGTTTTTGGATGGTTCAAAGACTCCAGGGTGTAGTGAACATCCAAAAATTTATTTACAGGCCTTCAGAAAATCTTAGAACCTATTCCAAGTTATCAAAATATCAATTAGTCAAAGATTTGTTGCGCTTCGGCTAACAGTTGATGCCTTTTTGGGTTATTTGTTGCGTTTATGTGTTTGGAGATTTTTCACTGCACGTAAAGGTTAAAAGTAAAACTAGGTTGATGTAAATAGTTGTATCATGAGTTTATCTGATGTTAAATGGGTTTTTTAATGATTACCATTTTAAAGAATCTTGTAATCAATGCCTTGAGAAATAATCTCAATCAGTTAGCTAAAAAAGGGGAAACTTGTTTCTAACTTCCATAGGATTTGGCAATGAGTAAATAGGTGCATGAATAAGTTGCTATGGATCAAGACTCGACCCTTATAGGGGGAATATTTTTTATCTTCTATATGTACTCAAAAACAAGTCTAAGAAAAGGTTGGATACTTGAATCTCGTACATTTTGGAATTGGTTTACTTGATTTTAGGCAGAAATAATGTACAGTTGTAACTATTTTTCTGGGATTCATGTGTTGTGGTCAGTGACATTGTTTTCTAAAGTTTTTCTTAAGCATATTATTGTTATATGTTTCTAGCAGCCATATACACTTATTGTTATGCTACTCTTAAGTTTTAGACATAAATCATTGTTAGAAATGTTTTGCTTTGTTTGAGATTATCATCTAAGTGTTTCTCTTCCAAACAAGTGAATTCATGCATGCATGTTCACTTAGTTTCTTTATCTGATTTCCTCATCACCATACTACTATGAAAAACCCATTTGTGTCTCTGATTACATTTATCTTTCCTCAATTAATGACTACAATTGATATTTTGATCTATTGGGCCTAGTTCCTTAACCTATTTCTTCACATCCAACAAAACTTAAATCAAAATTCTCCTATGAAAAATACCTAGCCTAAAACCCTGATAATTCCAATCATATTTTGATTTATTTTAGATAGAGCCCTCTCTAATTTGGTAGTGAAAGCTTCCAAGTCAAAAACGTTTTATGTGGTTACCTCAGTAGTTTCCTTTCTCAGCCTTGGGAAACTAAGGAGTGCCAACACTATGACTATGTCAGGGTGATGTTTCTTAATGTTAAAGAAACATTGGAAAATATGTATAATTAAGGCATCACACTCAAGATAAAACATGATCTCATAATTCATGGTCATGGCCATGATTTCTAGAACCTAAAGCTTCTTCCCATGGGGAGAGCTGGTTTTGTTTTCCAAGTATTGGAAGGACTCCACTATCAGTCTCAAAACTCTCCTCATAACATCATCATTGTAAGGATTATTAGGGGTGGTTAGTATCATGATATTAATGAGACAATATGCAACTGGAATTCTAAACCCTTCACAAGGTTCCTCCAAGAACTTGGGTTGTATGAGATCAAGCATAACTAGTTTTAAAGCCCAAATTAGTTTTCTCCCTTCTAACTATCTCACTTCAGAAAGGAGTGCATCTAGCTCATCCATTTTGAAAAGGACTCTCCATGTGATATTCATGGGTTTCAAATATGTTCCAAGTGCAAGGATTTTGTGTCTAATTTTCGAATTCTTCTGCAAATAATTTGGTTGTTCTTTTTTAGGGATGGCACAGACTCCTCTTGATAAAGGTTTGTTGTCTTGATTGGATTTCTGGTCCAATGTTGCATGGAGGTTTAAGGAACAAATTTCTATGTTTAATCTTCTCAATTTTTTTAGGAATTTCTCCATGGCCAATGATAAAAATTATATTAAGTTGACTTAACCTCTACTCAACTTTACATGGCATCAATAATCAACATACTTAGCCTATGACTATACCACTCTCCAATCAATGTAGGGCTTCTATAGCATACCCATAAAATCATTCACCCATACAATATAAGGCTGCTATAAAAACATGCTGACCCAATACCCTAACAAATTACTCAAAATGTTACCGTAGTAATGAGATAATTGAAAAATACAAGCACTCAATAGCCAAACCATCTGCAATTTTTATTTCACACTCATCTCATCATGCCCTAGACGCCAAACCAAGCAGTAAAATCTACATCTATATTGTCACTCTGCTACTCAGCAATATATATATATATATATATATATATATATATATATATATATATATATATATATATATATATATATATATATATATAATTTAAGAAACTTGTATGCCATCTTATTAACTTAGAACAAATATTATAATGCATAAAGGTGAGAGGAACCTGAGTATTTTTCTTCGACAATTGTATTCCTCAAGAGATCGACCTTCTAGTTTGTTTATATCAATTATAAGAAATGTATGCATACCTCTAGAAATTGACTACAAATCAGCCTTCGACCTTCAGTAATACACCCCCAGTGATGACATTGGCCCTTTCAAATAGCTACAACCATAGTATCTAAGCTCCAATGAGAAAACAATAGTTTGGATGAGAAAACAACCTTCACAATAATACGTTGAGCCCAAAGGTTTGATAACTCCTAAAATTTAAACACGATCCCCATAATCTAATCTAGTAGGTGAACCCTCTATAATGTTGTAGTGACATATGAACTGATCATCGATCACTGGTCTTCACGCAGGTGAACTGAGTCTATAATGTTGTAACGACATACAAATTGATCATTAATAATTGGTCTTCACGCTTCAATTAATTTCACTTCCCATTACATAATAATTGACAATACAGACGTGGAATGCTATGACTTCAAATACTAATAATGAGCGCGAGGTCCCCACTACTGATACCTTCAGCGCAGATGATGTGAGTCCCAACTTCGTCCAACAAGAATAATACGGTCTCAAAATACCCAAAACATCCTCCACCAATACTTAGAAATTGATAAATCTACATATACACACATGGAATAATATAATAAGCTCTCACGTCTAGCAAGAAAAGGTTTATGGTCTGTCTATGACTAATAATAATAGGCTACGCTCCCCCACCAAGAAAATACATGGTCCTGGTGAAGTACATTTTTTTCGCAATGTACAAAGAGACGTTGTCCAGGAAAAAAATATGACTTTAAGTGGGGATTCAATGCATAAGTGATCCAGGAGGATCTTGATCAGTACAAGATCGACAGAGTTCCAGATTGTTCGACATCCAGTTCAGTTTCCAAATCCACCAGTTCCGTCAATTTTTCCAGTCAAAGGCTCTTCAATATCATTGTCGACATATTTTGAAGTTTGGATGTAAAAATGGTTAAAATTGTTAACCTAGTGCTAAGACCTAATCATATTACTAAGGTTGAATCCTAGCACTATTTCTAAAACCTACACCTAAAAATTATATGGTGTAAAACCTAGGTCCTAAACATCAATTTATGTTGAAAAAAATTAAAACTAAGTCTTAAGGACCTAAAATATAAATCACTATGGTAAAAAAAATCTATGTCAAGAACCTAAGTGCTAAGACCATAACATAAACCTTTTAAAGGTTCGGGGTCATGGGTTAAAAAAATTATAATAAAACTTAATATAAAAATATACCCACAGCACTAATAGCTAACCTCCAAACAGACCACATCAGAGTTTAAAAACATGTGATAATATGAAAGGCCACGACGGTTAAGTTTTAAAGTTGACCGCGCAGGGAATGTTATGGTTGACAGTTAAGTCATGTGACAGCTGAAACCGTGACCACTAGACACTAACCATTGGGATAGACCATAATAGCCAGTGTTATCTCTAACCGCCCACCTGATCACACGCAACGGTTTCTCCTCCACCCGGTTGGTTAGCCCGGTGGTTAATAATTTTATTATAAGGTCCAAATATGGGGTTTTTGATTTAATACAACGCTAAGGCCAAAGAATTATCCCTAGGTTTGTGTAGTTATAGAGATTCCTGACCCTCTTTTGCTCAACCAAGTGCCAAAATTGGCTATCCATGATTTGAATCAGTCCTTATAAAGCCATGGAAATTCCTCATGAAGAAAATATTTGGTTTTTGAAGGCTTGGAGTTCAGTTTCAGCAGGTTGGAGGCAGTTTTGTTTACAGTGTTGCTCAGCCATCGAGTTTCGGAATTGAGCATGGAGACAGGTGTAGGAAAGGCGAGGAAGAATAATATCTGTTTATAGGGTTCAGAAGTTCCTGCGAACACAATTATTCTATTCCATTTCAGTGTAAATATTCCTCAAGATCAATCCTAATAAAAATGGACACCCACTTAAAAGCGGACCCAAAGATGTAGTCTAGGAGGGACGAACTTTGTCATAAAAATGTTTTCTTCTTCTTATTTTAGATTATTGATGTTATTTAATCATTTATTGCTGCTAGTTTATGTCATTTTTCATTAAAGCATACTTCAGTTAACAATCAATCTAAAAGGACAAACTAATCAAGCTTCTTAAGCACTTTATTTGATCACAATCAGATCATTTTTGGTATCAGAGTAGGTTGTGCTTGTAGTTTGTTTGTCAGTGGATGTTAACCAGGTTGGGATTGCAATGTGGAAACGAAGAGCTTGAGGAATTCGATCTAGAGATCAGAAAGCGGAAATTTGATCATTAATCAATGATGATAGGGACTGAGACCATTGAGACTCTTGAAGCTACTGAAAATAAACCCATGGATGAGACTCAAATCCAACAGATGTTTCTAAACATGCAGAAAATGTTGGTAGAATTATATGAAGACAAGAAGACAAGAGGTGCAGTCTCATCGTCAAAGGCATCAAAGAAGGAAAAGGGTAAAGGCAAGGCAGATAAATCTCCTTCTCCTCCGTCATCTCCATCATTTTCTTCTTCCACTTCTACGTCTAGTTCTGAATCAGAAAAAGAAAAGAAACCTAAGAGTCCATTATTGAAACTTGATGTTAAGTTCGAATTACCTGTGTATGACGGTGAAATACACCTTGAGAAAGTAGATAATTGGGTAAAACAATTAGAAGTCTATTGTCGTATTCAAGATATTATTGATGATAAGACAAAGATCCAATTAGCTACTCTTAGGATGGGGGTTACTGCTTTGATCTGGTGGGAAAGTAAGACATAGATAGATTTAAAGCATAAGGGAAAAGCTATCACCTCATGGAATAAGTTTATTAAAGCTCGAAAGAAACAATTCTATCCGTTGGGTCACACACAACAATCTGTAATATATTGGCAGTGCTTGCAACAAGGTAAGGGACATAGTATCCAAGAGTTCACATAGGAATTAAGAAAGAAAGCATTAGCACTCGGTATTTCTTCGGACACAAAAGAAACTTTGTTGAAGTATATTGGAAGTTTTCATTCATATTTGCAGCATATATTATTAATGTTTAATCCTAATGCTTTTGATGAATTTTTTGTTCAAGAAATTCATGTCGAATTAGGTGGTAGACCATTCAAGTTTACACCAAAGACATCCAAGCAGATGGAAACTGAAGATAGAAAAAATAAGGGCAAGTCAAATGGAAATAAGACTGCCACCACTCAGAAGGAAGATGAAAGAACTACGTGTACACATTGCCAAGGATCAACCATGATGAAGCTAGGTGTTGGAAACTTCATCTAGGACTGAAGCCAAAGAAGTTTCAATCAAAGAATGGTGAAAAGAAGGCTGAAAAAACAGTCCAACAAGGCTTAGACTTGGGCTCTGATTCAGGTGATGAAGGTAAAATCACTTCTATGGTTACAACAGGTAAAATTTTTGATGCTATTACTTCTTCTTCTTCAAACATCAAAAAATAGAATGAATATAAAAGAATCAGGTTATTTCATATAAGGGTAACCTCAAAGCATACTAAGATAGATACATTGTTCGATACAAGATCACATGAAAATTTGATTTCTGAGTCATTGGTTAAATAATTGGGTTTGAAAACACATAATCATCCAAATCCATATCCTTTAGGGTGGTTAAAGGAAAAAAGTCAATTTCATGTTACCAAACAGAGTCAGTTAAAATTTTCAATCATAGCTAACTATATCGATGAAGTGGAGCTAGATGTGATACCGTTATAAATTTGTGGAATTGTCTTAGGTAGCCCTCATCTCTATGACTGTGATGTAGTATTTTATAGAACATAGCATGTGTATCATCTTAGGAAATATGGGATTAAGTACATCGTTCGGGCACATAAAATCAAAGATCACTTGAATTTAATTAATGCTAATCAGATGAAGCGCTTAATAAGTTCAAGTAAGAGATACATACTCATGTCGATAAAAGAACAACATAAGGATATTTATGATACTTGCTCAGGTTGTGAATTTCAGTATGAAAGCAATTTGGTTAAAAAGGTAGATTCATTTCAGGATCTTATTAAAGAACCAAAACATCTACTTCATAAAAAGGAAATATCACATGAGATGCAGTTGATGTCCGTTGCCTCTTTTTCTAATGTTGGAATGTATCACAAGTCAGTTATAGAGCATAAAGAAGTAAAGAAACAAAATTCATGGAAGGTTGGAAAAGAATTAATGCGACACAGTTTAACTCCATACAGTTCACCCATAACTTTGGCTCATAAGAAAAACAGGACATGGGGAGTAAGTGTCTATTTTAAATTTGATTCATTTAAGCAGAAAAATTTCATAGCATTGATAGATCATCAACAACCATATGAAGTTAAAATAGATGTTAAAGGATATGAAATGGAAACAATGATTCACATAGATTATCAGTTGCTTCAATAATTTCAGTCATATACTAAGTTGCAACAATCTCACTACAGTTGGATGGGATTTCTTTCAGAAAATTCACTTAGTAATTAAGGAAAGGGAAGGTGTAACAAGTAAAGTAGTTGATATGATGTCTTTGAATGCTTCAGTAGCATTGCATAAAATTTCATTGGTTTATGAAATTTATGTAGAACAGTATAGTACTGATAACTATTTCGAAGATACTTTTGAATCAATAACTCATAATGTTCATATAGAAAGAGTGCAGGTTATTCGGGAAGTTCATCTTTCTTGGATTGCTGGATGTTTTGGCGTAAGCAAGACTATGGCACAAAGTCAAAGATATTGTTACTGGCCTCATATATATGAAACAATTGTGAAGTACATAAAGGGATGTGTAATATGTTCAACACACAAACCATGCAATCGAAAGATTGGTTTGCATGTGCCACTTCCAGTTCCTTTGCAACCATGGGGCAGCATGGATTTGGTTCAAGGACAGACAGAAATGGTGAAGAGAACCGAGATACATATTATTCGAGGTAACTACAATAAACATCCTAATATATGGGATGAATTTGTAACTTATGTGCATCAAGCTTACAATCAAGCTTTACATTTTTCTGCCCCACGACAAGCATTGAGTCAAGTCAGGTTCAAATTACGCCATGATAAGCATTAGTTTCAGGTCAATGAGAAGGTATGGTTGTATGCCATCAAAGTCAAGATGAAAGTGAGAGAGCTATATTCTCAATTATCAGTTTAAAATCAAGCTTTTGTGGTCCAAAATATGTTTAAGTGGAGAGGATTGATCCAGGAGGATCTTGATCAGTACAAGATCGATAGAGTTCTAGATTGTTTGACATCCAGTTCAGTTTCCAAATCTGCCAGTTCCATCAATTTTGCTAGTGAAAGGCTCTTCAATATCATTGTCGACATGTTTTGAAGTTTGGATGTAAAAATGGTTAAAATTGTTAACCTAGTGCTAAGACCTAATCATATTACTAAGGTCTAATCCTAGCACTATTTCTAAAACCTACACCTAAAAATTCTATGGTGTAAAACCTATGTCCTAAACATCAATTTATGTTGAAAAACATTAAAAATAAGTCTTAAGGACCTAAAATCGAAAGCACTATGGTAAAAAAAATCTATGTCAAAAACCTAAGCGCTAAGACCATAACATAAAACTTTTAAAGGTTTGGGATCATGGGTTAAAAACATTATAATAAAACTTAATATAAAACTATACCCATAGCGCTAATAGCTAACCGCAAAACAGACCACGTCGGAGTTTAAAAAAATGTGATAATATGGAAGACCACGACAGTTAAGGCTTACAGTTGATTTTGCAGGGAATGTTATGGTTGACAGCTAAGTCATGTGACAATTGACACCGTGACCACCAGACCCTAACTGTCGGGATAGACCGTAATAGTCAGTGCTATCTCTGAACACCTGCCTGATCACATGCAACAACTTCTCCTCCACTCGGTTAGTTAGCCCAGTGGTTAATAATTTTATTATAAGGTCCAAATATGGGTTTTTCTGATTTAATACAACATTAAGGTCAAAGCATTATCCCTAGGTTTGTGTAATGATAGGGATTCGAGACCCTCTTTTACTCAACCAAGTGCCAAAATTGGCTATCCATGGTTTGAATCAGTCCTTATAAAGCCATGGAAATTCCTCATGAAGAACATCTTTGGTTTTTGAAGGCTTGGAGTTTAGTTTCAACAGGTTGGAGGCAATTTTGTTTGCAGCGTTGCTTAGCCGTCGAGTGTCAGAATTGAGCACGGAGATAGGCACCGAAAAGGCGAGGAAGAGTAATTTCTGTTTACATGGTTTAGAAGTGCCTGCAATCACAGTCATTCTGTTCCATTTCAGTGTAAATATTCCTCAAGATCAATCCTAAGAAAAACAGATGCCCACTTAAAAGCGGACCCAGAGATGTAGTCCAGGAGGGACGAACTCTGTCATAAAATTTTTTTCTTCTTCTTCTTTCTGATTATTGCTGTTATTTAATAATTTTATTTTTGCTGGTTTATGTCATTTTTCATTAAAGCATACTTCAGTTAACAATCAATCTAAAAGGACAAACTAATCAAACTTCTTAAGAACTTTATTCGATCACATTCAGATCAATAAGTGTTCAGGACATCTACCTCCACGAAATATTTAGCTTTGGGCTCTGAAATAATAATACGCCTCACAAATCGGCCTTGAATAATTTTTGTAGCCCCCATCATGCCAATATTTCTGTTAAAATCATGTGCTTGGTTAAAAATTCATATGTTCCCCTATCAAATTTGGATTGTGCCTTGTGCTCTTTTCATACACACATGTTGCAACAAATAATATGACTCACCCAAAAAATAATATGGCTCACTACCTCCTCAACGTAATAAAGCACTCAAATTTTGAAATGATTTCTCTCAGAATTTTTTCACACGCAACATCATAGCTTGGACCTACAGTTTTGCCTTGTTTAATTCAGACTTGAGTTTTGGTCACAACTATTATAATAGACAATCCTACAACCAAAAAATTAATTCAATCAATTCAGCTATTGGGGCTTTGATAATTTTGGAAATTTATTTCTTTAATCAAATTTTGCCACAAAAAAACCCACAATATTGGCCATATGTAATATTCCAAAATGGAGAAGACAGGAATATAAAACACAATGATGGAAATAATAGTGTATAGCATCACATAAATATATAAGACTAATATGGAGCCATTTCATTAATCATATCAGCAAAAAAATAGTACAATATAATGGGGCACAAATCATACAACATGAACCAACAAGCCTCCAATGAATAAACCACCTGAAAAGTGAGGTGTTGCTAATGCATAGAATGCCGGAAAGCTGCTATAGCACAGTCTTGATGAGAATAGATATAGCATGAGATCATACAATGACATAAAATGAATGATATATTCCTCTAGATATTCTATACATAAATAATAAGGCTCTACATCAACCTCCCAATAGAACCCAACAGGGTTTCCAGAAAATACACCAAAATACAAAAGGTGAACCAAAGCCCCAGGGCTAAAGATTCACTAAAAATAAGTGGCTAGAAAGATGTGGCTGATCTGATGTAGCATATAATAAATCCTCCTCCCAATATACTCTCTAGGTGAAAGGCTGATCCCTTCACTGGAAAACCATCTCCCCAAATGGTGTACTGAAACCACCCCTGCAACTCCTCCCTAAAATAATGCAGTCCAAGACTGAAACTATGTTGTAGGGGCTAATAAAACTTTTTCCTGGTTCCAAATGCTACAAATAAGCTCAAGGGCCTTCTTATATGTTCTCCCAATGAAAGGAAACCTTCCTCCATTGAAATCTAGCTCAAAAATCACCCAAATCAATTTTCCACTGTTGCACCCTACATCACAGCACAACCCTCTACAGAAACTGCACTGTAGAAGAAAGATGTAGCTTGGCCTGATGCCAAAATGTGGAAATGTAGTGAAAATAATTCTCCTGAGTGGGCACTCGAAGTCCCCCGAGGATGAAGGTGGGATTCCTTCTTGGGAACACCCTTGTGCTAAATAACACTACAGTCTCCGCAAAATAGCTTAAGAGAGCAACTAGTCATACAAACCATAGAAAAAATAACAATCAAAACATACCTTCTATGGCTTCCATCCCCTTCCTTATATGCCTGGTGAGCTTCCTCACCTTGGGCCCCACTCATTAAAGCCACTACTTCCATTCATGGAGTCTCCCTCCAAAACTTCATTGTCCCTCGTTGAATTCCACTCCTTCCATACCAGCATTGTTGATTTGGTCAAAGTTGACCCAGTTTACATGCTCCAACCCCTTTTCACACACAAGGGTGCTTAATCAAGCTACTATGATGATCTCCATTCACATTAGGAGTGGTTTTGTTCCTACTAAGGAGATTTATGGGTCTCCGTACCCTCTTATTCCTCCATCTAAGTAGCAAAAACAAAATTTAATATTCCAAATAGCTTAAAGATAATTGGGAATATTACAGTCCTCCCCTCCAAAATGTTTCTTGTCCTCAAGAAACTATAAAGGTGAGTGCTGAAAATATTCTCCTCCTTCCTTGGTGACACCTCCATGTGATAAGGTCTCCTCATGAACCAAGTGCCTCCCAATCATTCCTTCCATGAATTGATCCTCCCAAGTACTCATGAGATGCCAATGAATCACCTCATAAGGAATCAAAATATCCAATGTAGCAATCATGGTTTTCCCAATGTTCTCCCTGAAACATGAAGCATAAGAAACATGGAGTATCTCACTCCCAATGGGCACATTCAATCCTTGCATCCTTCATCCAAACATTCCCACAATAAGAATAAGGACATCATCAATGTATGGGATCCTAACCAAGGATACATAAGCTTCCATATGTAATACTAGAGGAGGATCATAGTCCCACATATGGAATTAGCGTAGTATGTCTCCTGAATACCTCATATCATGATATAATAAGTGGTTTCCCCACCACTTGTTTGCTGCCATAGTCTTCTGACATACTTGGAGAAAGTGAGTAATGTTTGGTGCCAATGGAGTACACCATAAATGTATGTCATCTCCCTATATCTTCCTAGGGAGTGGCCATGATCAAAACTATTTATGGCCCCAATTTGACCATGAAGTTTATAATTTAGAGTGCCCCCACTTGGAGCAATGACCTGCACATGTATGGTAAAGGAATGAAAATATTCATCAAGTAAATCATTATGCATAAAAATATGATCCTTACCATATATCTTGATCACACTAATGGAGTGGCTCATAGATAGATCCCCTCTCATTCCCAAAGAGGAAAGAGGTGGCTGTGATAACTCCATCAAAGATTTATGTCTCTCCTCCATCTCCAAATGATCCATTCATCTCCTAATATGTTGATGTATCTCCTCTTCAAAGCCTCCCCAAGTGAATCCCTCCATGATGGTGTGGTATGCTCTCATGGAATAAGTGTGGTTGAAGAGAAAATATTCATGTGCTACATGTAGTAACTTCTCCTTGAGCTTGGATGCTCTATATAAGAATATCCTAGTCTGATAGTGGATGACCCCATCTCTTATTGAATATCCCTCATCTAATATCTGGTCATCAAGTATCATGCATGTAAAAAGATCCTTGGAATAATCCACCAACAACTAGGATTTCCAATAAGGATCTATCATCCATTGTGACAACGCTGATGATCTGTCATGTAAAACATATGTCATGAGGCTGCCCCCTTCTTTGACATATCCTATGCCAAAGCACATATCAGAATGTTTTTATCCTCCCTCTGCTACTCCTCTTATAGCTGCCCATGCTCAAGTAAAAGTTGAAGCTTTTGGAGGTTAGTCTTCCATGGAAAGCTATCACCTATCCAAAAATTCCTGAGTTTGGCCAATCTATGCATGAATGGCCACCATCCTCTACCATGTGTGGAATATTTCTCCCCAAGTGAGAATATTTTATGAGCGTCCAAAGTCAAGGAGTAGTCTCCTTGCACCATGATGGTGCCATCCTCCATCCCTAAAGCATCCTCTCTCAGCACAAGATGTGGGGTGAGAGTGGGTAATGATGATATTGGGAGAATGTCTCCCTCTTCCTTGAGCCTACCCAAGACTCTCTGCGCTATACCATGACCTCCCAATGTTACCACTCCTCATGGATCTATGAGTGGTGCAACATGTTGTGAGACATTTCTCACCAACTCCTGATTAGGTGGCCTCCTAGGTGGAATTCCACTAAACAGTAATGTCTCACAGGCTAAAGTCATCTGCATAACTGATAGGACTATTAGGTCCTTGTTTCCACTGTGAAAATCCAACTCTATTTTATGTGTAGAAGCTGTCTGTGAAGGATATGTGTGCATGCCCCTAATCATCTGATGCTTGCCACTCTTTCTATCCATCCACTCAATCTGCAAAGTGTCCCAATCTATGGTGACCTCCCCAAAGTAATCAACTGATGCACATGCAATATCACATTGGTGTCAGGTATGCCAACCACGAAAAAGTGATCAGTCAATGTATATGCCCCCATGGTGACAGATAAATATGGAACATAATGTATGTAATGCATAGTTATAGCTCCTGGGGATAAAACTGAAAATCCCTCAAAATCATCAGTGGGTATTGGCCTCCTCTGCACTAGTCAGGAATCAATAAAGTTGTGGGTAGCTCCACTCTCAATCAAAACTGAAATCCTCTGATCCTGAGTGGAACCTCGAACCCTCAATGTCAAGTACTTGGGTACTCCTCTCAATGATTCTAGGGCCCCTCCAATTGGAGAAAATGCTCCATTCCCACCACCTTGTGGTGGTGGATCCTCTCCTGCTATCCCAGCACTGTGAACTCCTTCTAGTTCCTCTTCTTCTTCCTCCTCATCATCTGAAAATACCTCTATATAGTGTGCCTTTCCTGATGCACATCTATGTCCAGGTGCCCATGATTCTTGGCATGTGAAGAAACACTTCCTTCTCCTCAAGTCTCTTTAGACATCATCACTAAGAGGTACTTTTTTTTGGCCCTCCTTTGAAGGATGAGCCTTCTAATATTTTCCCTTTGATGGAAAAGTGGGCTTTTGTTGAAATGTTTCCTTTTATCTTGGCAAGGAATATTGTAGATCTCGAGCCCTCTCAATGGAATCTTAAAGGGTAGTGGGTTTGGTAGATTTAACCAACCCATATAGATGCTCTGCTAGCCCATCAATAAACATATAGATCCTTCTTGTTGCAGATAAATCAGGAACCATAGCATAAATTTTTAGAAATTTAGAAATATAATTTTATGGATTATCTAATTTTTTTAGCTTAGCTAGCCAAATGAAAGGTGCCTCTGGGTCTCTTTGATCAAACCTCTCCACCAACATCCTTTTTAACTTTGAATATGCAGTCACATTGGCATGGCCTAATGTAGAATGTCCATGAAACTACCAATCATCTTCACCCTCAAGGTGCAATGATGCTATTTTGATGGAATCCATCTTTGGTACTTGGTTCAACTAGAAGTATATGTCTAGCTTCTCTACCCATGATTTGGAAGTGCATTTTGATGACCCATCAAAAGTGGGTAAGAAGAATCTGCCCATAGTCTGGTGAAGATCATTGTGCTATATGAACCCCCCACCTCTATTGTGACATCGGGGTCTCCTATTTTCCTTGATTTGATGAAACTATTGAAAGTTCAGATGGTCCTTGAATCTCTGATATTGAGACTCATACTCAATAAATTAGTCTTAAATAGGTTCTTGTTCTTGAACCCCTCCATTTCCCACTGCTAAAAATTTAGGCATTCTAGAGCGTTGGGAAACCTTTTGCTTCACTGGTTGATCACTCCAGTAATGAGAAATACCGGATCCTTATCCATGTAGAAACCATTTAGGGTATTATTTGTGTCTATCCATCCTCATATCCTTTATTTCTCTTGCAATGTCTTGAATAGTTCGAAGAAATAGCTTAGGGAACTCCTTTTCACCCTCCTCTCCTGATATGAGAGTTTTTCCCTTGTCTTCTTTATCATCGGTATAATCATATCTCCAGTTTCTTCTTTTGGGGTACCTCTTCTCTCTATATGTGAGAGGATCTCCTTCTTCTAATGACATATTGGCTTAGATGAACAGCCCGAGCCAATATTATGCTCTGATACCACTGTAATATTCCAAAATGGAAAAGACAATAATATAGAACAAAATGATGGAAATAGTAGTGTATAACATCACATCAATACATGAGACCAATATGGAGAAATTTAATTAATCATATCAGCAGCAAAATAGTATAATATAATGGGTCACAAATCATACAACATGAACTAACAATCCTCCAATGAATAAACCCCCTCAAAAGTGAGGTGCTGCTAATACACAGAATGTTAGAAAGATGCTACAGCGAAGTCATGATGAGAATAGCTACAACAAGATATCATAAAATGACATAAAATTACTGATATATGCCTCTATATATGCTATACATAAAGAAAAAGGCTCTATATCAACCTCTCAATAGAACCCAAGAGGGTTTCCAGAAAATACACCAAAATACCAAAGGTGAACCAAAGCCCTAGGGCTGAAGATTCACTGCAAATAAGTAGCTAGAAATATGTGGATGAGCTGATGTAGCATATAATGAAGCCTCCTCCCAATAGAATATCCAGGTGAAAGGTTGATCCCTTCACTGGAAAACCATCTCCCCAAATGGTGTACTGAAACCACGCTTGCAACTCCTCCCTAAAATAATGAAGTCTAAGACTGAAACTGTGTTGTAGGGGCTAATAAAGAATGTGACCTGGTGCCAAATTCTGCAAATAAGCTCAAGGGAATTCTTAGTTTTTTTCCCAATGGAAGGAAACCTTCCTCCACTGAAATCTATCTCAGAAATCACCCAAATCAATTCTCCACTGCAGCACCCTATAACACAGCACAACCCTTTGCAGAAACTGTGCTATAGAAGAAATATGGAGCTTGGCCTGATGCCAAAATGTGGAAATGTAGTGAAAATACTTCTCCTAAGTGGCACTCGAATTCCCCTGAGGATGAAGGTGGGATTCCCACTCGGGAACACCCTTGTGCTAAACAACACTGTAGTCTCCGCTAAGCAGCTGAGAGAGAAACTAGTCATATAGAACATAGACAAAATAATAATCAAAACATGCCTTCTATGGCTGCCATACCATTCCTTATATGCTTGGTGAGTTTCCTCACCTTGGGTTCCACTCATTAAATCCACTACTTCCATGCATGGAGTCTCCCTCCAAAAATGCATTGCCCCTCATTGAATTCCACTGCTTCCATACCAGCGCTATTGATTTGGTCAAAGTTGACACACTTTACATGCTCTAGCCCCTTTTCACACACAAGGGTGCTTAATCAAGCTACTAAGATGATCTCCATTCAAATTAGGAGTGATTTTATTCCTGCTAAGGAGATTTATGGGTCTCCATACCCTCTTATTCCTCTAACTAAGTAGAAAAAACAAAATTTAATATTCCAACTAGCTTAAAGCTAATTGGGAATATTACACCATAATAAAATTTAGTTAAATTTTGCCAACAAGTTCGAACCTTACAAAGATCGATAAATATGGTATAGAAAAATGGATTAGAAAATTAGGGAATTCAACAACTTGCGGAATTACTGCAGATCATTTGAAAACCCTCAAAACTAAAACCCCACTGCCTGAGCCAAGACCAACTCTCTTGAAATTTGAACTTAGAAAAATTTAGATAAAATTCCATTCATAAATAGAATATTTCCATGTAAAATATCTTCAAAAACTTATGTCATCAATACCATAAACAATTTTCACAATATAAACCATAATATATATGGAAAAAATGGAAAATAGAATCTGAAAATTAATAATAGATAATATAAACATGTAGAATATCTTAGCCTTATTTTATTAATATAGAAAATGTTGGAACAACAAATTGGAAATGGCTGAGGTAATGGCCCCAAATAGATCTACAATAATGCCAAAAATTTCCTTCAAAACTAACTGAAAATCAATAAATTGAAACCTATCAATCCTAAATGGATCCACCAAGGGAACATATGGGTGCTCACCCTCTCTCACTGAATCACTCGAGGGTTTCCATCCTGGGGCTACTGCTAAAGTAGAGAACAAGTTCCCAAACTTCACACACAAGGCAATGATAAAATCAAAGATATCTCCAAATGGCCTCCTCCCCGCGTTTTATAGTTCTGATGGATAGATCTCCAATCCTCTAGAAGAATCTTATTTTATTATTTTATTATTATTCTAGAATATCCTCCATTGACTTTATCCTTGTGACTTTTTAATTTAATTCTATTTCACTTAAGTCACTTTTGGGCATTTTCCTCCAATTAATTATTTTTTCTTTAATTAAATGAATAATTAAAGTCATTTTTAATTAAGGAAAATGGTAAATCTCCCACCATACTCTCTCTAGCCACTACAAATCACTTCTCAACATCCCATCTTGAAAATATTCTCATTTTGGTTCCAACGAGCTATTACACTGAGGTGGTCCATCAAATAATCTTCTCGGAATTCAGCCACCTCAAGCATAATTAATTAATTTAGGCTTCATACTAATTCCAACCTTTGAAATTTGTTGGAATGCGGCGGAACAAAAGACAAATTGTGCGGATGATGAAATATGCCTAGAGAATGCCATCTGATCCCAAAAAAGCTCCTCAAAACTCCCTCGGAACCCCAGATAACACGAACCTTCTCCGTTGGCCAGGCCCTCTCCTCTCTTGGAAATCCACCCTGGTTGTACTATGGAGGAAAATAAAAATGGGGACATTACACGGGAGGTGTATTTTTTAACCAAAATGGTAAAAAAATCTTGTCTTATGCCTGGGGGATTAGCACTGCCTCAATTAATCAAGAAAATATGTGGGTTGCGTGGAAAGGTATCTCCATTCTTCTCGAGCATGGTTTTAAGTATGTTGTTGTAGTGGGAGAGTCCAATCTATTTTTTTTTTTTCCAAAGAAAAATTTAACTTCTATTAATAAGAAAATTTCATAAAGCTTACATGAGATACAAATTTAGCAACATCAAAACAAAATAGCTACATCATAATATTGTATATATCAACATCACCGGGAATATAATCCACATATCCTTATCTCACTAGACAATATATCTTTCTAAGATTGACAAAATAGTTCAAAAATAAAGCTTCAAGTCTCAAGAAATTATCAACTCCAACTCAAGCATTCCAAAGTATTAAGAAAAAGACATAATGTCTTCACTTATTTAGTAAATAAACAATATACAATTTGAATCAATCATAGTGGCCAAGAAATGAAGCTTGGGTGTGCATTTTAGTGAAGCAAGACAATTTCGTCCCGCTTGACAGAAATGCGCACCCAACCTTCATTACAAGGCTAAATTGAAGGATTAGACTTGGAGATTATTTTTTTACTCAGAAAGAACATTATTACAATTAATGTTTTCTAATTTTTCACATAGAAAAGAATTTTACTTAGGCTTAGTGAAATATTTCAATTTGTTTTATAATATAAATTGATGAACAAACTTTCCATACATTTATCCTAATGGTTTGGATTTACATTTTTTTACATATACAATATATGTAATTATAATGTTTAACAATTTCATATTTAATGCATTCTTATTCAATAGGATCTTCATCCTATTTCAGTCCGAGTCTAACCAATAAGCTCACAACACCACTAAACCATTATCAACCAATAATTGAACACTAACCATGCTAACTCTAATCCAAGTAATGCTATTTTTTTATACTAACAATTCATAAAAAAGTTTGAAAATTTTAAGGATATTGCAATAGGTAATTTTTATCAACACAAATAATACTTAATCATTTCAAATTTTGGGCCATAAAAATCATCATTTTTTAAACATGGATTGCAACTAATTCTAAAAAATTAGAAGTCTTGCTTATTAACATTATTGTCTGCAACAATGTCATCTAGTGTATCATTGTCAATGTTCATATGTTCTTTCAAGTATTTAATTAATGATCATGCTCATCTTGACCTGCATCATCTTCATCATTATTGAAATTTGCTTGTAGACCATCTATATTGTTACTAGATTTTTCTATACCTTCCATATTGTTTTCTTCTATAACATCATCTAGCTATGGATTATTGTCTTCTTGTGCCTGAACATAACCATCTTCAACATCATCATGGATGCCAATTTCTTCGATGTTCTATAATTCCTCTCTCTCATTTTGTTGGCCATCATTGTTCAACTCAGTGTCCACTAATGCATCATCAAATACATGCCTTAATCTTGGATCATAATGTATGATATATATCCATTTTGACTCAAAAATACCTTCATAGAAAAATACCTGGACATAAACAACATAAATATATTAGACCTATGTAATAACAAATTTATTATTTAATAAATACACACACACACACACACACATATTCACAATAAAATATGAATTAATAGATTAATGATCACTGCCACTTCTTTGAGTTAGAGAAATACATGCTCACAATGAATTGGTATACCATAAGGCTCCTTATCCTCTAGTAGGAACCTTGAGGAATCTGTAGAAAACAATACACTATGGGTATGATGTTGTAATATCCCAAATCTGGAACAACTCAGCAAGCCTGCTGAAATAACGCACTTCTGAGAATTATGTGCATAGAAATGAGTTTGAAGCTCTTGTATCCCTTATATCATCCCATCTAAGATCTAAATCCAAAAGGAGAGAAAAAACAAATCAAAATAGGTGGGCTAAATAGGTCTCCCACAAACTAGTCTAGCTGAAAGTCACCCAAATAGAGGGGCTACAGCTATATGCAAAGGACTACCTCAGAAATAACGCAGATCCACTGAAGCACAGTAGGAGGATGATATGGAGGTTTATAAATCAGATGTATAACAACAAATTAGATGTAAATTACAGCCCATACATTGTATAAGAGAAAGAATTAGATTATACAGGAAAAACCCTCAGAAATGAGGTGCTACAACCACAAGAAAAGATTGCATAAACATGAAAGCGTTATTTTTAGGGGCTGAAGTAGCAGTTTATTAATCCTCAAATCTAGAGCAGATCTGTACATAAAAATTTAGATCTAATACAGATCAGTGTACAAGAAATGCTCATCTATACATTCCCCTTGGGGTTTTGTGCAAAACATGAAGCACGGAGAGTAGATCTGAGATCTAAGGTTGTAGATCTGCAGAATGATTCATAAATTTTTGAATAACACGATGGTACATCAAATAAGATCTGAAACAAACATGGATTGGATGGAAAATCCATGGATCACCACAGTGAGAGGAAGAATCCTAATGCCAGAGATCTCTCCTCCAAAATGCAGATAAAACACCTTGCAACTTCTCCTTTGCAAATAACGCAGTCCAGGGAGAGAAACTGTGTTGTAGGCCCTGAGAATCCTTTGGCCTAATGCCAAGGTCTGGATCTGAAGCACAATCAGCTAATGAACTCTTCCAGGAGGTTAAAAGACACACTCACTGAGAAGAGCCACTAGTATAGTCTAGATCTGAGCAGATCTAGTGTCTTCCACTACTGCAACTCACAAGGACAACCCAACCCTCAACAGGATCAGTGTTGTAGGTGTAAGGTGAAGCTTGGCCCAAGCTTGGTAATGGAAAATATAGCATAATTCTCCTCCAAGAGTTGCTTAAGGAAGGAGGTGGGATTCCTAAACAGGAAGGCCCAACAAGGGATGTCTGAGCAGACAATACCTTAAGAAAATAATAATCTCCAAAAACCTTCTCTTGTTGCTCTCCACCTCCTTTTATAAGATTGGAGTCTTGTCAAAACCCTAAACCACTTCATTAGTTTAGCCTCTTTCACATGTAAAACCTCCTTCTAGAACTGGGATGTCCCTCCAATAGGTTCAATGCATCTAGACTGCACTGTAGATATGGTCATGGTTGACTTGGTCAAGTGATCAACCTCTTCCACACTCAAGGTGTCTTCTTTTTAACTGGCTAGCTTGATTTCCATTCACATTGAGCTATCTTTATTCAAGATCCACTCTTTGAGAATAAATGTTGTTGACTTGGTCAAACTTGACCTTTTCCACATAGTTTAGACATGGTTCACACATGTGGATGCTTGATCTTGTTATTTCATGATCCCTTTTCACACTATGAGGGATTTTTATTCATACTTGAGAAAATTATGAGCCTCCTTGCCCAATTATTCATCCATCTAGATTTCAAAAGAAAAATTAATATTCCTATTAGCTGTAAGCTAATTTAGGAATATTATAGTCTCCCCCTCCCAAATGTTGCTTGTCCTCAAGCAACTGCAAGGGTGCTGCAAAATATCCCCTTCTTTTCTTGTGGCCTATTCATCCAATAGTCTCCACCATTGCTTTGAATTTTCTGCAATAGTTCTGTCTTCCAATGGTCCTTCCTCCATGTGCAAGTTGGCCCTTGGTGAGTAAACCCAATGGCTCTCATCATGAAAGGATGGAATATTGTTATGGAAACCTTCTTGCAGATCCATGGCCTCCTCAAGATATAAGTGATGAAAATCATGGGGATTTTCATGATTCATGAAAGAATCCCATCTCCATGCTATCATCCAAATGAAGTGGATCACCTCCCAGCTTGGCAATCCATATAAAAACTCCTCCCCAATACATATGAGAGGCATGTTACCAACAAACATAGTTCTCACTCTACAAAGAGGCAAGTGATTTATCATAGTGGCCATACAATATCTCATGCTCTCATTGAAGCATGTAGTGCAAAAAGAGTTGGGAACTCCTTCCCCCAAGGACACATCCCACCAATGTGCCTCTCCTCCAACCATGTTCCCGAGAGTAAGAACATTTTCAACATATGGAATCATGATTAGAATCATGCTAGCTACCATGTATGATAAATGAGAAGGGAGATGTTCCCTCATGTGCAACCAGTGCAGTTTTACCCTTAACTGCCATAGAATAAGAAGTGACAAGTACCTTTCCCAACACTTGTTTTCTGCCCCATCCGTCCTGGATTATTGGAGAAGGTGCATCATAGTTGGTGTAAAAGAGTCACACCATGAATAATATAGTAGCTTTCCAAGATCCTCCAAGGAATGACCTGCATCAATATAGTTCATGGCCTTGAGTGGCCCATGAAACCCATCATAAGTAGTGCCCCCTTTTGGAGCAATGTTCTGCAAATGAGTGTTAGAAAAATACAAGCATATAGGAGATACATTATAATATTCAAGAAGACAAGTTTCTCTATATACTTGTTTTACATCAGTGAGGTAACTCATGGATGAGCTCCCTCTCACACTCAATGAGTAAGGAGGTGTGAATTATGGCTCTTCCCAAGAGCTATGTTCCTCCTCATCTACCAAGTAATACATGCACATCTTCATATGAGAGTGCACCTCTTCCTTGAAACCTTCCCAGATGAATCCACCCAAGAGAGTATGATAAGCTCTAATGAATCCAGTGGGTTTGGAAAGCAGGATCTCATAGGTGGCATCTAGTAGTCTCTACTTGAGCTTGGAGTCACTTACCAAAAGGATAAGATTATAGAAATAGATGACCCCATTAACTAACTTGAACCTCTTATCCACTACTTCCCCATCAAGAATTCCACATGTGAAAATGTCCTTGGAGTATTCCATCATAAGTTGGGAATCCCAATAAGGATCTAGGCTTCCCAAAAATGACAGCGCTGTAGAGGTTTGAATTGCTGCTATTGTCATATATTGGCTCCCCTCTTTGACATTCTTGATGTCAAACTCACATGTTGGAGCATCATAATCTCCCCTTTGCTACCTCATTTGCATCTAATCTTGCTCAAGATAAGATTGAAGCATATGGAAATCAACTTCACCTCAGAAATTCCTTCTATTCCAATACTTCCTCATTTTGGCCCATGCATACAAGAGGGTTAGCATCCCCTTGCCATGTTCAGAAATCTACTTTGTGAATGAAGAAATCATGGGCGTCCCAAAAGATATGGATTTTCCATGTGTCCTCATGCTCATGCCATCATAGACTTCTGATTTATCCTCTCTCAATGCAAATAGCTGAGTGGGAGTTAGCAATGCCCCTTTCAGGAAATTTCTCACCTCTCTTTCGAATCCATGAGAGATTCTCTACGCTATGCTGGCTTCTCCCAAGGCTCCCTCCCTAGCCAAGTATGCAAATGCTTCCCATAGTTTAGAGAACACTTTATATTCCCTCCAATCAAAAGGTCCTCCTGATGAAATACCTCCTTGTAAAGAGGCATCAAGGCATAGAGTAGGATGTGGATGTAGGTGGACAGATTTTCCCCTAGCTTTATTGCATAAGTCCTCTTTCCTTCTTTGTTTTTCCAAGCTTTGAAAAAAAGAAGGGTTCATGCTCTCCATCTTGTGATGCCCTTCCTCCTCTTTTCCTCCTTCTATCTTCAAGATCTCATCATGTGACAATGATGGTGGATGCTGCTCATGTGTTATGCCAAGAGATTTATGTGTGAGACCTTTTGGAACTCCTTGCAAGAGTGCAAGATTTTCTTTTCTTGGAGAAAGTGGTCCATCCTTCTCTTATTGAAGTGCTTGAGGTGTCATTGTCATGACTACGTTATCTCCTGCCTTCCTCTTCTCCTCTTAAATAACTAAAATTTCCTCATCATTGACAAGAGACCTTAGATCTTGGTCATCTATTGAAGGACAAATCTTCATGCTTTCCTCTTGAGAAGAGGGCCCTTCATCCAAAGGCGATCTTTCCTTTGGAAAAGAATCAAACAATATTACACCTTCCTCCATGGTTTTCAGAAATGGAGTTGGATTCATAGACCCTTCAAACTCATGCAAAATATTTTTCTGATATGGTCTGATAGTGTCAACAGAAGATGTTACACATGGAGCTTCATCAAACCTCTCTATCAATCTTACAATAAACCTTGCATAAGTAGGTGTATTCATATTATTTAAGGAAAAAGACTTAAACAACCACCAAGCATATGCTTTACCTTCAAAATGAAATGCTGCTGCTTTGATGGCTTCAATCTCTGAAACTTGATGTTGTTGCACAAAGTTGTCTAGCTCCTCCACCCAAGCCCTAACTGAACATTTAGGTGATCCATCAAAGGTAGATAGATGGAATCTACCCATACCATGCTGCTCCTCCTTTGTGCCTTTGTTCTCCTTGATCTTGCAGAACCCTTGGAATTTCAAGTTATCTTTGAAATCCTTATATTGAGCTTCATATTCCTACAAATACTCACCAAGAGTCTCCTTCTCGGGTACACCTCCTTTCTTCCTCTTCATGAAGAAATCACCGATAGAACATTGAAGCTTTGGTGACATGGCTGAGTTCACATATCCATGAGATGAGGATTTAGAATTTTCCTTATGTATATATCTTGTAGATTTTATCGTGATATCTTCCTTCTCTTGAAACTCTCTAGGAGTTTCACTGCTCCTTATTTCTTCTTCTTGTTCAAAATCCTTGGAGAGGTTCTTACTGGATCTGAAAAGGGATGAGATTAAGCCCATCCTATTCATAATTCTGACCTTTCTCCTTGCTTAATAGTACTTTGGCTTGAAGCCCACAGGATGAGCCAAATATTTTGCTTTGATACCACTGTAATATCCCAAATCTGCAATAGCTCAACAAGCCCACTGAAATAATGCACTTCTGAGAATTTTGTACATAGAAATGAGTTTTCAGCTCTTTGATCCCTTATATAAGCCCATATAAGATCTAAATCCAAAAGGAGAGAAAAAAAAAATCAAACTAGGTGGGTTAAACAGATCTCCCACAAACTAGTCTAGCTGAAAATTACCCAAAGAGAGGGGCTGCAGCTAGATGCAAAGGATTGCTTCAGAAATAACGCAGATCCACTAAAGCATAGTATTAGGCTGATATGGAGGTTTCAAAATCATATTTATAACAGAAAATCATATGTAAATTATAGCCCATACATTGTACAAGAGAAAGAATGATATTATACAGGAAAAACCCTCAGAAATGAGGTGCTACAACCACAAGAAAAGACCGCATAAACATGACAGCGTTATTTTTAGGGGCTGAAGTAGAAGTTTATTAATCCTCATATCTAGATCATATCTTTACATAAAAATTTAGATCTAATACATATATGTGTACAAGAAATGCTCATCTATACATTCCCCTTGGGGTTTTGTGCAAAACATGAAGCACGGAGAGTAGATCTGAGATCTAAGGTTGCAAATCTGTAGAATGATTTAGAAATTTCTGAATATTACAATGGTACAACACATAAAATATGAAACAAACATATATTGGATGGCCAATCCATGGATCACCAAAATGAGAGGAATAATCCTAACACCAGAGATCTCTCCTCCAAAATGCAGACAAAACACCCTGCAACCTCTCCTTTGCAAATAACATAGTCCAGGGAGAGAAAATATGCTGTAGGCCTTGAGAATTCTTTGGCCTGATGCCAAGGTATGGATTTGAAGCACAATCAACTAATGCAATCTTCCAGGAGATTAAAAGACACACTCTCTGAGAAGAGCCACTAGTACATTATAGATCTGAGCAAATATAGTGTCTTCTAATGCTGCAACTCACAAGGAAAACCCAACCCTCAACAAGATCAATGCTGTAGGTGTAAGGTGAAGCTTGGCCCAAGCCTGATAGTGGACAAGATAACACAAGTCTCCTCCAAGAGATGCTCAAGGAAGGAGGTGGGATTCCTGAACAAGAAGGGCCAACAAGGGATGTCTAAGCAGACAATACCTTCAGAAAATAATAATCTACAACAAACTTCTCTTTTTGCACTCATCCTCCTTTTATAAGATTTGAGTCTTGTCAAAACCCTAAAACACTTCATTATTTTAGCCTCTTTCACATGTAAAACCTCCTTCTAGAACTGCGTTGTCCCTCCAAGAGGTTCAATGCATCTAGACTGCGCTATAGATATGGTCATGGTTGACTTGGTCAAGTGATCAACATCTTCCACACTCAAGGTGTCTTCATTTTAACTGGTTAGCTTGATTTCCATTCACATTGAGCTATCTTTATTCAAGATCCACTCTTTGATAAAAAATTATGTTGACTTGGTCAAACTTGACCTTGTCCACATAGTTTAGACATGGTTCACACATGTGGATGCTTGATATGTTTATTTCATGATCCCTTTTCACACTATGAGGGATTTTTATTCATACTTAAGAAAATTATGAGCCTCCTTGCCCAATTATTCATCCATCTAGATTTCAAAAGTAAAATTAATATTCCTATTAGCTGTAAGCTAATTTAGGAATATTACACATGTCTATGTGTCTCAAATGATTTTTCAATAGCCCTTGGTTGATTTTCCATGTAAATAAAATAAGACCAAGGTCATGGGACACGTATTCCAAGTTGAATGGTGAGAAGACATTATAGTGGGAATCACTTGCAGTTTATTTATGGCTATGGAAATTGTCAAAGGAATTGGGTAAGGAAAGAGACAGTAATTGGAATTTAATTATGAAAATAAAGGAAAATATAGAAATTTGATATATATTGCAACTTCTCAAGATTTCAAACTGAAAAAAAAAGAGACAAAATTCTACTCTACTAATCCGTGGAATGGAAATCATAATTTATAACAACATGAATAGACATGCAATAAAAAAAACCACAAGTACATAATTATTTATAGGGGAACCCAACTAGGAAAAACCATTAAAGCCTCTTTGCATTAATTACCTGAAAAGAGAAATATTACAATTTCTTGTTCCAACTCTGAGCACAAATTGCAAAAGAATAATTTTTCTCTCTACTAAGTGAGAAACAATGGTCGAAATTTAGCTAATAATTTTCTCGTATAGCCTCCTATTTCCTTGCATAATCCTTGAAGAAATTAGGTCCTAAAATATAGGAATTTCCTCCCATTTTCTTAGGCATTTCCCAAGGATTGATCTCCTGACATCATGCAACAACTGTGCACTCAAACTAGCATAAAAATCATGTTACATTACCTTGTCATCTCCACTTCAGCTGAGGAATTTGAATTCCATGGATGCATTAGTTATTTTTGACTAATTGATCAGTTAACTAACAAATTTATGAGTTATATTTCTATCCCACTGCACAACTGACCTTCAACTGAATCCAACAATATTTAGAGCTTAGTTAGTTGAATACCACTGAAAATAACTGAACTAGATTGCTAAAAATTAGCAATCACACATGCATAACTGAACTCAAAGCCCTCTAACTCAAATTTACTAAGTTAACTAAGTGACAAGAGCCATGTCACACTAGTTAAATACCTCCACGTTGTCCTGCTGATGTGGAAATTAAATTTACTCAATTTGACCAAGGCTAAAGTTAAATTAATACTTTCTTGCTACACTCTCTAGCACCCCCTCTTAGAAAGAAAGGCATTTTCCACCACCCCTATCATGCACTTGTCGAATTTGAATTTACCTCTTGATAATTCCTTTGTCAATATGTCAACATATTTCTCCTCAATTGGAATGTATTGTGGCAACATTATTCTCGTCTACACACAATCCCACAAATGATGATACCAGGGATCAATGTGCTTGGACCTGTCATGAAATACTGGATTCTCAGAGAGCTTAATGCAACTCTAATTATCACAATATATCACTATCGGAACCATCTCATGACTAAAAATTCCCACAAGTATTTTCCTCATCCATATGGCCTCACATTCTACTTGAATCATAGCCATGTATTAAGCCTATTTTGAGCTGAGTGCCACAAAACTATACTTCCTATTGTACCAGGAAATAGCTATGGATCCAACACTGAAGATATCACCCGAAGTAATTTTCCTATCTGATGGACTCACTGCCCAATTTTCATCAGTGAAGCCTTGGAGCTTAACTCGCTATATCCTCCTATATCATAATCCATACTTGGTAGTGCCTATGAGATACCGTAACACATGCTTAGTTTCATTCCAATACATTTTGGTAGGACTCACCATAGCTTTACTCAACTGGTTTACTGCATACCGCATGTCGTGTCTTGTGTTCACAAGATACATCAAATAACCCACAAGTGATCCAGGTCGATATTGGTGGCCGAATTCCTTTTCCATATGGACCTCTAGTCACTTTCAAAATTTTCCTTGATTATAGTAGCATTTACTATTTTTAGTAGTTTTTCGGTTCCTGAAATTTCAAAGCTATTTTTCCCCCCTAAATGACATTTTTTTAAGGTTCACAACAGGCTATGTGACAGGGACCCGCTACAAATAGTGTAGTAGTCAGAGATATCATTCCAATGAGGTATCATACGAGGAAAATAGAGATCATATGACCAAGTTACAACCCTGGGAAGTTAACTGCCCAACTAACCCCAACAGGGCCCACAAACTCTTAGCGTTCCATCTCCGGGGGGTTAGGGTTTTGGTTCTTTTAGTGTTTTTTTTATTTTATTTTTATTTTTCCAATAATAAAAAGGCCCTTGAGCCTCATTAAATCACAGTTTAGAGGCATGTAGCTGCCACATCTCTTCTTAAAGATAAGCTACCATCGCCCGAGCTAGTTTATTTCCATTTCGTATGTAAGCATATTTAATTTCTTTGAAATTAATGAAATGAATTTTTATTTTTGCTGCATCTTTGTTTTTATGTTCATATCTATATTCTATTTATTTCCTGTCTAAGTTCACGTCAGTGGTATTTGAGCAATATTATCTCTCTATTTTTTATATACATGTCCCCGACGAGGTCAAGGTATGATCAAAGGCTCAGTTTTATGCTAAAAAATAAAAGTGATGAGATTGGCTCAGAACCCGAACGATCGCGTAGTGCTCATCGTTCTTAATCTAGTGCACTTCATTTCACAAAACATTGTTGCCATATGCTCCTGGAAACGACTTCTCTCCACTTTTCCAAACAGGTAAATTAAAAAAATTGATAGTCAGATGCCTAGTCAACAGTGTGTACTACTGACATGGCATGTTGACTATGCAGTGTCAAAGGTTGGTCAAAGTTCCGCAAACAAATGGGAATCTGCCAAGTGGCAGCATGGTACTGATTCACATTTTGGATGACTTGTCAAAGTGTTATTGGTTTAATTATTGGGCCAACTGGGTGAGGAAACGTGGTGCGGCTTGGGGTCGCCATATGCCCCCCCAAGGTCGAAAAATGTGGTAAAATTTTTGGTTAAGGGCCGAGTGGAGGCACCGGGGTTCAACACCGTGACCTCCCAACACACAACGCAACTCATTAACATACCGCGTACTTCATGAGTCTTATCATTGATAGGACTCCACACATATTTATGTTGGAAATGTTGTCATTGATGGCAAAGGAATTGGCAAAGACAGGAGCAGCACCTAAACTATCCATAAGGAAAAAGAGATAGAGAGGTAGCAGAGGTAGCAGATGAAACAGAGGAATTAGAGACAAAGCAGTAGAGTTGAATTAGGGGTTTAATACAATTTGCAAAGGAGATGACAAAAGGGAGAGTTGCTAGGAAGAGACAAGGTAATAGATTGAAGGACAAATTGAATATCTGGCCAAGATTTGTATATGTTGATGAAGAACTATGGAATTGTGTTAAGTATGGTTGAGTAAATATGGAATATATATGACCTGTGTGATCAATTTCATAATGGGCAGAGGATACCTACGGTGCCCGGAGAGGAATGAAATCATTATTGCAGAGTTAGGGATATGTATATTATATGTGTATTGACTGATGTAATTCTTGTGTGGAATCCCCTGAACCTCTGTGCGAATAATCTGTGTAATGGAGTCGAATGATGTCCTCTGTAATTGGAAGGCTTGAATGATACTCTGTTGATGGGAGATGGCGCAGATTAATGGAGTATCGAAACACTTGGTGACGAGGGAACGCAAAGTTGGACGGAACTAGGAGTAGAAAGGAAAAACCTTAGAGAGCAACTTAATTATAATAATACATTGAAAAAGCGACAGAACCCTGTGTGGAAGAGTGGACCCATGACCAGTGAACAGTGAAGGCGGTTTATGGTTTTCATCACACCACCTATGCAGAGCAAGCGGTATTTCCTGGTTGAGGAGCGATTCCATAGAGTGCTCGACACGTGTCCCTCTACGACTTCACAAAACCACTTTTCACTGTGCGCCATCGCGCGTTATAGTTTGACCCAGGACACCCAACAATATCGTTGAGCGTCGTTGATCTGGGAAGGGGTCATCGGACGGTCATCATTTGTTAAAGGTGCATGAATATTAACACAGGTACGACGGACCATCACACATTAACATTCGGCATCGGAGGTCGAGCGATATGCATATACACTGTTGATCTGGGAAGGGGTCATCGGATGGTCATCATTTGTTGAAGGTGCGTGAAGATTAACACAGGTACGGCGGACCATCGCACGTTAACGTTCGGCATCGGAGGTCGAGCGATATGCATATACGCCGTTGATCTGGAAGCTTGCTAATCTAATGGTGATCGGATGCTGGACTTGCGCGAAGTTTACCTATGGTACCATGTGCATATTTGATTGGCTATTGACTATATTTGTGGGCCTGGGGTCAAAGTTTTACCATATTGTTTGAAAGCGTTAAAATGCGAAGGGTTAACTTTAATCCTAAATTTCTGTTCAAAGTTGTAAATATATTTATTTATCAATTTCTTCAAATTGATAGATAAATTAAAAAGAAATAAAAGAGGTACGTAAGGGTGGTAAATGAAAATACTGTCAAAGGAATACCATTAGTAATTGAATGGTTTTGACCCAAGGTTTTAAAAAGGAGAAAACTATATAAGGTGATGAGAATCATGAAGAACGGTGTGCATGTGAAAGGGTTGATAATAAACGAATCTCCTTTAGAGATATCTGTATGAATAAACCCTGATATTTTTGAATTGATGGTGCACCTTTGAATATGATGATCAGATGATGATTAATTCCTAGTTTAATCGACTGACGAAATCATGAAGAACAGGTGCATACGTAAGGGTGGTGAATGAATAAAGTTCTCGAAGGAATATCTGTATGGGCGAACTCTATTCTTAACTGAAAAAAACTGAAACTATGATGCACCCATGGATATAATGATCTGAGGATGATGAATCTCTGGTCTTGAACGACGGACAAAGTCATGAAGAACTGGCGTGAGTGTACTGAATGAATAAATCTGGAGGCCAGCAAGGCATGTCGAGTGGAAATTGGTGGATCCAGTATGAAAATTGAATGAAACGTGGTCTGTAGTGGTGTTGAGGGTCGAAGCATTCAGAAAGGGGGTTGTAGCTCCCTTCCAGTGATAGCTGGTAAACGAGAGCAGGGGGTAGTAGCTCCCTTCCAGGAGAAGCTGGTAAACGAGAGCAGGGGTAGTAGCTCCCTTCCAGGAGAGGCCGGTAAATGAGAGAAGGTTGTAGCTTTCTGTAGGTGGGTGCCTGCGTGCTGGTATAAGTCTGCACCCGCATATATTGTAAGAAGTTTTCTCTATAATAAATATTGAAGACTGAGATTACATCAGCGGTGGTTTTCTCCCGAATTGGGTTTCCACCTTAAATCTTGGTGTTCATATGTGTTGTTTATGTTTGATGGTTTGTTCTGTTATTTCTGTTCATGCTTAATGCTTATCTGATGCAATTCTCTAAGTAAAGACATAATAAGATATCTGGACATATATCTTGGATGCAGTACTATAACATATGGTTTTAAGAGAAAGAAAAGAAAAATTGTTCATCCTTAAATACTGATTCACCCCCCCTCTCAGCATTTTTCCCAACAATTGGTATCGGAGCAGGTCCTTCTGAAAAAGCTTAGTCGCTAGAAGGAAGATCAAGCAAGATGAGAAATCAAGATGGAACAACATCTATCAGGCCTCCGCTATTTAACGGAAACAATTTAATCTTCTGGAAAACAAGGATGAGATCCTATCTTCAGTCTCTGGGAGCAGAGGTATGGGCAATTGTTGAAGGAGGATATCAATATCTAGCTGCAGTACCAACAGATCCGACGAAAAGAAAGAATTATGAAACAAATGCAAAGGCGGTCAATGCTCTATTGGGGAGTATAATTGAATCAGAATTTGTCAAAGTCATGTAGCTGAATACAGCAAAGGAAATATGGGACAAAATCATTCTAAGTTATGAAGGTGCAAAGGTAAAAAGTGCTAAACTCCAAACTCTCAGAATTCAATATGAGAATCTAAAAATGGATAATGAGGAGAGCATTACCAATTTCTTTTTACGTCTTGATGATATTGTAAATCGTATGAGAAATCTGGGAGAAACAATAACCGAATCTACTTTGGTTGAGAAAGTCTTAAGATCACTAACGACAAAATTTGAGTCAAAATTTTCTGCTCTTGAAGAAAAGCTGGATCTTCAAAATATTACTGTGGTGCAACTTCATGGCATACTAAATGAATATGAAATGAGAAGAGGAGGATCATCTGAAGTCAAATAAGCAGTCTTTAAAACTTCTACAAAAGGGAAGGAAGTACAAAAAACATAAGGATCAGGATATATCTCAGAAGAAGATGAGATAAACTTTGTAAAGAAACTTCAACTTGGCACAGGACGGTTCAGAGGTAAGATTCCTTTCAAATGTTTTGAATTTGGAAGATTTGTTCATTATGCTGCTAAGTGTCCTTATAAAGAAACACATAAAAAGGGGAAGGAAGTAGCAAGAAGGAATAAGAATCGTTTTAGCACTAGAAACAATTACTAAACTCATGAAGATAGTGATGGGTTATTTGATAGTGAGGAAGAATGTGAACAAGATCTTAGACTTCTCATGGCATTTGAAAAAGAATCTAGAGAAGAAAAGGATACTTTTGTGGATGCTCTAGAAGAGAGTAAACAATAAACTCAAAATTTTCTTAGAAGAGAGTAAAATAACCATAGAAACTCTGAAAAATCAGCTTGAAGAAAGAGAGAAACACAATGAGAAATTAGAGTGTGAAGTAGTAAGCTTAAGAAAAGAACTTGAGAAAGTAAAGACTCTGAATCTTAGATTTGATAAAGGATCTGAAACCTTATATGAGATTATCAAGGTACAACGTTCTCCTCTTATAAAGACAGGTCTTGGATATATTGGAGAATCTTCTCAGGCTTCAGCACCAAATTATCTAAAAGCAATTACAGCTGGTTTACAACATGCTGCCACTCAGCAAGGGAATAAAGAATCGTTATAGGTAAAGCATGATCATCTCAATTCAAAGAACACTAACAGGAACGTCTTTCAAAGAAACACCAATCAACAGGTAAATTCATGTAGAAGATTTTATGCTCGCAAAAATTTCTTCTTCAATGGAAAATGTTTCTCATGTCACAATTTTGGTCATAAAGATGTTCAATGTGTAGCATATAAAACTATCATGACAAGAGAAGCAAGAAAGAAAAGGATTGATATTGAAACAAAGAAGAATACCTATAAAAACTTTTCTCCTCTTCAAAATGAAGTTGAATGTGCTTATTGCAATAACTTTGGCCATGAAGAATTTGAATGCAGGAGCAAAGTTCAACCAAAAGAACATGTTCCTTCAAGCTCCAAAGTATGGAAAAAGAAGGAATTACAGGTTGAAAATTGTGGCATAGCGTTGTTTGCAGAAGATGAAGAAAACCAATGGTACATTGATAGTGGATGCTCAAGACACATGACAGGTGATAAAACCAAACTTCTTGCATATAGTGGCTCTAGAAAAAGAAAAGAATGTTACATTTGGAAATGATACTCCTGCAGTCATTAAGGGAAAAGGGTCTGTTTTTCTAAAAGAAAAGGTGAAAGCCAATGAAGTCATGTATGTGGATGGATTAAAGCATAACTTGTTAAGTGTAAGTCAAATGTGTGATCAAGGAACTGAAGTGGTCTTTAGTTCAAAAGAATGTGTGGTACGTGATCTTGATACAGGTAAAGAAATTATAAAAGGAAAAAGAACTCCAAACAACCTGTATATATTGAAGAACCCCAAAGAACAATGTTATTTGAGTAAATATTCAAAAAATTGGCTATGGCATAGAAGGTTGGGGCATCTGAGCTTCTCTCAAATCAACAAATCAAGCAGACTTAAAGTTGTTCGTGATCTTCCCAATATTACTCTACTTGAAAATATCATATGCAAATCTTGCCAATTTGGTAAGCAAACCAGAGTACAATTTAATGCCAAGGAAGGATCATCAAGTAAGCCTCTTGAACTCATTCATACTGACATATGTGGACCTATGAGAAAAAAGTCACCACGTGGTGAAGAATACTATATCTTATTCATTGATGATTTCTCTAGAATGTGTTGGATTGGGTTGATTAAACACAAAGATGAAGCATTTGAAAAATTTTAGATCTTCAAAGCACTAGTTGAAAATGAATTAGATCTAAAAATCAAGTGTCTTAGATCTGATCGAGGAGGAGAATATACATCAGATGAATTTCTTGAATTTTGTGAACAACATGGCATAAAAAGACAGTTTTCTGTAGCTGGCACTCCACAACAAAATGGTGTTGCAGAAAGAATGAATAGAACAGTTCAACAAATGGCTAGAGCTATGCTTGATGATTCCGGAACACCTGACACATTTTGGGGAGAAGTAGCACATACAGCAGTAAACATTCTCAACAAGGCACATGTTCGTGTAAATAGTGATAAAACTCCATATGAACTCTGGTATGGTAATCCTCCCACTATAAAGCATTTTAGAATTTTTGGAAGCAAATGCTTCATCAAGAATAATGATGAAAAACTTGGCAATTTTGAACCCAGAGCAGATGAAGGAATATTTCTTGGTTACTCCTCTAGGAGTAGGGCATATAAATGTTACAATAAAAGACTTCGGAAGATTGTTGAATGTATTGATGTTGTTATTGATGAGTCTCCTGCAGCTCCAAAAGAAGAAAAGAAAACAACAGATGAAGATGATGATGACACATATCCTTCTACATCAAATAGTAATGATACAAATAGTGAACCCAGTGAAGAACCCGAAGATGATTTGTCTGAAAAGGCTCCATCCAGATATGTTCAAAAGAATCATCCATAATCTCAAATTTTGGGAGAAAAGGGATCAGGTGTACAAACAAGAAGGACTCCTGTGGGATCTTCTAGCAATCTAGCATTTTTGTCCACTATTGAACCTCACAATGTCAGTCAAGCTAGCAAAGATGAATGTTGGATTCAAGCCATGAATGAAGAGCTTGATCAAATTGAAAAGAATCACACTTGGGAATTAGTACCAAGACCTCATGACAAAAATGTCATTGGAACTAAATGGATATTCACAAACAAGTTAAATGAGAATGGGGATGTTATAAGAAATAAAGCTAGACTTGTTTGCAAGGGGTATGCTCAACAAGAAGGTATAGAATTTGAAGAAACCTTTGCTCCTGTAGCCAAACTTGAAGCCATAAGAATGTTTCTTGCTTTTTCAAGCTTCCAACAAATCAAAGTTTATCAAATGGATGTTAAATCTGCTTTTCTCAATGGTGATCTAGAAGAAGAAGTTTATATAGAACAACTAGAAGGATTCATTTTGGGAAATGATGAAAAACTTGTTTTTAGACTTAAAAAGGCTCTATATGGTCTCAAACAAGCTCCAATGGCATGGTACTATTGTCTTGACAAATATCTTCATCTACAAGGATTTTCAAAGGGGTCTGCTGATAGCAACTTATACACAAAAACTGAAAATGATAAACTATTGATTGTGGTTGTATATGTTGATGATATCATTTTTGGAAGTAATGAAGAGTCTATGAGTCAGAAATTTGCTTCTGATATGCAGCAAGAATTTGAAATGTCTTTAGTTGGGGAACTAACATTCTTTCTTGGATTGCAAGTGCAACAAGCAACATATGGCATTTTCTTATCACACGAAAAATACCTCAAGCAAATCCTGAAGAAGTATGGCATGGAATATTGCAAAACTGTAAGTACACCAATGATAACCGGATGAAATCTCAGTTCTAGTGATGATTCCCCCACAGTGAATCAACCAGAATATAGATCTATGATAGGAAGTCTACTTTATCTCACTGGGACAAGACCAAACATTATGCATGCAGTTGGGATTGTTGGACGATTTCAAGCCAATCCAAAAGAGTCTCACCTTCAAGCTGTGAAAAGAATATTCAAATATATACAAGGAAATCAATATTTTGGACTATGGTATCCAAAGAATGCTGATCTTACTCTTCATGCATACACTGATGCAGATTGGGCTGGAAGTGTTGATGATCGGAAAAGAACCAGTGGTGGTGCATTCTATATGGGGCCCCAGTTAGTATCTTGGTTCAACAAGAAGCAAAGCTCCATTGTATTATCTACAACAGAAGCAGAATATGTGGCCGCAACATCATGTTGCACTCAAATTCTCTGGATGATGCAAACCCTACAAGACTTTCAAATCAAATGTTCACCTCCTATCTCCATTATGTGTGATAATACAAGTGCCATCAATATCTCAAAGAATCCTGTTATGCATTCCAAGACCAAGCACATTCCCATCAAATATCACTTCTTACATGAATAAGTGCTTGGAAAAAAGGTGAAATTGGAGTATGTTTCCTCCAAAGAACAAGTTGCTGATATATTTACCAAACCTCTACCCATGGAAGCATTCGAATATCTCAGACAAAAACTGGGAGTAGTCTTTGCCATGCAGAGGATCAGGTCTACTTAAATATAGAAGATTAAAGTGGTTGTGAGGTGTTGTTAGGCATCTCTGAGTGCACAGGCTCAGGGGGAGCATTGGTCATATGAAAAGGATGAATTGTTGGTCATATTATGTTTGAAGATGCAGCATTATCTCATGGGGAGCATGGCATTGTCGGTTCAAAGGATCTTGATCAAACTCTTTTCCATTGATGTCAAAGGGGGAGGAAAAGCAACAAAGGGCTTCTATAAGGCCATCAGAGGAAGAGTATTGCCATAAATGCCAAAGGGGGATATTGTTGGAAATGTTGTCATTGATGGCAAAGGAATTGGAAAAGACAGGAGCAACACCTAAACTATCCATAAGGCAAAAGAGATAGAGAGGTAGCAGAGGCAGCAGATGAAAGAAAGGAGTTAGAGATAGAGCAGTAGAGTTGAATTAGGGGTTTAATACAGTTTGCAAAGGAGATGACAAAAGGGAGAGCTGCTAGGAAGAGACAAGGTAATAGATTGAAGGACAAATTGAATATCTGGCCAAGATTTGTATATGTTGATGAAGAACTGTGGAATTGTGTTAAGTATGGTTGAGTAAATATGGAATATATATGACCTGTGTGATCAATTTCATAATGGGCAGAGCATATCTACGGTGCTCGAAGAGGAATGAAATCATTATTGCAGAGTTAGGAATATGTGTATTATATGTGTATTGACTGATGTAATTCTTGTGTGGAATCCCCTAAACCTCCGTGCGAATAATCTGTGTAATGGAGTCAAATGATGTCCTGTGTAATTGGAAGGCCTGAATGATACTCTGTTGATGGGAGACGGTGCAGATTAATGGAGTAGCGGAACACTTGGTGACGACGGAACCCAAAGTTGGACGGAACTAGGAGTAGAAAACTTTAGCCATTGTCCGTACCATAATAATACATTGGAAAAGCGACTAACCCCTCGTGTGAAAGAGTGGAACCATGACCAAGTGAATAAAGAAGGGCAGCTTTATGGTTTTTACCGCACCGCCTATGCAGAAAGTAAGCGCATTTCGGTTGAGGAGCGATTCCGCGCAGTGCTCGACACGCCGTCCCCGTAAAACTTCACAAAACCACTTTTCACCGTATGCCATCACATATTATAGTTAGACCCAAGATGCCTAGCGATATCATGAGCTGCCATTGATCTAGGAAGGCCGTCGATGGTCATCATTTGTTGAAGGTGCGGCCAATACAACAATGTGTAGGGCGACAACCCTGGATGGAGACACGGCATCGGAGGTCAAGCGATATGCATATACGCTGTTGATCTGGGAAGGGGTCATCGGACGGTCATCATTTGTTGAAGGTGCGCAAAGATTAACACAGGTACGACAGACCATCGCACGTTAACGTTCGACATCGGAGGTCGAGTGATATGCATATACACCATTGATCTGGAAGCTTGCTAATCTAACGGTGATCAGACACTGGACTTGCGCAAAGTTTACCTATGGTACCATGTGCATATTTTAATGGCTATTGACTATATTTGTGGGCCCGGGGTCAAAGGTTTACCATATTGTTTGAAAGCGTTAAAATGCGAAGGGTTAACTTTAATCCTAAAGTTTTGTTCAAAGTTGTAAATATATTTATTTATCAATTTCTTCAAATTGATAAATAAATTAAAAAGAAATCAAAGAGGTATGTAAGGGTCATAAATGAAAATACTATCAAAGGAATACCATTAGAAATTGAATGGTTTTGACCCAAGGTTTTAAAAAGGTGAAAATTATATAATGTGATGAGAATCATGAAGAACGGTGTGCATGCGAAAGGGTTGATAATAAACAAATCTCCTTTAGAGATATCTGTATGAATAAACCCTGATATATTTGAATCGATGGTGCACCTGTGAATATGATGATCAGATGATGATTAATTCCTGGTTTAATCGACTGACGAAATCATGAAGAACAGGTGCATACATAAGGGTGGTGAATGAATAAAGTTCTCGAAGGAATATCTGTATGGGCGAACTCTATTCTTAACTGAAAAAAAATGAAACTACGATGCACCCATGGATATAATGATCTGACAATGATGAATCTCTGGTCTTGAATGACGAACGAAGTCATGAAGAACTGGCGTGAGTGTATTGAATGAATAAATCTTGAGGCCAGCAAGGCATGTAGAGTGGAAACTGGTGGATCCAGTATGAAAATTGAATTAAACATGGTCTGTAGTGGTGCTGAGGGTCGAAGCCTTCAGAAAGGGGGTTGTAGCTCCCTTCCAGTGATAGCTGGTAAATGAGAGCAAGGGGTAGTAGCTCCCTTCCAGGAGAAGATGGTAAACGAGAGCAGGGGGTAGTAGCTCCCTTCTAGGAGAGGCTGGTAAACAAGAGAAGGTTGTAGCTTTTTGCAGGTGGGTGCCTGCGTGCTGGTATAAGTCTGCACCAGCATATATTGTAAGAAGTTTTCTCTATAATAAATATTGAAGTCTGAGATTACAGCAACGGTGGTTTTCTCCCGAATTGGGTTTCCACCTTAAATCCTGGTGTTCATATGTGTTTTTTATGTTTGATGGTTTGTTCTGTTATTTCTGTTCATGCTTAATGCTTATCTGATGCAATGCTCTAAGTAAAGACATAATAAGATATTTGGACATACATGTTGGATGCAGTACTGTAACATATGGTTTTAAGAGAAAGAAAAGAAAAATTGTTCAGCCCTAAATACTGATTCACCCCCCCTCTCAGCATTTTTCCCAACAATTTATGTTTAACTAATGTTTGTGGTGGGGTAAGGTGAGGGCCAACCCCAAATCCACATGACTATCCGTCGAAACCACTAGCCGGAGCTCTAAGCTAAGTAAATTTTAAGGCTTTAAACCATGAGTTAATTAAACCATAATCCTTGTTTAATATGTTCTTATCCATTAATTAAATGTGGATTAATTAAAGCAAAGTTAGTGCTTAACATGTGCTTAACTAGAGATAATCCCCACTTAACAGTTAATTGGTGGACCTCCAGATTTGGAAAAATTTCCAGTTTTGGCTACAGTTAACTAGTTTAGGGCCAGATTTAGTGGATAAAATTGAAGAGGCCATAAATTTTGCAATTTGCAACAAATTTAGGCTCAGAAATAGGCTAGCTGACCATTTTGGATCCATTCTGGACTCATTGGAGTAGGTTACAGGAGAAAAGGAACATTGTAAATAGATTAATTTGACAATTTGAGCATAATATAGAGGGCCAATCCATAGAAGATGGACCGATGATATGTAGCCCAGGAGGGGTGAAATTCTTCATCAAATACCTATATTAATGTTATGTATGGTGATGTTCTATACTTTTATTGCTGATGTTCAAATTTTTTTTTTATGTTAAATTTATTACTAAATTCACATGAAAACACCCATGAGACTTCATAATTTGCAAGAAACCTTGACCCCTTAAGCACACATAAGACATTGAATGTATAATATGAATGAGTAATTATCACAACAACACTAACATACTCCATTCAGATCATTTTTGGTATCAGATCTTAAGTTCATTAGGTTTTGTTGTGCAAGCAGGGATCTAATTGTTTGTAAGTGTATGTCATTCTTACAAGGTTAAAAATAAAAAGAGGAGAAGGGAAGCTAGTTGAGAGCCCTGCAGTTGGGTCAAGAGGAAGAAGGGAAATGTTTCCAAACTATTCAACACCAACACATCCTCAAGTTGAGGTTGAGTCTTCATTGAGCATGTCTCATGAAGGAGAACCTATCATGACAGAAGATGAGAGAGCATTCAGGAAGGCATTATTTGATATGATTGAGATGGTTAAAGTCCTCTATGCATAAAGGAATATAAGGATGCAATTAGAGAGTTAAAGGCCTCTAATAGGAGAGGGTTCTCTAGGAGGAGGAGGACATGGATATGGAAAGAAGCCACCATCCACTCCACCATCACCCTCACCACCATCTTCACCTTCCTCATCATCATATTCCACTACCACAAATCTTCCATATTCACATACACACACTTCCAAGGGAGCTGGTAAATCACCTTTTCTTAAACCTGATGTTAAGTTTGAGCTTCCAATGTATAATGGAAAATTGAATGCAGAGAAGTTTGATAATTGGATTCGTCAATTGGAGGTTTATTGCAGAATGTAGAACCTTCAAGAAGATGACATAAAGATTCAATTGGATTCCTTGAGGATGGAGGGTTCAACACTTGTACCGTGGGAAGTAAAGACACAAGAGGAGATTAAGAAACATGGTAAGATCTCAATGTCTTGGTAATATTTTATTGCTCGCATTAAAAGGAAATTTTATCCTCTAGCTTACATGAAAAAAGCTATCATGAATTGGAATATTTTTAGACAATTGAAAGGTCAAAGTGTGCAAGGTTATACTCATGAGTTTAAGAGAAGAGCTCTTATGTTAGGAGTTGATTTTCATAGCCAAGAAACTTTTCTAAAGTAAATAGGTAGATTGCATAGTTAGATGAAACATGCCATCCTCATGTTCAATACCACTAGTTTAGATGAGGTCTATGTACAAGCTACACACCTTGAGGCAAGAGGGAAAAATGTACAAGACGAGGGTAAAAAGAAACCATTCAAGGGTGGTGCAAAAGGAAATGGTTTCAAGGGTAAAAAGAAGATTAATCCATTAAGAAATAATGGGAGAAAACCACATGTACTCATTGTTCCAAAGAGGGTCATGATGAAGCCCACAGTTGGAAACTTCATCTAGAATTGAGGCCTAAGAAACTCAACGATAAGGTGAAAAAAACACAACTTCTACCACACAATAGGATCTTGGATTTGATTCAGGATATGAGACTAAAATTTCATCCATGGTCATAAAGGGAAAATAATCCATAGCAAGTACCAGTTCCTCAAATTTTCCAAATAACACTCTGAATGAAGAAGCAAGAATAGAGTTCTTTCATGTAAGAGTGATCTCAAAACATAAAAAAATTTACACACTATTTTATAGTGGGTCTCAAGAAAACTTAATCTCTGAAGAATTAGTCAAGAACATGAATCTTGAAACCTTACATCATCATAAGCCATACCCATTGGGTTGGACAACCAAATATACAAAATTACAGGTTATAAGAAAATGTATTTTCTGGTTTGCAATTACCGCAAATTTTATTGATAAAGTTGAGTTAGATGTTCTACTGCTTGACATATATGGAATTGTTTTGGGTAGCTCATATCTCTATGACAGGAAATAAACCTTCTATCACCATGAGAAAAAGTACCACTTTTTCAAAGATGGGTTGGAATATATTGTGAGAGACAATCACAAAAAGATAAAACCTCTCTTTGGTTAATGTTGGGAAAATGAAGAGGCTAGTAAACTAAAGGAAAAAAAATGTGCTTCTTATGATCAAACAAAAGAATGATATGGATTTTGAATATTTTGAAGGTTGTGATGATAGATTAAAATCTGATTTGTTTTATGTGGTAAGTCAACACGATGAGATGTTTCAAGATCCAAAGGGGTTACCTCCCAAGAGGGGAATCCAACACGAGATACAACTCCAATAGGATGTTCCACTCCATAACGTTGGAATGTATCGCATGATGATAATGGAAAGTGAAAAAATAAGAATCAAATCCAATAATTTTTTAACAAAGGTATCATTCATCCATCTACCTCGCCATGTGGTTCACCAATTGTATTGGTATCCAAGAAGGATGGTACATGGCACATGTGTGTGGATTTCCGAGAACTAAAAAAAATCATGATAAAGAATCATTATCTTCTCCCAAGGACATACGGAAGATCGCATTTAAAACTAGACAAGGATTGTTTGAGTGGCTTGTTATGCCTTTCGGTGTTTACAATGCTCCAACTACTATCATGAAAGTTATGAATGATGTATTAAGACCATTTCTAGATGAGTTTTCCATTTTATACTTAAATGCTATTTTGATATTCAACAAATCACGAGAATAAAATTTCATGCATGTGAACAAGGTGCTTGATGTCTTGAGAATAGAGAAATTATTTTTTAAAATGTGGAAATGTGAATTTGGAAAAACTTATTTAGTGTACTTGGGACATATTGTTGGAGGAGGTGAGCCAAATATAGACCCCTCTAAAGTTGAGGTCATTTTTAATTGGCCTACACCCAAGTCAGTCATGAAGGTATGAAGTTTTCTAGGAGCAGCACAATATTGGAGGAAATTCATTGCTATTTTTTCTTCTATTGTAGCTCTGTTACATGCATTGACAAGTGTTAATAAAGTCTTCCAGTGGGGAGGCAATCAGAAAAAATCATTTGATTCTTTGAAGAAAAATATCAGTTCAGCTCCAATATTAGCATTACCAAACTTAAGACAACCCTTTGAGGTTCAGAAAAATGCAAGTGACTATGCCATGGGCACAATCCTTTTAGAGCATGATAAGCCTATTTCATTCCATTCAGAAATGTTTAATGGTGCACTGAAAAATTATCCTACATATGACAAGGAGTTTTATGCGTTGGTACAAAGTGTGAAGAAATGGAAACAATATTTGATGGGAAAGGAAACCATCATTCACACCGATAACCAACCATTGCAATACTTACAATCACAAACCAAGTTGCAGTAGTCAAGGCACTTTCGATGGATGGGATTCTTATAACAATTCCACTTGATTATCAGGTATAAGAAAGGTATATACAACAAGGTTGTTGATATGCTTTCTACGCCTATTATAAATGCAACTACTTTACTCAAGAATTATTTTGTTTTACATGAAATTTACATTGAACAGTATGCATTTGACAATGGCTTTCAAGATTTTTTTTCAAACTTGAGCCAAGGTCTCCAAGTGGAGTTTAAGGCTTTAAACCACATGTTAATTAAGCCATAATCCTTTTCTAATATGTGCTTATCCATTAATTAAATGTGGATTAATTAAATCACAGTTAGCACTTAAAATGGGATTAACTAGTGCTAATCCCCACTTAACAGTTAATTGGTGGACCTCCAGATTCAGAAAAAACAACTATTTTTGGCTACAATTACCTATTTTAGGGTCAGATTTAGTGGAGAAAATTGAAGAGGCTATAATTTTTGTAATTTTCAACCAATTCAAGCACAGAAAGAGGCTAGATGACCATTATGGAGCCATTCTAGACTCATTGGAGTAGGTTATAAGAGCATTATAAACATATCAATTTGAAAATTTGAGCATAATATAGAGGCCCAAGCCATGGAAGCTGGACCAAGGAGATGTAGCCCAGGAGGGGTGAACCCCTTCATCAAATACCTCTGTTAATTTTATTTATCGTGATGTTCTGTAATTTTATTGTTGTTTTTAGCTCTTGTTTTTATGTTAAATTTCTCATTAAATTGAACTGAAAAACACACATGAGACTTGATAATTTGCAAGAAACCTTGACCCCTTGAGCACACATAAGACATTGAATGTATAATCTCAATGAGTAATTAGCACAAAAACACTAACATACTCCATTCAAATCATGGTATAAGGAGTTAGGGCTCAAAACGGTTGAACCTTTACAAGACCATCCTCACAAACCCCGACGAACTCCCATGGAGGAAGAAAAGAAATACGAGGGAGTAGGAAATCCTTTCAAAATATTCCTTGAAGAATACCTCAAGTGACAAAGGAATGTGATGATGGAAAAATTTGCCAATATCCTTTGATGGCTACCCATGGGTAACATATATTTATCTAGCAACCACTCTTAAGGTGCCACTCCCTTTAAGTTACAAGTAAACTTTGACATCCCCATATTTAAAGGCCAAATTAATGTGGCTGCCATAGATAAATGGTTAAATATGTTAGAAGGATATTTTCCAGTTCATGATTTTTCCAATTAGGAAAATATTACTTTTGCACTCCTCAAATCCACCCCCCACGTAAAAGATTGGTGGGAAATCTACTATGAGAAGAGGGATGAGAGGGAACCCTCACTATTTTCAGCCGCACCCACTTGGAATTTTTTTCGAGACACCTTCAAGTAGCAATATTACCATGTTGGTAGCTATGGAAATAAATACATAAAGGTGGCCACACTACGACAGGGAAGGGACCAAGATGTGCTGGAGTTCACAAATATTTTTTATACCCTTCGCACGAAGTTGGGTATCAAGGATTCTGAGTGAAATTTGGTACTCAAGTACCGTGATTGTATATACAAGTACATCTAGGACGAGAAGGATTTACTAGAAATCTCCTCTCTCAGCGCATCCTATTGATACATTCTTAATATCAAGCATAAATTTAAACAGAAGAAGAGATACTTTGGATCTGTGAATCCAAAGCAAGGGAAAGGCACCCCCAAATCGTAGAAAAAAGGAAAAATCCAAGGCGAGGTGACCTAGGACAACCCATCAAAGATGCAAGTAAAGAAAAACACCACAAATATAAATAAGGACATGGGAAAATGGTGTGAGTTCCATAAGAGACCCACTCATAACACGAGTTTGTGTCAAGCCAAGCAGTCACTAGTGGTCAAGATAAAGGCTTCCAAATCATATGCATGCTCTGAATATGAGTCAAAAAGCGGCAAAGGGAATGAAAAAAGGAATCAAATTATTGATGTGGAGCCCAATGCTACTATTTCCACCACTAAGATATAGAATATTCAGCCTAAAGATATCGAGGAGGCGGAGCACCTCTTCCACTCACAGATGTGGGTGAAGGGTTCTCCGATGTAGTTCATTATTGAAATTGGGAGCCAAAATAAACTCATTTCAGCAGATGCCATGAAGCAGCTAGGACTACCAACCACACCATACCCACAACCGTACACCATCTGGTGGCTTCAACAAGGACAAGATCTTCACGTTAGCCAACGATTTCGCTTTCCCTACAACATCAAGCCCTTCATAGATGAGGTACTATGTGACGTTTCTCCTCTTGAAGTTTGTGATTTATTATTAGGCCAACCATTCTTCTGCAAGTGTCATGTTTTGTATGAGTCTATGCCTCAAATTTTTATTATTAATTTATTCAATAAGTTATACATGATACTAGAGGTATCACCACCTACTGCCATCTCTTTGATATCTATGAATCAATGCAGTAAGATCATTTCCTGGATTGGGAAATTTTTCTTCCTTATGATTTTCCCTAGGGGAAAGAAGAAGATTGTGGCTACCTCCACGGCCTCCAGACAGGGCTCGTCCGTACGAAAAAATATATGGACAAGGTCATGGAAGAGTACAAGGAAATATTCACCTCACCCACAAGGGTACCCATACACTATCAAGTCAATCACTCAATTTATCTGATCTCGGATGCCCCATTACCTAATGGACCAATCTACTAATTCTCTATTATGGAGAACAATGAGATTAGGGGGAATATTTATGAGTTGTTGTAGAAAGGGCACATCAAGCCAAGTTCATCACCTTGTGGGAGCCCGATCGTGTTGGTATGGAAGAAGGATGGAACTTGGAGGATCTATATTGACTATTAGGTGTTGAATAAGGTAATTTTTTGGAATAGGTGTCCAATCTCATGGATTAATGACCTTCTGGACCAGCTCAAGGGTGCCAAATATTTTAGTAAGATTTAATTGAAGTTTGGTTATCACTAGGTACAAATTGAACCCTCTAATGTGTGGAATACCTCCTTGAAATCTAAGGAGGGCCTTTTCTAATGACTAGTTATGCCTTTCAGGTTCAAAAATTCCCCCACAACTTTAATGTGGTTGATGGAAGACAACTTACAGCCCTTCACCAAATCGTTTGTGGTAGTGTACATGGAAAAAATCCTGATATTCAGCTGGAGTTGGGAGGAGCACATACTCCATATATGATATGTCCTCCAAACGCTAAAATAAAACAAATTGTGTGCCAATTTGTAGAAATGCAATTTTGGTATGACCTAGGTTCAATATACGGGGTACATCATTGATGAATGGGGTGTGCATATGGACCCAACCAAGATACAAGTTATTCGAGATTAGAAAACCCAAACCACTCCAAGAGATATTTCTTTGTCTTGCTAATTTCTATTGTAGGTTCTTGTTGGGATTCTCTCATATCACTTGACCATTGAGACAATTCACCAAGGGAGGAGCGAAAGTAAAGTTTTTTTGGTATGAATCCCAACAGAAGGAATTTTTCGAGTTGAAGCATTGCCTATTCTCTAAAGAAATGCTCACATTAACAGACCTACAACAACCATTTGAAATAGAGATAAACACCTCTGAATATGCTATTGGTGCAGTTATTTCCCAACATGGGCATCTGGCGGCATATCATAGTGAGAAAATTTTAGATACAATCTAAAAGTATCCTAGATATGACAAAGAGATGTATTCTAATGTTTAGGCTTGCCGAAAATGGAAGCATTATATTATAGGGAAGGAAACGATCATCCACACAAACCACCGACCCCTGTAGTTCATACAAACAAAAGGATGATCAAGTACAAGAAGGGAATCACAAATAATGTTGTAGTCTATATTTGCTAACCACTGTGATTGATTCTTGTGGACACAATACTTTGGGGTGGCCGCATCTTTACAAAAGTGATCAAGAAATCGACAACACATACTATATGCTCTTCAAAGGAAAGAAAGTTACAGTTTTTCACCTCCAAGGTGCACTGTTATGCCACCTAAGACACCTCTGTGTTATTTAAAGTGAGTGTTCGAAGATAATTTTGGATATGCATTACAATTATGTCATTGTACATTTCGGAGTAGATAAAATAACGACAATGTTGCAGAAGTATTTTTTTTGGCCGAACCTATGACAAGTTGTTGGTAAGTACATCAGATTCTGCACTGCTTACGCCATTTCCAAACTAAAAATCAAGAAGTAAGGCCTATATACTCCTCTACCTACTCCTATCTAGCCTTGGGAATCCATCTCCATGGATTAAATTTTGAGACTTACTTCTACTAAGCATGCCAATGACTGCATTTTAATGGTCATTGACAGATTCTCTAAGATGGCCATTTTGGCGTCCTGCAAGAAGAGTATCATAGTAGAAGCCACTTCTAAGCTCTCTTTGAACGATTGTGGGTACCGAATCCCATAATCCATTATCTCAGATTAGGAAAACATGTTCCTAAGTATGTTTTGGTCAAGCCTATAGTTGGTGCTGGATACCAATCTCACTAAGTCCATGACCTTCCACCCCGAAATTGATCGCCAAACAAAGGTCATTAACATGATGATCATGCACATCCTGAACTTGTACAACTTAAAAAATCCACACAAATGGGATGAAAGCCTCCATTATGTTCAACACAGCTACAACAAAGCTCTCCATAGCTCAATTGGCTACAACCCCTTTAAGGTGGGGTTGGGATTCCAACCACTATGTCCTATTGATGTGGTCATACCATTTGAAACTACTCAGGAATATTTGGCTCATGTCCAGTTCAAAGCTAACAGGGATAAAAAATTCATTAAGAACATTCAACAAATCCACCAGCAGGTCCGTGAAATATTGGATAGATCTAATCCTAAGTACAAGTAGCATTAATGTGGTCTGACTGCAACCATACTTTCCCCCATTGTTGGGAGACATCTGACGTTGTTGAGTAGCTGACACCAATAAATATCAAAATAAGCTGCATCTGACATGACACAACTGACAATATCATGGAAAAAAAATCAAGAACACTTGCCAGATGAGGATCAAATTGTATTGAGTTGTCAAAGTAGCCCAACTCCTTCACCAAGGAAAGTGGTTCACCAGGGACCAGGTTGAATAGAAATTTCCTCACCTCATGGAGGCTTTGCATGCAATGGGGACCATTTCCTCCTAAGGGGGGAGGAATGATCGAGTTGTGAACTTACGTAGTTGTTTTGACACCCTAAATGAAATTTTTTTTAGGTCCACAATAGGCTTGTAGTGTTGGAATTACGATTTATGTTACACTAAAACTTGCAGGTGTTAGTAAAAATATGCATCGCCAGAGTTAAAAGATCCATGAGAAGCAGTTTAGCACATGTTGCAAAACACACGAGGAGTGTTAGTTTAGCCAATGCCCAATAATCATCCCCCATCACATGTTGAGTGTGATTTGAACTCGAGAAATTTGGATTTGATACTAATTGTAGCAATGTCATAGGGAATGTATGTATTTACTAAAGTTCCATGTTGAAGGAGAAAAAAAAAAAGTATTACTACTGTGAGCAAGGTTGGCCCTCCTAACCATGGACACGATCCTCTGTAACCTCATTAAATATATTGGTATGTATGAGATGTCTTGCATAAATAATATATGAAATTTGTATTGATACATCCAATGTGCCCCTATTATATCCTCACTTCAATACAAAAATATGTCTTGCAAGGTGCGATCAGTCTTTTCATTTTATTTTAAGTATATTAAATGAAACATACTTCGAGAATTATTTTATCAAACTAATCTATGCAACAAATGAAAAAAACATGGTCTTGGGGTGATTATCCCCTGAGATGGTGTTGCTATAGCATAGACTAAGTTCTTCATTGTTTCCTTGAGAAAATCCCCTAAGGCCTTGCTGACTTCATTTTGTCATTGAAGTCGCATGCTTCTCCTTTTTCTCCCTCTTCCATACTTTTGTAGGTTTGATTCTCTTGTCTGTAGTTCCTGCATATTTTGGTCTGCTTTGATTTGCTTCCATCATATGTCTAGAGTTATTTTGGGTATTTGCAGGATTGCAGTTTTTTTCTTGTGCCCAATATTGATACATAAATAACACCTTATTTGACCAAGATATGGCAGAAATGGTGTGTGAAAGCTTGTGCTCTTATTTGCATACAATTTACATTCAATGCCTCTATGTCCAAATTGATTGCACAAATAACAGTAACCATGGAAGTGTTTTGTGTACCTGATGTATGATTGTCGTTTGTAATATCCCTAATTAGCTTTCAGCTAGTTGGAATATTAATTTTTTCTTTTGATATAAGATAGATGAATAAGTGGGTAGAGAGACCCATGAATCTCTTTAGTAGGAATAAAACCACTTCTCATGTGAATGTGGATCATTGTATCAACTGAATTAAGAAAATTTAGTTGTGAATAGGGCTAAATCATGTGGACAGGGTCAAAGTTGACCAAATCAACAATGTTGTCATAGAGGTAGTGGAGAGTTAATGGAGGAAAACATAGTCATAGAGGAAGAATGCATGCATGAGAGTAGCACCTTTAATGAGTGGGACCCAGGGCGAGGAAGCTCACCAAGCATATACGGAAGAGGATGGAAACCTATTACACAACATTTTGTCACTATTCCTGCAATCCCTTGCCCCGCATATTGGAGGGTCTTTCCCATGACTTGTGAGCAGTGTCATACTCTACAAACACCTTCTTTGCATCCTTATGCAGGGAAAATTTTAAGGATGGATGTTTATGTTAAAGTTTAAAAACTTGGCGAATCTTAGTAGTCCCCAATATGTGATTTGTAAAATTTTTGATGTTATTTTTGTAAAAATATTTAGTTTTTTAATAATTTTATATTAGTATATATAATTTTTTTGGCCATTTTTAGGGTAAAATATTTTTATACGTTAAAATTTGGGCGAATCAATTTAAAAAAAAAAAATGGGAAATGACGAATCTTTTTTTTGGAAAAAGAATGGAAAATTAGCCCACTTGTGAATATTAGCCCCTAAAATTTTCCATGTCCTTCTGCATAAGCACATCATTTCCCCTGTTGGAAATTTCCTTAAAAAGCAAACCAAAACCTATGTTTTGGCCTTGGCGCGGGTAGCCAGTTCATCCCTCGTGCCAATATGGTAAATTTACATTAGAGCCTGTGCCACTTAGTGCTCTGTCTTAGTGTAGTGCCCGCGTCAGCTGTTTTAGGAATGTTTTTTAACAAAAGGAGGTGGAAGTTTCCTTCTAACCACCTCAGGGATGAGTCACAAGAAGTGATTAAGTTGATCAGCCACAGATATCCGTCTTTAGGTAGTGGTTTCCACCTCCCATGGAACAGTCCTTGAAGATAGGTCTCCCTTCCATAATTATATGGATCCTAACCTCACCCTCTCCCTCTATATAAACAAGCCTTCTCCCTTTATGAAAGCTAGCTGAAAATATAGCCAAAAAGGTGAATTTGGAGAAGAGATACTATAGATGAGTAATTTTTATTGAGAAGGTAGAACCAAGGAGAATCCCGTAGAGAGAGCCTTGTCCAAATTCCTGACGAGCCTTTGTGAGATGCGCTCCACTGGAACCCTATTGGAGGAAACCGCAACGTCAAAGCTTGGTTGTACTCTTCCTTTCGTTTATTAATATACTCGACTATGGTGTTGGTTCCATAATTGTGTTATGTTTATTATTTAATGCGATTGATTTAGTCTTCTTCGACTGACTGATAGTTATGAATGTGGATTTGTATGTTGTATATCATCATTGTTTCTTGTGTGTGTGCAGGTGTCCGAGCATGAAAGAGAGCAGGCCGTAATCTATCAAACCAAGAGCGAGAGGAAGCCACCCTTTCCAATGAAAACAATAGCATAGGACCTCCAGTAAGTCATCTATCAAATCTCCATCCATTCATTAACTAGGAATTGATATTGTAGCTTGTCTCATTTGTGGCTAGACCCACTCTAGGGCTAGTGGGATCGCCCCTTTCCGCAGAGGGGATTTACCTCACCAAAAAAACCATAGAAGAAATTTTGGATATCGATATTGTATTGGTATTGTATGAATTTTTTCATGCTTTAGCTGTTTAGTGGAGTCTGTTGTGCTGTTTATCACAAGGGTGTTTCCGAGCGAAAATCCCACCCTCATCCTCGGGGGACTTTGAGTGCCTACTCAGGAGAGGTTCATTGAGAATAACTTCCACTATCTAGCATCAGGCCAAGATTCAACCATAATTCACAATGTAGTCTCCTTCAGGATTGTGTTATTTTTTAGGGAAACAGTAGTGAAGGGTTGATAGACCCAATTTCTGAGCTTGTTTTCTAGTGAGGGATCAGCCCTTCATTCGGGAGGCTAGCAAGGATCTCTGATCCTGAAATTTTCTAAGCACTACATTTACAAAAATAGTTAACCCTAGCAGAAAATACGTTGTCTTAGCCTCCAACATTCTTGTATAGTAGCTATTCTTCATATTCTATGTACTGGATCTCTAGAGGCTTGTTTTTCATATCTTGAGTGTATTTTCCTTAAGATCTTGTATACATTTCCTGCTATAATTGTTAATATAATGGCTATATGATCTGATATCATTTTAAGTGTTGATGTATCACTTCATTTTCTAGTTTTATGTTCTATATTCCTGTCTTTTCCATTTTGGGATATTACAGTGGTATCAAAGCATGATCTCTGGCTCAGATTGTGGGAAATACATCTTTTGAAACAAGAAGAAGAAGCAGGAAGAAGAGATCCATAATGATGGAGGGAGTAATTTTTTCCTCATTTATTTTTAGATCTATGCAGGATCTCTCGAAGGAGGTCAAACAAATGAGAAGGGAGAGGAAAAAGGAGACCTCAAGAAGGTTTCAAAACGAGGAAGTTCCAAGCACTTCCTATCAACAGTAGAAGAAACTAGTAATTAATAGAGCTCCAAAACAATAAACTATGTCCAGTTTCTTTGAAGAGGAAGGTGAATGGCATGGAGATGGAGGAAACTTAGATCATGAGACTCTAAGTGATTATCTTGTAGAGTACAAATCTCAATCAAGGGCTTTCAAGGAGAACCTAACTCTCCAGTAGTTTATCCAAATCAAAGAAGAACATAGACCCTAAAACAAAAATAGAAGGAAAAGGCATAAAAAATTCCTTTTGCCTACATTTGATGGGTCATCCACAAGCACAAAAAATTATTGGAGGAAGAAGTTAGATGCATTATTACTTCTACATCTAGTAGCAAAAAGAGAAGCTGTTGAGATTACAACACTGCACCTTGAGGGTGAAGCAAAGTATTGGTGGTTCAACCATTTGAAACATATAACAGTGACTACTTATGTAGATTTTACTCAAAGGATGATTAAGAATTTTGATAGAAGAAAACCAGACGTAATGCCCATTGACGCATTTTATGACATAGATGAGAAAGCACATGAGGAGCCAAGGGAAGATGTCAGCATTATCACTCCGGAGCAACTTTCACCACCACTAGCTGTAGGAGTACTTGCATCAGGAGAAGTAACACTTGTATATTTGAAATATGGCCTTGATCTCTTGAAATTGGGAGTCCCATGCATGATTCAGGAGATGCATGAGGAAGAGGAGGAATATACCAGCGTTGGTGCAATAGTAGAGGAGCTGCCATCACCTTCACTAGCACTTGGAGAATCTATTGCACTAATTAGAGGAACTCTTGTAGCTGTACAAGATGTTCCCAAGTATCAGATTATCCAAGTGTAGAGGACCCTTGACTTGCTCAAGGAGGAGATATATATATCCATCCCAGTTTTTTATTGTTGAGCTACACACAACACCTTGTGTTGAAGTGTGGATTTTTGGAGGATGTGATGAGCATGGTCCTAACTTGTACAATGTTGGGCTATGAGTTTAGCATTGTGTATGGCTATGAGACAATGGATGCACCATCATGGAGATCAACAACGATGTCACTGAGGAGCAGTGATGAGTTGGGGACCCAACTATTATTGGAGCATTCCACTAACCGCTTCACTTATGAAGCATTGGATGGGTAGATGGTTGGTGATAGACATATTGTGATGGATAACATCTTGGATACTTATGATAGATCTTCCTTTATGAGCACCTCACAAATCAAAGAGAAGCTTTTTCCTATAGCATATTTGGAACCTTATGTGTTCTATCATCTCATTGATGAGAGGTCCTTATGTAGAGATCCCCAGGAGGTTTCACGTCAACATATCATGGAGTGCAAAGATAGTCATCAGATTGGGGAGGATGGTATTTTCCATTGGGTGGATACCAAATGGGGGCATGATAGGAGCTACCCATAATTAAATAGACGGGTGAGGATGATGAGCAAGAAGTTGGTAAGCTACTTGAAGATCTATGACATAGGGTAGGAGGAGGCATGACTGTGCTAATTACTCTTGAGAGAGTTTGGCCATCACATGACATATCCTATGTCAATGGGTGTGTTATGGTTTGGGACATTGCATGGCACTCGCATGATGTGGCAATAGGGGGCTTCATTATGTTGGGCTGATGTGATATTATAAATGTAAATCATCATGTTTTTGCTCCATGGCTTGTATGATGAAGATATGAGCTGGCAACAAGAGTCTCTATTGTTTTGGTTACTCTTGGGAGAGTATGGGATGACTTTCCCCCATGCCCTACATGATGTTTCAAGAGTTGATGATGGCACAATTTTGGCCTTTGAGAGTTAGGAGATTTTTACATACAAGGAGGAGCCTTCCCTATATGGTAAGGGTTTGTTGGCACTCATACATTCATTTTCCAAACTCAGGGAGTTTTGGAGGAACAATAGCTTCCAAGTGAAGATTGACCACCATAAACTTCAATCTTCTCTTGAGAAAAAGAAACTGAAAGGAGGAAAAGAGAGGTGGAGTGGCAGTATTCCAACATGTGACTTTGGAATTAAGCATGTTAGGGGAAGTGTAGTTTGCTTGGAGATTGAGGAGGAAAACAACCATCCTGCAAAATTGTTACAATCACTCAGTTTTCTGGGAGAGAGATGGGACAGCTCATCTATGAACCTCATCACTAGCCTACCAATAATTCATGGTAAGAGTTGTTTCTTTGTACTTATTAATCATATAACAAATTATTTTCATTCTCTTTCCATTTATATAAAGTGCATTTCTCCATAAGAGGGCAAGCCTCTCTTTGGACTTCATGGTATTTTTAAGACCAAAAGTAGTGATGGAGATAGCCACTTCTTGTATGACTTTGGGCAAGTATTTTTCTATTTTGGGTATACTCAGTTGACACCCAATTCCATTTACTACTTCCCAGTAGATGAGAAGACAGACATAACAAGCAAGTGTCTGGGAAGCTACTTGCCACATTATGTTCAGGAGAAACAAGTAGCTAAACTATGTTGGTTCCACTTGGGGAACTACTGTCACCATCCAACATTTCGTATGACACTCAGTATATTTATCATTTGGATTCCATATTCTGATGATGTTCTATTCACTATATGTGGGATGGATTGGGCAAGCAAGGTTCATAGAACCAAAGAGTGGATCCTTGAGAGTCGAGTTTCCTTTTGGCCTCTTGAGGGAAACATTATTGCAACCCAAGATCAATAGTAGCTCTATAAAATCATAGATGGAGTGATAGATAGTGTGGGATGGAAAATTTGGTATATCATGTTCAACCGTACAACCCATCTACATTGCAAGAGCAAGAGATGGAGGAATTTTTCAATGAGCTACCCAGGGTGACCCATCTTGTTTGGATGATATCATGGGGATTGGGGCTTCTCATTGGGGTTAAGGCCCCCAACATTTTCCATCTCTCATGCCTCATGGAGGCCATTAGAAAACATGTATTTTCCTCCATGAGTATCCCACTTCTTCATGATGAGAGCCATTTGGTTTTATTACCAAAGGCTAACTTGCACACTTGGGAGGAGCAACTAGGGGATATATTGATTGGAGAGAAGCTAGTTTAGTTGAGGAGTTTATCATATGAGGATGCTACAGGATAAGGAGAGGATATTTTGTAGTATCTATCCTTGTAGTTGCTTGAGAACAAGAAACATTTTGGAGGGGAGGACTGTAATATTCCTAATTAGATTTTAGCTAGTTGGAATATTAATTTTTTTCTTTTGATAATAATATAGGTGAATAAGTGGGTAGAGAGACCCATAAATATCTTTAGTAGGAATAAAACCACTTCTCATGTGAATGTGGATCTTTGTATCAGCTGAATTAAGCACATTTAGGTGTGAACAGGGGCTAAATCATGTGGAAAGGGTCAAAGTTGACTAAATCAACAATGCTGTCATAGAGGTAGTGGAGAGTTAATGGAGGACAACATAGTCATAGAGGAAGAGTGCATGCATGAGAGTAGCACCTTTAATGAGTGGGACCCAGGGTGAGGAAGCTCACCAAGCATATAAGGAAGAGGATGGAAACCATAGAATGCATTCTCGATATTGATATTGTATTTTTCTTGTATGACTTTTTGCATGCTCCAGCTGTTTAGTTGAGTCTGTTGTGTTGTTTAGCACAAGGGTGCTTCCGAGTGGAAATCCCACCCTCATCCTCAGGGGACTTCTAGTACCTACTCAGGAGAGGTTCATTGAGAATCATTTCCACTATCCAGCATCAAGCGAAGCTTCATCCATCATCCACAGTGCATTATCCTTCAGGATTGTGTTTTTTTGCAGGGCAACAATAGTGTAGGGTTGATAGACCCAATTTCTGAGCTCGTTTTCCAGTGAGGGAGCAACCCTTCATCTAGGAGGCTAGCAAGGAAGTTCCTTGAGAATTATTCCACCATCCAACATCAGGAAAAGAAAAAAAATTCACCCAGAGCATAATCTCCTCTAGAAACTGCGTTATTTTGCAGTGCAGTTGCAGTGGGATGTCAAGTACCCAAGTTCTTGACCTTGTTTTCCAGTGAGGGGAGCAACCCTTCATACAAAAGGTTTGTGAGGAGGGATATCAGCCATTTTCATGTCAGATCAGCCACCTCCCACCAATTATCTAGTTGCAGAGCATTATTCAGCACTAGGGCTACATTTTACACATTCTACAGTTTGAGCATTTCTGGAAACCATTTCTGGGTTGTCTTGGAATAGTGCTAGAGAGCCTAGATCTCTGATCTTGAAATTTTCTAAGCACTATAGTAGCAGATCCATGTATTTAAATTTAAAATAGTAGTTAACCCCAACAAAAAATACATTTTCATAGCCTTTGACATTGTTATATAACAGTTATTCTTCATATTCCATGTATTGGGTCTCTACAAGCTTGTTTTGCCTAGCTTGAGTGTCTTTTTCCTCGAGATATTGTATACATTTGCTGCTATAATGTTTAATAGACTGGATATATGATCTACTCTCATTTTATGTGTTGATGTATCACTGCATTTTCCTTTTTTGTTCTATATTCCTATCTTTTCCATTTTGGGATATTACAACGTTTTTGTTTTCTTGCTTGAGGGAGCCTTCTTGTTTTCTACATATTCTGATTAAACTTTCTTTTCTTTCTCTTAAATTTTGTTGCTACATGAACAGGTTCATGGCAAGAAAATAATTTGATGTATTTCAAGGGACAAAAGGATCTCCTTTGAGATATTTCAAATTTGTTCAACCCGATATTTCAAATTTGTTCAACCCATCTCTAGGAGGAAATGCCCAGTTTGCAAGAATAATTTACTTCGACTCATTATTTGTCTGTTGTTGTTGCTGCTTATTTTTTCTTTTTTATTTTCTATTCCCTTTGCTTGTACCATCCTCTAATGGTATTTTTAGGGCTGCTTCATTATCCTCTCTTACTTCCTTTAATCTATTATTGTTTTCTTTTGAATCGTTCATGGATGCAATCTACTCTCCTAGCTGCTTACACCCTGTTCTTTTCATCTAACTCTCTTCCAGCTGAAATAATTTATGACTCTAATATTTCACATTGTAACTCTTTCCCCATTAGCTAATTATTCATAATTTCCTCTATTCTCCTTGCATCTTCAATTTGTGTCTCCAAGCTTACAATTTCTTCCTTGAATTTATATTATCTTTCATCACATATTTGCAACAATTTCTTATAGTCTCTACTCTCATTCCTCAATATTTCTATTTCGTCCAAGGCTATGTCAAGTTTGGATTTTTCTTTAGATAGCTTTCCTTGAAGAGAATCAGGTGCATAACAAGTTGCATTTGATTGAACATTTTCTTTTGGACAAGACTTTTTATTTTTTCTCTTTTTCTTCTACTTTTCGACATCACAACTACTAGAGTCTCCTTCATGCATGAGTTGCACTCTATCACATATTTAATTTTCAAAATTCAATTCTATTACTATATCAATATCCTTATTACGAAGGTTGCTATACATAGCACATTTTTCCTTATCATTCCACTATTTTTCTTGCATAGAGGGAGAGTCTTTGCAGTATCCATCACACATAAGCTTCCATACAACAAGTCCATAAGCTATTAGTTTTGTTTTAAAATTTTCTCTCCATTCATGAAAGTTTGTTGCACACAAAAAATGTACACTGTGATAGTCCATGAATCAACCAGAACTACCTCCAATATTTTAGTCTTATACAAAAGGATATTGGCTCGAATAGAAATTGTTGGAATTATAATTGTCGTTACAACAAAGCCCATAGGTGTTAGTAAACGGATGCATCGCCAGAGTTAATAGATCCATTAGAGGTTGTTAATCACATGTCGCGAAACACATGATGACCGTTGGTTTATACAATTTCCAATATGTAGTCATAGTTAAGGGATTTCAATAGGAATGGGCCTATTGTAAATCATTTAGTACTTAGAGATATTTTTCCAACGAGGTATCGCATGCGCCAAATGAGGATCATATGACCAAGTTATGACCCCTATAAGTTGGCTACCTAACTAACCCCAATGGGTTCCACAAACTCTTGGATTTCCATATCTTGGGGGTTAGTGTTCTGTTTGTTTCTGGTTTTCCTTTGTTGTTAAATAGTAAAAATTTCCTTGAGCCTCATTGTAACACAATTCAGAGGCATGTAGCCACCACATATCTTCTCAGAGATAACCTACCATCGCCCAAGCTAGTTTATTTCCATTCTGTATGTAAGCATATTTCAATTCTTTGATATTAATTGAATGAAGTTTTATTTATGTTGCATATTTATGTTTATTTTAATATCTGTATTATGTTGCATTCCTATATAAGTCTGGATCAACAAGTTACCTGTAAATGGTAGCATAAACATATTCTCTTGAAGTGGAACTCTCCTTACTCCTGTTTGTAGCTAGAGGTGTGTCCATGGGCTTACAAATATCTATGTGAAATATATTAAGTATTACAGAGGAATAATTCCCCCAAGAATCAAACAGTTCACCATCACCTTTCCATACATCCATCCTGAGGAAGTAACACATTAATCCCATGTCTTTCATCTCAAATTCCCTTGCAAGATCCTATTTACAAGAACGGATCAACTTCTCATCACCTGTCAATATTAAATAAATGACATACAAAAAAAGAATAACAAACTTACCATATACCACAATGTGATAGGGCTTCACATCTACTTCACTTTTGGTGAACGAAAATCCACTGATGCAACTATTGATCCCATTATACCATGCTCGGGGTCCCTATTTGAGACCATACAATACTCTCGTGAGTTTACACACATGTGACTCCCAATCATATATCTCTAATCCTTCTGGCTGCTCTATGTAAATTTCCACCTTAACAACACCATTTAGAAAGGCGGTCTTCACATCCATTTGGTGGAATTTTCACCCCATCTACACAACCAATGCTAGAATGGATATGATTGAGTAATATCTCTCAACTCATGTAAATGTTTCCTCATAGTCCACTCCCTCAGCTTGAGAGAATTATTTGGCCAAAAATATGGCTTTGTACTTCTCTATGCTCCCATTTTCTACATGCTTCACTTTGTAGTTCCATCTAAAATCAACCACCTATTTCTCTTCTATTCTCAACACCACCTACCATTCATTGTTCTTCATGATGGATTCATATTATTCCACCATGGAATCAACCCAAACATGTTGAGAAAATTATTCCTCAAATGAAGAAGGTTTTTCCCAAAAGAGCTCTATCATGAGAGTCATGTAACCAGTGTACCTCTCAGGTGACCTACTCTACCTGCGGTGTGATGTAGGGGCTCCCACATTCTTCGTAGCATCTTGCGACAATCTATGAGATTCTATGGTTTTCTTTCTCCCCTCTCTAGAATTTTTTGGTTGAGTGGGTGCCTCCACTCTGCCTCGTATATCCTCCATAACCTCTTGAATCTCTTCCTTTGGAGTTATAAGCTCCTTCTCTGATAGGATACTTGAATCTCATTCCAGATAACATCTCATAGCCTTCTCCTCATCTAACTTGACATCTCTGCTTACAACTATAATCCTCAGTGAAGGAAAATAAACCCGATAATTATGTGGAGTTTTAGTGTATCTTAAAACAAATCCCAACTCTGTTATAGGCTCAAGTTTCTTCCTCTAATCCTTAGAGACATGAAAATAAACTAAAGCTACAAAAATTATGAAATGAGACACATCAGATTTTCTCCCACAGAAAGCTTCCTCTGGTGTGATCATATGAAGTATTCTATGAAGTCTTCATTTTTGTAAGTAGATTGAGGTGTTGCATGATTATTCCCATATAATTAATGGAAGCCTTGATCATGCAACATGGCCCTTTATGCTCTCACTATGCTCATGTTCTTCCTCTCATCTACCCATTTTGTTGTGGGTTATGGGGTGTTTTCATCTCTCTTCGAATACCTTATTTGGCACAAACAAACTTGAAAGAATTCGAAAAAAATTCACCTCCCTTGTCACTCCTAAGAGCCTTTACCCTCTTCCCAGTATTGTTCTCAACAAATTCTTTGAATTCAACAAATTTTGAGGAAAAATCATCCTTCTTTTACATGAAGAAGATCCAAAATTTTCTGGAGAAATCATCAATAAAAATAACATAGTACTTATGTTTTTATGTGGAGGCTATAGAAAAGGGTCCACAAACATCAGAGTGGACTCGCTCCAAGATTGTATATGATATTCTATCTCAATCATAGACAGTGTATTTGAGTTATTTCCCCAATTTTCAACCCTTGCAAACATCCTGTTGGTCAAGGGAGCCTTTAGAGAGACCAATGGTAATTTGTTGCATGATTTTTAAGGGACCATGTTGTAGATGATCCAATTTCCTATGCCATAGTTCTCCAAAATCTCGACTCGACACCATTTTGGCCTTGTTTCTCAATGAAGTGAAATATCCCACCTCAATTTTATATAGGTTCCTCACTCAAACCTCAATTTTCTTCACTTTCCTGGTAGCTATGTGTCTCAGAAATGATTTCCCTTAACTGAAAATAACATCATAGCCTCAATCCTCCAATAACTATATAGAGATCGGGTTATTCTTGAACCTTTGTACAAAACAACATATTTTAGGTGAAGAGGAGAGGCTTTCTCCCTCTCAAATACAACAGTACCAATTCCTATATCATTTTACCTCCCATCATATCCCATTTCGATATGCGTTTGTAGATCCTTCTCCTCCAAGCTACTGAAAAACTCCTTGCACCCTGTCATATGGAACAAGGCACCAGAATCAAGGTACCGCACACTCCCCATAATAATGATGGCCATGCATGCTAGGTTGAAGTCTAATTCGAATTGTGAAGCTAGTACCTCACCTCTTGCTCCCAGTGAAGGCTTCTTGATAGAATTATTTTGCAAACATTTTACTGCATAGTTCTTGTATTCGTGGCATTGAAATTTTTTTATCTTACTCATGTATTTCTTATTTCCATTATTTTGGATAGAATCAAGTTTTATTTGGGTCTTCTTTCCCTTTCCCTTATTCTCCTTCCCAACCAAGGAAAAATTCTCTTCATCCTCTACTTTGGATGGCATTTCATCTCTGTTATTTCTCCTAAACTCTATTTGAACCAAATCAAACCACAAACTTTCTTAATTTGGTAATTTTTCCCTTCCATTCAAATAGCTCTGGTAGTTGTTGATCCATGTGGTTATTAATGGCCACCCACCTATTCCACCTAGAAATCCAATCGGGTTCATCAGTTTCTTTGTTTATAGAGCATTTACTATTTTTAGCAGTTTTTTGGGTCCTAAACTTCTAGAGCATTTTTAACCCCCTAAACCACATTTTTTTTAGGTCTGCAGCAGGCCCATAGCCATAGGAAAGGACCTACGACAAAAAATTTCGTACTCAGAGAGATATTTTTGATGATATATCGTATGTGCCAAACAAATATAATATGACCAAGTTACGACCCTGAGAATTTGGCTACCCAACTAACCCCAACAGGGCACATAAAATTTTGGTGTTTCATCTCTTGGCATTAGGGTTTTAATTGTTTAGGGTTTTTCCATGTTGTTCGAAAATAAAAACACCTTTGCACACTTAGATAATTCTTGGAACATTCTAGCAATCACTTGTATTGGATAAAGAAAGAAAAAGAAAGCAAGGGAGCATAAGGATACAATTGGATCAATAACTAAAACATGATTACTTTGTAGGTAATAGGTTGCATGTGTGTTTTCATCACTAATTTTTTTATGTATAGTATATTCATGTATTTCCTTGGTTATGTATTGTCATTGGCATGTATATTTTCATGTGTTGATATTGGTTTCTTCCTTGCCTTTCTATTTCTTATATAATCATGGTGTCGTGGGTTCCCCATTTGGTTTTTCGATTGGTTCTCAAGTTTCCTATGGCTATGGTTTGGAACAAATTCTCTGGATCCTTGAAAAAAATTAGGTTCCTTAGAGGCTTTGGGTTGAGTTATTAGTCCTTGGAGCATATGGGTTGGGAAAAACACTCTGGAGCCCTGAAACAACTCAGGTTTCGTGGAGGCTGTGGGTTGAGTTACTAGTTTGTAGAGCCCTTGACACCTTGGATAAAGACCAATCTGGTTGATGTTAGTGATTTCTGCACCATATAGGTCAGATCATTGTGCTTGAATGTTTAGGTGGTTTGGCCTCTAGAAGCCCGGTTTGGTTATATGTTGGTTTAACCCTTACGATCCCACATTCATGTTTGGAATATGGCATGGGGGTGATTGGTTTAAAGAGAGTTTTTATTTAGCCCAATATATGGTCGGGTGGTACACAGAAGTCCCTCACTTGGTTTGCATTTTCATATGTTAATATGATCTATTTTCCTATTGCAATCTATGAGAACTTGTATTGGTGATTATGGTGATATTATAGTTTATTTTCATTCTTTCTATTTTATTTATATGATGGTTATATGTCTGGTTTATGATGTGCTCTAGCTACAAATCTTGTTCATGATTTGATAAGTTACTTGATGGTTGATGAATGCATCAGAAAAAACTTTTGTTTCAGCTAGCTTGAGAGGGCATTGAGCCTTCTTGGTGATTCTCAAATGGAGTTCAGATTTTTATGAAAATATATGCATTCATGTCTTGTAGGTTACATGTTTTTCATATGTTAGAAAAAATGTATATCTAGTATTAGGCATGTATAGATAAATTTCTTGTTCAAATTTTTATTGTTTAGAATTTTTATCATCATTATCATGATTTTGGAAAGTTAGAAACAATTTTGGGTAGTGGTCTGGACGCTAACATGAAAAGTGGCATATATCTCATGAAAACATGCTTTAAACTATGAAATTTGGGTTACAATTGCATGAAGGCAGAATTATAGGGGTGGTTGGAGACTCATAACAACATGTACAGGGTGTCAAGCATGTGGTTGGGGTGTAAAACTAGTGAAAATGAGTTCCAACTTAGGGATTGATCACCTGGGGTAGTTGTTAGTCTCCTGAGTGATCTGTAGTCTCTAAGAGTTGTCAATTTGTTATCGGTTTGTAGGCCGCATTTCCAAAATTGGAACTTGGAGTTAGGCTCATATCATAGTGACACTAAGCTCATGTTTACCATGGAGATCTTGTAAAAGTGGGTAAATGTGGGAGGGGTGGTTAGAACTTCATACCATCTACACTTAAAAATACATCATTTAAAAGAGTGGTAATCCAACTCAATAATTTACTATAATTTCCCAACATATTGTAGATTCCCTTTAATAACAGGCTTATATGTTCAGCTTGATTGACTGGATTGCTTAAAATCAACCATGATGGAGTTATTTTGATGAGAAAATGTTTTAGTGCTTTAAGTATTTTAACCTAGTATTTTTATTATTCATCATCAATGATATCAAATATTTTACTTTAATGTGAAAAATATGAAGCTCTTTAAAAATAAAAGATAGGTATTCCTAAACTAACGAAGACTTTTAGAAGCTAGAGAAATATCAAGAAAAACATATTTCATACAACTAAAGATTATTTTTTTCACAATAATTGGATTTATTTAAATAAAAAAATATGATTAAGAAAAATACAAATTTCTCCAAAAAAATAATCATATTTTAAATTATATAGCAAAAATAAAAAGGAAAATGAATTTTGTACAAAAGAAAATATGAAATTTACAAAAGAAAAATAAAAGTGATTTTTTACAAAAGAAATGAAAATTTTAAGGAAACTATCTTCCTTTAGAAAATGATGGAATATTTACAGGTGATTTCAAGAACTCTCAAGAGAAATATTTCTTTAAAATCTGGCCATTCATAGGAAGGTTTTCAAACTCCCCTTCCAATGTTTGTAGAATATATGTTGAAGGGCCATTTTTTGAAGAAATTTGAAATGGTCCTAGCCACCAATGATAAAAATTGCAATGTCTTTCTTTATCTTCATGGTTCTCCTCCCACTTCAATACCAGATCTCCAATAATAAAATATTTTTCAGTGACTAAATATTTTTCAAACCATTGTTTAATTATGTGTTGGTCCTCATGGAATTTTTCCTTTGTTTTCTTTCTTACCTCATCGTGTTTTAGTAAAGGGTAGATTATCACATCCATGTCTTTAATTGAATTCCTATTGAAAACTTGTTCTAGCTGCATGGATGGTAAACATATATTTGGAGGAAGAATAACATCCTTTACATAACCAAGTATGAGGAGTTCGCTAATTTGTTTTTAGGAATTACTCTATCAACCCATGAATTATTTTGGAGTAGTTTCCCCTTCCTAAAGCTTTCTGAAAAATTTTACACTTTCTTGCATAAGCCTATGGTTCTTTAAACATAGTAGGAAAATAGTGACCAACCTGAAGAATTTGTGTGTAATTGTCTCTCCAAAAAATTTCCCTCTAGTTGGTCCATCATACAGTTCAACCAATACTTTCTCTACATTATGCTTTTCCAAAAATCTGAGTAAAACATTGCCATAATTATTTCCAAATAACGCTCCATCTAATAACACTATTTTTTGTTTAGGTTCTAAATAATCAAGTGTAGTATTGTTCAATAGAAATTATCTAATTTCATAATACTAGGTATTGGTTGATATACGAATGTAAATTATTTCTTTGTAGCTTAGCTCTAACTTGTTATACCAATCTTCATCCTAACCAGTGTCGATCCTTCCAATTTTGTTGATAGTCTGAAAATACCTTGTGCTCTAATAGTATTTGATGGTTTGATATCAATGAAATACTCTTATATTGTAGTCATATAAAGTCACTCTCTTTTCTCATATATCCTTTTGCACATGAATATTTTGTATAATAGGATGAGGAACAATCACTTTTGTATGGAATTTTAAAAGGAGAGGTAAAAAATGCTTGAAAACTTTAAATATTTCATAAGTGTGTTTGTCAATGTTAGGATAATTCAAATATGATCCATATAACCCAAAAATCATAAAATAAAATGGTATCTCTATACCATCTAGATTATTATAAGTTAGGACAACGACATAGGACAAATTAGAGGAAAAATTATATAAAATGAATTCACTTTCAAAATTTGGACTGATTAGAGCAGGTACAATAGTAATTTTCTCCTTTATGTTTTTGAAAGTCATTCTATGTGGTGTCCCGAGGCAGCCTAAGCTTCTCTAACCCACATTTTTCATATGATTTAAACATGGCATATACATGTGTCCCAAAATTATGCACCTTCATTTTTGAAAACCCATAAGAAGATGTAATTCCCCTTTATAAAACTATAGTTACAAACCCGCATAATGAAATATTAATCTTTGCTCGTGAATTTGGTTTAAAACATGATACCAACGAAATATAATATTGACTTCACAATAAATACACGCATCGAATCCAATGCAGGTGGATCATATGGTTATCTATACATCCACTAGATCCGACGGATATCGCATCTCAACATGCGTAACATTTAAATTTTTAATAGCATGTGAAATGGGGGGTTTTTAATTGCAGCGTGTCACCTCCAAACCTTTATCGCACAGTTAAGAAAAATACCGCTTATTGTCTTGAGGTTGTGCGATATACCATTTTCTATTGGAATACCGCTTCTCATTTCTACCTGCTATCACCTGATTCACGATTTTATGCCTTCGGAAGAATGTGGTAAATGTTCTCTTCTTAACTGTAAACTCATCACGCAGAGATTCTCGAAACTAATCAATGCAACTTCAAATCACAATCATTTACAAACCCTTTATCCTTCACGCTCCAGATTAATACTCCAGCATTCTTGTCTACCCACTTTATCTCAATCCTTAGCATCAAATTTCTTCGTGCCATACTTACAACTTGTCATTAGAATAACCCTCTGGTCAAGTGATTCCCATTTATCCAAGATATGCTTCTTGATATATCAGAATTGAACTTTCCCTCTTTTCAAACAATTTCAAATCAATTCTACCAAGCTTAAAAATCCCTCATACTACAGTCACTATGAATCTACTATGTAGCTCCCCTTTCATATACTTGTTATCAGATATTCGTCATCAAATCATGTATAAACTCATCAATAGAAATACTATAACAACATGTATACATAAACTCATTCAAGACAAATGAATTCAGAATACTCAATACACGACTCTACAATAAACCCTTAAACTATTCACTGATAATTCAAATAAACTTAGAAAATATAAGTTTGGTACCAATATATTCATAATTGGGTTTTCAAAGGTTTTTAAACATAATTCAACACCCAAAACAACAATTTGTCAAACCACACTTTTATATATTATTCTGAAAATAGAAACTACAGAATTTTAGCCCTTTGTGGCTTGATTAATCAATTATTTCAGCTCCCAGTCCTCTCTTTCACACTTTCACTCCTCTACTCTCTAACTCTAACTCTCTTTTTCAATTATTCAAAAGGTCACAATTTATACAAATACGGATTCATGAACCAATTTAGTTCAGATCCAAAAATCTCTCACTTTCTCCTAAAGTATCTCTTTAGGTCCACTCGTTTCTCAATCAAAATACTAAATTAAGTTTTTAAATCCCTCAAATCCTCACTCCTCCTAGGATTACTCAAATATCTCTAAGATCTCTTTATTCATGACATATTCTCCACAATTTTAATTTACAATTTAAAATTTCCTCAAACTCAAATAAACTTAGGAAAATAAATAAAATGATTAAGGGAACCCATTCCCTTTAGTAAATGTGAAATAAGACTCATGGGTCTTATAAATTTTGAAGAATTCTCCTGCATCAGACTCCCCAGGTTGAAATAATTCATGGAATCATGTTCACGAGTCACCTAACTGCTTCTTCTATAAGCTTCATCAGATTTCATCTTCCAACTGGTTGTCTGTCTTTTTCTAATTACAAGTGTATTTTCTACATTCTCTCCTTCTCCTGGATACAAAACTCTTTGTTGTAGATGTCCTTTTTCTCTGCTGTTATGATCATCTCTTTTGCATAATGTTTTGAAGATGATATCCTACATAAATAACTCCTCAAACGACATAATTTTTACTCCTTTGTTTGCTGCTGTCTTGTCATCATCTTAATAAAATTGAGCTCCAACTTTATGTATTCTCCATCGTCTTGTACCTGACTGTACATTCTGATTTCTGACCCAATCACCAACATGTTCTTCTGTCTCCAAATCATTTTCTTTATTTTGTCCTATATATCCTTCCATCTTTCCTTGACTTACTGACTTTGAAAATTTCTCATGCTCATCACCTTCGTAGTTTTCATCATCCATCTATCCAATAAATTGAATATAATCCTCTCAATCTCAAAATAAGATTGTTTCTTGTTTGATACAAGAACATATAACCTTTTAATCACATACTGTTCATCAACTGTAAATATTTTAGTTATTGAACTTGGTTCAAATGCCTCCATACTCATATTAAATATGATTAAATTATTCATCCTAATTTCCAATTGCAAAATCAAGATAAAATCTTGACATTCAAACCTCCTTTGGATTAAAAACATAATATGTTTGTGGACTGTACTTTCACATTCTTTGTAACCTTCTTTCTCTTTTGCAATGAATTGTTTAAGAGCTATGCCAACTCTCCTTCTTTCATTCTGAACTTCTAAGTCAACTAGTTTCTTTCTTCCCTCTTCTTGTTTCCATAAGGAAAACTGACTTTATGCATTTCTAGAACTTACATACTTCTTTATGTTTACTTGTGCAAATATATCTCCAAGAATAGTTTTTATTTCATCCTGAAAAACACATTCAATAGTTAATAATTCAAAATCAGAAAGCATATTACATTTTCCATTAACTATATTCCACATTTTCTCTGATTTGTCATCCTCTTGAAGTGCATATGACATATCAAAATTGTCATATCCTCCTTCATGTTGCCTTGTATTGGAAAAGTCTTCTTTGTCTTCACTTTGCACTGAATGTTGTCTAATTTCAAAATTCTATTCTCTGCTCTTCTCTTTAGCCTTCCTTCCCTTCACACTTCTTTTCATTCTTCCTTCTTCTTCCTTAGAAATTTGTAAGCCACTAAATTGTCTTTTCTATGCCTCTTCCTTTTCAATCAAAATCTGCCAATCTCTAATTCTCTTCATTTCTATATAGATAACAAAATCACCATATACAAAAGATTATTCATTCCACTGTAAAGTTCCTTTTACAATAGTAAACATTACTATCAATAACATAAATATCACCTTCCATTGAAACCCTTTTTTTTCACTGCAAATGCATAGTTTATGAAAGTATCCTTACCTTCATCCTCTAAGATTGCCTGTCTCTTTCTTGTTTGCTGATTAAATTCACCTTTACTCATTTCACAATTTGTATAAATGATACTGTCTTCAAATTTTTGTTGTGCATCAGCCTCTTCCAACCTATTCTTAAGTTCTTGAATGTATTCCTTTTCTCTCCTCTTAATAGCCTTTTTTGGACTAACTGTACCTCCTTGTGTTGAATTACCTTTATAAATCTCTGTTCTACCATCTTCCATAGTACAATATTTAGTAAGATCCTTTTCCATTAATGCTCCATTATGTCCTTTCAAGACAATTTCTTACCCATTAACTATCAATATAGGCTCAATTTGTTTTAATATAAATTGAAGAGATAATCCCATTACCTCAAGTGTTTTCATTGTACATATACTCTTGTTTGCTCCTATCATAAGGCTATCTTCCCCTTAATATAACTATAGTTATAAACCCGGATAATGAAATATTAATCTTTGCTCGTGACTTTGGTTTAAAAATATGATACCAAAAAAATATTATATCGGCTCCACAATAAATACGTGCATCGAATCCGAAAATTATCTATACATCCACCAAATCCGACAAATATCACATCTCAACATGCGTAACATTTAAAGTTTTAATAACATGCGAAATGGGGGGTTTTTCATTGCAATGTGTCACCTCCAGAACTTTATCACACAGTTAAGAAAAATACCACTTATCGTATTGAGGTTGTGCGATATACCATTTGCTATTGGAATACCGCTTCTCGGTTTCGCCTACTATCTCCCAATTCATGATTTTCAGCCTTTAGAAGAATGTGGTCAATGTTCTCTTCTCAATTGTAACCTCATCACATAGATATTCTCAGAACTAATCACTGCAACTTCAAATCAGAATCATTTACAAACCCTTTATCCTTCAGGCTCCGGATTAATATTCCAGCATTCTTGTCTGCCTACTGTATCTCAATCCTTAGCATCACATTTCTTTGTGCCATACTTACAAATTTCAATTAGAATGACCCTATGGTTAGTTCATTCCCATTTATCCAAGAGATGCTTCTTGATATATTAGAATTGAACTTGCCCTCTTTTCAAACAATTTCAAATCAATTCTACCAAGTCTAAAAATCCCTCGTACTGCAGTCACTATGAATCTACTATGTAGCTCCTCTTTCATATACTCATTATCAGATATTCGTTATCAAATCATGTATAAACTCATCAATCGAAATATTGTAACAACATGTTTACATAAAATCATTCAAGACAAATGAATTCAGAACACTCAATACACAACTCTGCAATAAACCCTTAAACTATTCACTGATAATTCAAATAAACGCAAAAAATAGAAGGTTGGTACCAATATATTCAGGATTTGGTTTTCAAATTTTTTTAAACATAATTCAACACCCAAAACCATGATTTGTCAAACCACACTTTTATCTATTATTCTGAAAATAAACACTACAAAATTTAGCCCTTCCTGGCTTGATTCATCAATTATTTCAGCTCTCAGTCCTCTCTTTCACACTTTCACTCCTCTACTCTCTAACTCTAACTCTCTTTCTCAATTATTCAAAAGATCACAATTTATACAAATACAGATTGATGAACCAATTTAGTTGATATCCAAAAATCTCTCACTTTACCCTAAAGTATATATTTAGCTCCACTCTTTTCCTAAACCAAATCCTAAATTAAGTTTATAAATCCCTCAAATCCTCACTCCTCCTAGGATTACTCAAATGTCTCTAAGATCTCTTCATTCACGACATATTCTCCACAATTTTAATTTACAATTTAAAATTTCCTCAAACTCAACTAAACTTAGGAAAATAAATAAAATGATTAAGGGAACCCACTCCCTTTAGTAAATGTGAAATAAGACTCATGGCTCTTATAAATTTTGAATAATTCTCCTACATCATGTCCCATTTGAATATGTTATGATTTTTTATCATATCATGCATTGATATTTCAATATATGAAAAGAAAGGAATAAATATTATTATAAAATTTATCAGTCCTTGAAAACATTGGATTGACATTTTGTTATGGGGAAGAGACATTTCCAATATAGATTTTACTCTGTTGGATAAATTAAAATCCCATCTTTTGATACCACCAATCCCAAGATATTACCTTCAATTACGACAAATATATTTTTATTATGATTTAATGATATACCATATTTTCTACATCTATTAAATATTTTATCTAGGTGTTCACCATGATCTTCACATTTTTTAGAGTACAATGTTTCATCATCCAGATAAACAACCACAAAATTGTAAAACAGACCCTTAAATGCAATATCCATTGCTCGTTGAAATGTTTCCCCAACATTTATCAAACCAAATGGAATATTTTGATACACAAATGCTCCATATTTATTTCTAAATGTTATTTTGATTTGGTTTGTTGGTGAAACCAAAACCTGGTTATATCTAGAGAAACCATCAAGTAAAGAAAATATTTCATATTAGCAACAAATTGTAGTATTTGTGCCATAGGGGGAATAGGGTAATCACATTTTTTGGAATAGTTGTTAATATTTTGAAAATCGATGCAAATTCTAATTTCCCCATTTTTCTTCCTAACTAGAACCAAGTTTCATACCCACCATGAGTGTTTGACTGCAAAAATGATCCTAGTTTCTAACAATTTATTCAATTCTTCTTTGATTTGTTTTATAACTTAGGATGATTTTTTCCTAAATTTTGTTGTACATGTTTAGTATCTAGTTTAATTGGAATAACATGTTAAATAATCTTAGTGTTTTAAACCTATAAATAATCATATGCCTAAGAAAATATATCCTTGCATTCTTTAAAATTATTTATAAACCTTGAACGTTCAAAAGGAGTACAATAGACTCCTAAATTAACATTTTGGGGGTATTTATAAATTCCTACATTTATCACCACATATTGCATTGAGGAACCACTTGTTTTGAAATCAATAATCCCTTTGAATATATGTTGAGATTCATAAAGGTTATCTAGATGAAATATTTATTTTAGGTATTGGGGCTTATGATTTAATTTCATCTAGAGAATTCAAATTTATATGTAAATTATGTTGATCTTCATCTATTATAGAACCTTTTTTTTTTTTAGAGTGGTTCATGAATAGAATGTGCCCTCACACATATGTACTTGCTATGTCCATGGTCGGAAAATATCGGCGAACCCTCCCGAGGGGGTCTAACCGTCGGCCATACATGTGAGGCCTACCCCAAGGGTGTCAAGGAGATTTGATCCTGTGACCACCCAATTGGAAAAGTACTTAGCAACGAGGACTCAACCAATTGAGCTCACCCTTAGTTCTTATTTAAAGGAAACTTTCGTATTAATAAAATATTTTATTTCATCACCATAAATAAACACTCTTCCAGCTGGATATCTTATTAGGAACTGATGGCCTAAAATGTATTTCCATGGAAAATATCTCCTGATAAATTTTTTCCATAGGAAGAAGCCTAAAGGCTACATTAGCTAAGAGAAAATATAAATTTTGTGAATGAGGTATAGAATTTAACTCAAAACTATCAAAGTTTCAAGAAAAATTCCAAACCTCCTGCCTATGATTATTTAGGTGATTTGAAATACAATGAATGGTGTTTTTAACTTGTCTAACAATGATTTCAGAATCACCTACTCCTTTAAGTTTATTTATAACTTTCATGTCTATGGATTTCTAAGACCTTGTAACAAGGCCTCATATTTAGAAACATTATTAGTGAAATGAAATTAAAGTCTACAAGATAGAAGAAATTTGTTACCTCGAGGGTCCATTAATACACCACTTCCTTGGGCTGACTTGGAACCATTAAAGTATAACATCCAGGTATCAATATTTACATCAATAATAGAAAAATAAGAAAAATAATTCTTTGAATCATAAATTTCTATTATAAGGAAATCTAATATTTCAGTTTCTAATTCTTATAATGGAGATTATTTAGATGCAAAATTTTGAGATATGTTTCAAAAGAATAATTCTTGAGTGATGCTAGAGTAAACATAATAGGTTCATTTTAATTTTCTAAATAAGTCACAGTAGATTTCATGTGTTTTTCTTATTCAATTTTGATTTTATTAGGATTATCATTCAAAGGTAACCATAAGTGTGACCAATATGTTAAAATATAGGCATTTAGATTTTCATACAAATCTCTACTCAACAACTAGCCATATTATTCTAGAATACCAATAATATGATATTTTTTTAGTTTAGAAGCAAGCCTAATCAATACATCTTTAACGCCCCCAAAAACTCTAACATTTGATCTGTCAAGTTGTACAATTTTTGTGATAGATTTTATGGAAACTAGATTTAGTTTCTTAGCCACTCAGTATGGCATGACATTAGAGGAAGCCCAAAAATATACCATACAATTATGTAATTTATGATTACATATTTCAAAAGTTAGGATAAATGGTGGGGTATGTGAGATGGACCTGTCTCCAATCGATGCTACATTTATATTAGAAATTTTCTTGGAAGCAACATTTTGATTGTTTCCTGTAGAAGTAAATTTATTTTTAAGGAATATTAAGCTCTAAATCCTTGAGAAATTTATTCTTTTGTTGATTTAATTTGGATAACTCAAAAAAAAAAAAAAAAAATCTTGTATTTTTCATATCCTTTATTAGGTCATACTCAATGTTCTCAGTATAAGTAACTTTACTTGATGAAGAAAATGGTATATAAGTAATCTAAGTCTTTTTTGAAGGATTTAGAAGATTTGTAGTTGTAGGAGCAATAGAGGTAGAAGTTTGAGCTTTAATTCTTGTTTGAGAAATATTTATTTCAATTTCTTCTTTATTTTCTGCATCATTTATAAATCCTTGAGACAGATCCCACAAGACATTAACAATATACTAGTTTATTCTTATACTTTATCTTCTTGTTTTGTTATTTTGTATTCTTCACTACCTATAAATTATTTAAACATATTTACAAAATTGGAACATGTCTTATATGAATGATGAGCATTATGATCTCTACAAAAGTCATCATATATGTAATCTTCAATGTTTTTAAGGTCACCAACAAATGAATCCTTCCAATCCTCTTGATGTTGGACAACACAAGCTGGTTTGCTAATGAGAAATTTGGCCAGCATAATAATGTGTGTCCATTTGTCTTCCCCGTCACTGGCTTTTGTAGACAAATTTCAATTTTTCCCTCCCTCTCTTGGTCGAAGATGGATGGTGACACATGAGTGGGGGTATGATTCCTTTGTGTGCTGCACTAAAGCCTCAAGGTGGATCAAAGGCGACTATACTTGGTTAGGTTGACTGAGAATATTTTTCTCCAAGTGCTGCCAAGTGGTCCTAGATGGTGACATTCCGCATCTCCAGGACCACGCGACTATTGGAGGGATAAAAATTCTCTTCATGACTATCAAAGGAAAAGCCATAATGCAAGCTCAGGGCCAGTGCTTCCTCTATGTGGTTCAAAAGTTTTCCTACCAACCTTAGGAAAATTTAAATTTTTAGCTCCTTTAATGTATTTCTTCCCTGTAAATATTTATTTGTACCTTTTGCTTGACATTTCCTAATGTATTATGCTTGTATGATTTTCCAGTGTTAACAATTTACCCCTAATGTATGAGTTCTAGGAAGAACTGTATAGCAAAAATACATTATAGTTTTTTTTTTTCTGTGTAGTCCTTTTGAGATAGAGAGAGAGTAACTTACTTGAGAACTGAGGTTGGAGACCCCTTGTCGTGAGTAAAAAAGACATCGTTCTCCGTTGGAAACCTACAAGAGATAGAATGAATAAAATATTTATATGAGGTAGGCATGTCCCATGCTTGTGATGTTTTGACTATTTAAGCTTATTTGATAGATAGAGGTTCTGTTTATGTCACTTTTTAGTAGTGACCTCCTGCTGGTGGGTGACGATGGTTGCTGATGCCCTCAGGGGCGTTTTTTCTTTGAAAGAAGGTTGAATATGGTGCCCACATGCATAATATTGGTATTTCATGTTTTTCTAGAACAAGTGCTCATTGTATCCATGGGTCTTTGAATGTTGGGGACCTCGCATATAAGAATTGCTGAAAGAGATTCTTATCAAGTCACAGGTCTTTGATGAATCCTGAAAGAGTGCAACGGTTATGACGTACGATACCATCTTGAAATGAAATTTTATCTTAAAGTCTAATGTCAAGAGGATCGATGAAATCAATGGGTGATGATTATTCCCATAGTGTCATCCTGGGATGCCCCTATGGAGGTGAGGAGTCATCTAAGGTAGTACCTCCTTCCTAGAAAATGTTTGATGTTGTCGACAAGAAGGAATCATCAACCGATTGAGATGAGTACTGATGCAAGGGACCAAGGTTTCTGATGTAGCAGGGCATGGTGTGATATGTTAACTTAGGCATGATGAAGATAAATGGATATAATTGATAATGGTAGATAAGTGGCCCGAGGTCGGAGCTATAAATGTGAGTGACAACATCCATAACAATTTCTGGTGAGGAATATTTCTGGAGTCAGTAGGACATCCATGGTGGGTGTATGGTTGTTATGAGTGTCATGGTAGGGTGTGGTAATGAATGCGTAGCTCCCACCAAGGGTGATTAGGGGATTCTGTCAAGTGAAAAATGTGAATTTATGGGTGGGATTTCTCTCCTAAAAAATATTTGTACACTTCCCAAAAAAATATAGAATGAGTTTGGATGTATAAGCACGGAGACGGGTGCCCCTATAAACATGAGAATAATATATCACTATGGTGTGAGGAAGGTGTTTTGCTAAGGGTGGGGCCCCCATTGGTTGGTCTCAATGCAGGGGTGATGAAGCAGATGAAAAAGTGTCACAAATGGGCTATGTTGGTGGGGGTGTGATAGGACAAGTGCGAGACACGGTGGTGCGTATTTTATCTTCTTATGAGAATGGTAGCCTGGGAAATGGGTTTTAACATGACATGGGTAAAAATTGACTTGATGTATGACATATGAATGAACATTAAGTACTTCCCAGACTGGTATTTTATGGACATGGCTCCAGACCTTTGGTGTATGGTCTACATGAGTGACAGATGCCATGGAGGGTGAGGCTCTACCAACCTACGAGAATGTTTATCATGTGTAAGGTGCTATGTTGATAAACATGGTTGGGTGAATGGAACATATGATTGATTGCTATGGATAAATGATGTCAGGATATACAAAGCTTCTTTAGGGAGCATATCATGCTAGGGATAGAATAATACCTGCTCTTGTACCTTTATTGGCTAAGGTATATGGTGATTCGACGTGTTTGTAATACATGCAACCAATACCCCAAGTAAAAGAATATTTTTTATTGAAACATATTGAAGATAACTTTGAATGCAAAGCAATAAGAGAGGGTATACCTGTTGTGGCTGAAAAAATTACTTTTTTCTGAGTTGTGGATGTATGGGGCCTAGCTTGATCATGATGAACTGCTGATCACTGTGTTTCTTGTAGTTTTTCAATTGGGATTTCTAAGTTTCAATTATGGTCTATTGAATAATGAGGAAAGGGTGATATATGGGCCAATATGGCTAATTTCAACTCATTTTTTTTGTTTAAGAGTCTGAGGTCAGAGCTGAGCCCTTTCTCTATCCTAAGTACCCGTGATTAATGTCGCCAGTGTAAGGTAGGGCCCTGAGCATCCAAATTTGTAATTTTGTCACTTATTTTCATGGGGGGTCCGTAAAAATGTTAATTTTTATGGACTTATATCTATTTTTTCCTCGACCACATCGACTATCGAGGCTGACCCACAAGATCCTCGATATTCGCGTGAGGCCTTCGTGCTTGGAAAAGTGTTTACATGATGATTCAAACATCTATATCTGATATAGATCCATGGTCATCATGCCTGTTCTCTGCATAGGTGTGGTGATGCCTAAAATTTTTGACATTTTTTTATTTTTTGGGTTTTAGTCACTAATTTTTTGTTTTTCTTTGGTGACAGGGTGTTGTGGCACGAGAGAGATTGGCCCAATCTTCAAGCAGTTGTGGCCCAAGAGCTTGGTGCTCAGGGGATTTTGGCACAGTATGGGTTACTCGTGTTTCTTGACAACAACTTGTTACGGTCATAGGGTGGTATTCTTTGGTTCTTAGTCTTCTATTGGAACAGGAGACGATGTGTTATGGTGTTGTGCTGTAGAGATGTCATCATCCAACCGGAGATGGAAATTTACTTCATGACTGGTTTAATGCCTTATGGAGAGGCTCTTCCATAGCCACTCCCCCTTGGGAGAGTGAACATCCAGCACTGGGCTAAGGAGCACTATGGTCTCAATGCGATTACACAGGGCTATGTTTTCATCATCTCTATGATAGATTTAGCTGAGAGGGGTGCCCTGGTGATGATAGTTTGTCTGACAGGGTCGTCATCGCCTAATAGGGTGTCAGGTCCACATATTGGTGTCTTGCGTTGGCTACGGGCTGATCACTTCTATGACTAGGCTCGCCATGTCTACGATGGCATGGTGACATAGTTGGGGAAGGCCCAGAGGGGGTCTTCCAAGATATTCACCTATGTGAGCATATTATGTAGTATTATCTATGAGAGGGTGGTGATTCTTAAAACTTTTGTTCCAGTTCGCATGAGTCCTCCTAGGGATCCTCGGATGCAGCGGTGGGCACCCGTGATGCCCCACGATGGAGGAGGGGAGGTTGGATTCTATTGGGATGCAACCATTGAGGTGTGGTTCTAGGCGAACCCATAGATTTTTTTGGACTACCCATACTTAGGGACTCGGATATGGGTCTTCTTGCTGGTTACGCATGGGGCCCAGTTTGTACGACATTTGATGTTTTTTTTCATTATCATGTGCAGTTTTTTATGTCTTTTATGGTGACATTGACACTATTTTTTGTTTCTCTTGCAGACATGGGTTTGATGAGTCGTCCTATTTCCCGCTTGGTGGGACATAAGACATTGAGGAGGGTCCTAGGTGGGGCCGGTGAGGCCTAGGTTGGGGGGCAAGAAGGTGTTGGAGGCCCTTTAGGGGAGGGAAATAGTGATGCAGCTTCCGGAGGGGATGTGTGACCCTCCTTTCCCTTGCTAAGGCACCTGAGGCTCATGTTGTGATGGTTGAGGAGTAGTTGGCTACTACTTACCTCAGGGTGATGGCGGTAGAGGATCGGGCTGAGGTTCCATATGCTTGTGCAACTGGTCTAGCCAACTCATGGAGTCGGTTAGAGATATTAACCCATAGTATGTCGACCCAGGGGTTTTTTGATGATCTGGACGATGTATGAATCGAGGCAGTGATGGATCTAGAGAGGGCGCATTCTCCTGACTCTGTGTTGTGTGGGACTTGCAGTTTTGGCTACTGCTCATGTATTGGCACTCGCTGTAGAGATGGGTCCAGAGGACCCACCAGGTGAGGCTCAACCATAGGGATATTTTTATGCTCAGGGAAAGCACCCATTAATAGGATGCTTCCCTATTTTGATGATATGTAGATATATTTTTTGATTGACATTATGGTTAGAGACATAACTTACATATTGTGACTCATATATTTTTTGATGTATATATTCGAGATGTATATTTTTTGTGGCTCTTATGATGTGTATATGGGTATTATTTGTGTTTATTGATGGATGTTATGTTACTATGATAGATATTTATGTTTTTGTTTTTTTGTTTTTTATAGATGATGGTTTATACAAGATGCATTCTAGTCTAGGATTTGGTTAGCTATGCGATCGACTGTCTGGTTTTGATTTCTTGGTACATGTGTAAATTTAATATGATCAAAATGGTGACTTAATCATCATGCATAAAATTACTTCCTAAATAGGTGTGAATTTCGTACTTCAAAATCTTGGTTTAACTGCGATACCACTAGCTGGGAATCAAGATAGACATGTAGATGGAAAATGCCCTGGTTGGAGGCATCGCTTAACAACTCGATGACTTCACCATATTATACTTGATTATTGGTAGCTAACCTGATACATACTCTGTTGGTGAGGAATGGTGACCGGTCAGGATAATATATGGCCCAAGTGGCTACTGCTATATTTTGCGACCATCGTGAGGCTCGATCTGCGAATCCAAAATAGTGGATGGGGTGACAATCCATCTGTGACACCAGAGAATTTTTTAGAACAAGTTTTAGATGATTGTGATCATCTCAAAAAATTAGGTTACATGAATCTTATCTCTAAGGCTGAGACTTCCTGCCCTTATGGGTGAAATTTTTTTAGGTAGAACCCATTGACAGGGTTTGTGAGGCATATATCATCTAGCACTAATAGAATGTATGCTCCTTTGAGGAGGTAATGCTTTATGATGTAAGGAAATTTTCATAATGTTTCGAACTTCCTGGGTCCTAAGGCATCTTTTGCAACATCATAGCGGAGGACTAACTCCCCATCTGAAAATGAGCGAGGGTTGATGTTGTGCTTGAGTGATGCTTTTACCCTTTTTTTTATGTGCTTCATTATGTTGGAGTGACTCTCGTCAATTTTCATCGAAGAGTTCTAACTATACCAATTATTTCTCTAAAGTTTGGGTATCATCGAGGAGTTCGATGAGTGCGTGTAAGTTTGGGATTTCATGTTCAATGGGGATCACAACTTCCACTCTGTACACTAGCTGGAAAGGTGTAAATCCTGTTGAGGATTGAACTGCCATGTGATATGACCATTGTTACACCATTTTTTGGTCATATAACCTATTATCATTAGATGGACCCAACTACACCATGTAAGACCAATTTCACCCCAAGTAAAATTACTTTCACTATGAAAATAACTTAGTAAACCACCTTTATTAAGTTGTTTATGGTCTAAACATGAAACCCTATGGGGAAATATTAAATAAATATACATTTGCTTGATTTTCCACAAGGAATAATTAGTTAAACAACAATTTAATTAATATTCCTAGTTATATTTAACCCAAAACAAGGAAATTAATTAGATAAATCATTATTTATCTTATTATTTTCTAAGAAAAATGATTTAAACCTTATTTAAATAATATTATTTGTTAAATATGACTTATTCACCCTTAAATGATTAAATAAATCATTATTTATTTGATTATTACTCAACCACATCCTTAAAATGATAAATAAATCATTTATTTATTTATTATTTACAAATAAAGGGATTTTACCCAAGTCAAATTCCTTTTCCCTCCAACAAATATAATAAAATATTCCATAAATTTGGATCTTGATTTGGTTAATAATATTTTAATTATGCACCAATATCTAGACGAACTCAATGTTTTGTTATAAATAGAAGGGTTTTCCCATTCATTTTACCACCTTCGACTGCCCCTAGTCACTGGATCAAATTTTAGTTTTGGCTATTAGTCCACACATCATAGCCATATATTTTTGGCACTGGATTTTCTACCATGAGCGATATTCTAGATCTGAAGTGCTGAGGACTTACAGGAACCCATCCCATTGAGGAGAACAGGGAACACCCTCTTGTGTTTTCCTCCCAGGTGCCATTAATACAAAATTCGTTTGATATATTCTTGTCTTGTCTGTTGGATGCATGGAGTAAATCTTGTTTTTTCTAATATTTAATGTCTTCTAATGCACAGATCTAGATTTTTGTAGCATTTATCTTGATCACCTAACTGTAGATCTGAAGATATTAGGAGTCATTTCTGCTGTTAGGGCTATTTTTTATTCGCAGCTAAAGTGGTCTTTCTTTGTACGCTTGGAATTAATATTCATACTAACAACTGGCGACTCCACACGAGTTTACGATTACGACCATTGTCGTTTTTCTGATCCTTGCATATCTAGTTGCTTCAAACACTAGGATTTCTCTTCAGCCCCTATTTTTTCTCTTCTCGATCTTTTTTTTAACCTATAAAACCCTAGAACAATAAAAAATCTAACTTCTGTGTGCTTTCGGACCTATTGCGTAGGTGAAAGACATCAGCCACAACTGAGATGACAAATTTTTCTGAAACCTATCCGCTGAGAGTGCCGGAAGTGTAGGTCACAATTTTTGGCCCAAAAACTACAACCTAGAACTTCAGGGTGCACTTTACAGCCCAAAAAGTGCGACCTCTGCTGAAAACAGGTCAGAAAATGTGACTTGGACTTTTTGCAGGGATTTTTCTAAAAGTTTTCTGGGTTTGTCTGAGCCTCTGTTCAGGGTTTTCTAACCTCCACCTCAGATCATTTTGGACCTGTACTTGTTCTTTTTTGTTTAACTAAGTGGGAACCTAGCCCCCTAGGGCTTCAGTACCCTCCACTTTTTGTGGAAGAGTTTTTGCTGTTACAGGTTGTCTGAAATTTCAGAGTCTTCAGCCATTTTTTCAGATCTGATACCTCACCATCAGATCCACTTCAGATCAGCTTTTTATCCATCCAAATCACCTCATCTATATTTATTTTGGTTTTCCTCTAGGGTTCACTCCGTTTCCCTTTAGGGATAGCCTTTCACCACCTTTTTTACAACAATTTTTCCTCTGATTTGTTGTTGTTTTCTGCACCACTTTCTGGAATATTTTGTCTTTTAGATCCCTGTCCCTCTTGACCTTAGATATATTAGCTTTTTTAGTGTGTTTTAATTAGTTTTTTACTCACCTATAGACTAGTTGTTGAGAGACCCGACTCCTTGGGTTTATATTATTGCATTATTAGTTGTTTATTTTCTATTTTTGCAGGCCTATACTCTCATTTGCAGGTTCATTTATAGCTATACAAAAACAATTTTTATTTTTCTCTACAAATGTCTGGGTTTAAAAATTAAAATTTACACACTTTTACACACACACACTAAGTGAAAAAAGTCTTGGTTAACACCGCCAAGAAAATAATCTAAAACATTGAAATCATTTTATCCTGCACCTCTTTGCCCTTGTTTCGACATTGTAATCATTTGATCCTGCACCTCCCTGCCCTTGTCGGTCTCTTTTTCCTTTGTGTCATGTTTGTGTCATCACCATTGTGCCAGCAAGAAATTTATCCCATAGACTTCTTGGCCTTCATCCTCAATTTCTGGCTGGAAGACTTACTCCTTCACGTAGGGTTCGAGTTAGTCCCCCACTGAATCCACACACCAACTCTTCTTCTGGTCCTTTGGGTTCTCCTTCTCATTCCACCTTCGGTTCTCCTCCTGACACCTTCACTATGTCTAGTGCAGGACCTGCTGCTGGTGGTAACCCCAACCCTCAGGCTGGGAATACCACTAGTGGGACCACAACGGACACTACCCTGGCTGCACCCTTGCTCCCTTTCATGGAAGGCCTCAGCCTCCCCAATTTTGACCAGTTGATAAACGACCCTATACACCATGATGCTAGTTGGCATGTTATGCCAACAAAGCTCCCTTTAGCCATCCCAAATTTTGAAGGCCTTGCTGGAGAAGATCCTTCAAATCATATTCGATCTTTCCACATGTGGTGTTCATCTAAATCCATTACCGACGACTTCGTCCGTCTTCGGTTGTTCCAACAAACGCTTACAGGAGAAGCTTCTAAGTGGTATGTTGATCAGGACCCTTCCTCCCATACCACCTTTATGACTCTTGCCCGAGATTTTTTGTCTTATTTCCAGCTCCCCCTTCATTACGACACTGGTACCGAACTCTTGACCTCTTTCCGCCAATCATCTGCAACCCGCCTATCGGACCATGTTCAGGAATGGTGGAGAATAAAGAGCCTATGTAGAGCCCCTACCTTCGAAGACCGTGTCTACATGGACTGGTTCCTTAGATCTCTATTGCCACATATCGGGAAAGATGTCGCATCACACTTTCCTCAAACCGAAGAAGTCGCTCTCCAAATTGCGCTAAAATATGACCCGATCTACACTCGGTCGGGTTATGTTTATACCATTCTACCTGATCTTCCTAGACTCCGTGGTGCCAACGCACCAAGGGCATCTCACGCCACTGACGGTATTGTTGGAGCTCTATTTTATCCATATGCTCCACCTCCCATGTGTTATGGTTTTCCTCATGGAGGGGCCAACACCTACTGCAATTTTCTCCCTCCTGGTAGCACGTATCCAGGATAAGGCATGCCTCCTATTTTTTCCCAACCCCCTATTTACCACACTGCTACCCAACCTCCTTATTATCCGTATCCACAGCCTAGTGCTCCAACTCCTCCAGCATTAGCACGTCCTCCTCCCTTTCCTTCTCAACCCTCGCAACAACAACCACTGCCCCCTCTGGGGCAGGTGTACGCACAGCAGGGCAGGACTAATCCTCCTCCCTCAAAAAGGAAGAGGAAAGTCACTCAAAATAAAACTGCCCCTGGTTATCCTGGACCTAATCAAGGTAATTATCCTAACACTACAAACTAGCAACAAGGCACTGAGCCCAAGCAGGATAGGCCTCTTCGTACGAACAAGCCTTGTTCTTGTTGTGGTGTTTATGGTCATTATACACATGATTGTCCTCTTCTGCCACAGATGCGACAACTATGGGAGTCTCAAGAAAAATTGAGAGGATAGAAAGTCATCCCTTCTGTTCCTCCCAGTCCTGCCCCTAGTCAACCGACTGTGCTTACTAATCCTTTCCCTCAGCAAGGATTTGTGGCTACCCAACCACCTGAAGGTTAGATGGCCACTCAACCTCTTCCATCTGGTTCCCCCCATTACCAAATTCTCATGATGTCCTCTGATCAGCCTTCTGAACCACCTTCCCCTGGCCCTTCAATTTCAGTTGGCACTCATGAGCCCCTTTATCCTCATAGAATGGTTCTTCCAGGCCTTAACCACCTCGGAGCCGTCCCGCTAGGCCATTACCCCTCTAGTCAGATATCGTTCCTAGCTCTCCCACCAGGAGTATACACGATACCTGTTATGGACACCCTCTCTCTTCCTAACCTGACCCTTGGGATTCATGTCCGGTACCTCGACCCTCTAGACGCTACTCCGCCTGGTCAACCCAAACCTTATCTTGCTTTGACCCTGGTTCAATCGGTCCCTATGACTTCTCCCGCTGCAATAGTGCCTCATTCACCTCAACAGGAACCACTTCCCGTTGCGACCACTTTGGGTAAGAAGGGAAAATCTCGCAAGAGGGCATCAAAGGACAAGGCTACCCCTACAAACCCTGCCCCTCCTCGGCCTCCAAATAATTTCATCCAGTGTGATTTATGTGATGTTGTCAGCCATGCCACCCACACTTGTTAAGAGTTGTCTCACCTTAAGTCCATGGTCAATGAATCGTTTCCAGAATCTGATATCCCATAGGTATATGTCACTATACCCAATTCAATCCTGAAAATCAAACCATTTCATACAAATCACTCTTGTGCTTTGTGTGATTTCCATGGCCACTACACTCACCCCTGTCCTCACCTCGAAGAGTATCGTTCCTCTTTATAAGCCTTACGCCATTTCGAGGCCAAGCGCAATGAGTCCACCACTCCCTTATTTGTGCATCTTGCTTCAGCAACACTAGAGGACACAAATGACCCCATTGACATCCCCCCTTATGATGTCGAGATAATGGGGCCTTGGTCCTCCATCTGCTATCTATCATCATCCTTGAGACCCTCGATGGAAGGCCACTTAAAGAATCCCCCTGATGTTTCTTCTGACCTCCCTTCAGCGATAACCCTGGGCTCAACAATAGTAGATAATTTATCTTATTACTCTTCTGTCACCATTTATGATGATGCACATGTGAACCTATCTTCTCATGATGATGATTCAAGTAGCTTCACCATGTCAGGTGGTATTTCTTCCACCAGTTACCTCGTCCTCTATTATGATGACGACATTGTGGAAGTAGTCACCACCCCTGACTTTATCTATTCCCCCTTGCACCAAACCCATACATCCAAGCCACAAACACCTTGTGGCAATTACATGGACACCCAATGTTCGGGTAAGGGGGCACTCATATCTATGAATCTAGGAGAAGAAATTCTCCACAACTCTCCGAGTGTATCTGGTCGTGTCAGCTTTAGTACCATGATTCTTCTACATTTAGAAAAACCTCTAGAGTCCCATATCATTTCAGATCACTCTAGGGATGACACCCTTCATCATTATATCATTTTACATAAACAACTCAGTCTTTTCGACATTGTTGTTGACCAACCTGTGAATTTCTGGGAGAGCACCAGTTCATTATCCCAAAATCCTCTCTTTGGGATAGTGACACCATGTATGCCAATCTGGAAACTTAAAGCCCATTTGATTCACATATGCAGTACCAAAAGAGATTGGTAACCCTTCATTCCCTTTCTCAAACTGCATAACCATATTGAAAACAAATGGTGCCCCACATCATTAAAATGTGTTTAGATTCCCCTTTTTCTAAATACATTTTGGCATGACCACAACATGCTTGGGGGAACCTATTCCCCTCAACCATAAAAATCCCAGATCTCAACCAAAAACATCACTGAAACCCCCTTTCTCTAATATGTCTCACTTTCCAGGTCATTTCCTGGGACAAGTTGCAGTTTTCTACCCAGTACCTACTACCCAGGATGAAGAACAAACCCGAAAAAGTGCAACCTGGCCTATTCATGAGCTCTGTGTACCTAAATTGAACTTTCAACCCAATGAAATGAAAGAGTAGGATTAGGAATCTTACCTAAAACTGATGGATCTCAAATTCCAATGGTCAGTTTTTCTGCTACGATCACCGCAAGATTTAGGGCCTCCTCTACTCACTACATTCACCACAACTCTAATGAGTGAATTTGGAAGGAAAATGCCTTATTAAAATAAAACCCCTTATTTTTTCTTTCGCCCGTTGTAGCCAAACTGTAGCTTAGTTTGAAAAACCATGTATACCATTAGAAATATCACACCAAGCCCTCAAAAGTATATCTGTTAGTTTTTAGTAACTTGATACTTCACCAGGACACATTTCTTCCATGAAGCGTCACTTCACCCCTCCACAGAATCAAATTTACTCACTTGCAACACTCATATTGCAGGCACCACATTTCCTCCATACTGGTCCATGCTCATGTCGGCTTTCGTCGTGAGTTACCATCTTGTACTCGTGTTTTCATAGTCCACATTGGACCCTTTTTCTGTGTGGTAGCACCATTGAGTCACCCTTCTTTAGAGCATTCGAGTTGAGTCATCATTGCATTCATGGAGTCTATCCCGAGTCCCTTTGCATCCCGCTATATTTCTCCATCCTCCATTTCTTGGTTCCTCTCTCATGTCGCACATTATGGCCTTTAGTCCCACTTTACCCTATCCCTCATGATATTATGTCAGTCGCTGCCAGGTCATCCATGCCCTTTATTCTCTAACAAGGGAAGTCATCCGTTCACTATTCAGTACCCCCCACTTCATCATCATAATTGGTGTCAGTATGTCAGTCACTCTACTATTTTATCTCGTTCCTTCATTGAGGATCCCTTATTGCCTCACCTATGGTGGACCTTCTTCTGTCGACATCAGGTCATTCATTCCGGAAGATAGGTCTACAGGGCGGTGTACCTTGGTTCCAGCTTCCACTCTTGTTCGGTGCCTCAGATCAGGAAAAGGGATTCCTCATTTCCCTTTGACTTGATTGTTTCTCAGCTCCAGCTCCTTCCAGCATGATCGAGATCCGTATACTTGATGGTTTAGTGATGCAGCAGCTGACATCGGTGATTCCCGGGTGTGTGTGAGATGTCTCAGACCTCATGAGAGGTTGGCCCTACAGGTAGCTCCCCACACACTCGGATGACCTTCATTACAGCCTTCAATGCAGCTCCATACATTTGATGATGTCGGTCTCAGCCGCTTGCAGCGCCTTGTTGTTTGCAGATATCAATCAGATTTTCAGAGCCCTTTCCTGTTTTCAGGGGCATCTATGTTGCGTTTATATCTCATGTACTCAAATATCATCGTAAAAGTTTTGGCTATTATCCCAGGCACATTATGTATGTGGGATTCATTATTGTGTTGTTTATCTGGCTCATGTTCATGCCAGCATGTGTTACATTGCCTAGTCCCGTGGTTTTCCGGACGCCTTATTGTTTGTACTTTGCCTCGACAGGCATAGGTATGCCTCCCCCACTGCCTATAGCATAGGTACTCTTGCTTCAAAGAGACTTGTCTCACTTTTAAGTCTCGCCTCCTCAGGGACTCGTTCTTTTAGCACTTTGGTCTACCTTATACTTCTATCTCTTTGACTTCCCCTTCGATGTCTAGTGATTGAGTTCTTACAACGTACTTCGGTCATACGATTAGCTCCTAATGCTCGCACGCTGGGGGGGAATCTGTTACACCATTTTTTGGTCATCTAACCTATTATCATTAGATGGACCCAAGTACACCATGTAAGACCAATTTCACCCCAAGTAAAATTTCTTTCACTATGAAAATAGCTTAGTAAGCCACCTTTATTAAGTTTTTTATGGTCTAAAAAGGAAACCCCATGGGGAAATATTAAATAAATATACATTTGTTTGATTTTCCCCAAGGAATAATTAGTTAAACAATAGTTTAATTAGTATTCCTGGTTATATTTAACCCAAAACAAAGAAAATAATTAGATAAATCATTATTTATCTTATTATTTTCTAAGAATAATTATTTAAACCTTATTTAAATAATATTATTTGTTAAATATGACGTATTCACCCTTAAATGATTAAATAAATCATTATTTATTTGATTATTACTTACCACATCCTTAAAATGATAAATACATCATTTATTTATTTATTATTTACAAATAAAGGGATTTGACCCAAGTCAAATTACTTTTCCCTCCAACAAATATAATAAAATATTCCATAAAAGTTGGATCTTGATTTGGTTAATAATATTTTAATTATGCACCAATATCTAGACTAACTCAATATTTTGTTATAAATAGAAGGGTTTTCCCATTCATTTACCACCTTTTGTTTCCTAAAGATCACTCTGGATCTAAACTTTTGGTCTAGCTATTGATCCACCATCATAGCCATATTTTTCCATTTTTTTCTGGGTTTTATACACCATCAAGAGAGAGGAATTCTAGATTTGAAGTGCTGAGGACTTACAAGAACCCATCCCATTGAGGAGAACAGGGAACACCCTCTTGTGTTTTCCTCCCAGGTGCCATTAATACAAAATTCATTTGATATATTCTTGTCTTTTCTATTGGATGCATGTAGTAAATATTTTTTCTTCTACTGTTTAATGTCTTCTAATGCATAGATCTATATTTTTGCAGCATTTATCTTGATCACCTAACTACAGATCTGAAGATATTAGCAGTCATTTATGTTGTTAGGGCTATTTTTTATTCATAGATAAAGTGGCATTTCTTCGTACACTTGGAATTAAGATTCATACTAACACCCATAGGGCTGAAAAAACCATATGGTTCCAATTTTTTTTATGGTTATTGACTATACACTGTAACATTGTTTTGAGTACTTTGTTAGCAGATTCTACCTGTCCATTTTACTAGGGGTAGTATGGTGACATGAATTCATGTGTGAATCCTAGGTGATGAGAGAGCTCTTGGAATGTTTCAGTTTTGAAATTATTTCCGTAATTAGAGACTAACTCCTTATGCACACCAAATTGTGTGATGACATGGTTGAAGAGAAATTGTGATGTGGTTTCAGCTGTGTTGTCATATGTGTACATGGGTTCTGCCCACTTGGTGAAATAGTCAACGACTACAATCATGTATTTGTGGTTTCCGGATGAAACAGGGTTGCAAGTCATAAAGTCGATTCCCCATTTGCAAAAGGGACTGGGTGCAAAGGAATGGGTGGTTCTCTTGCCTTGTGGGAGAAGCATTGGCATCACTTGCACCATTTTAGTTCTTGAATTCAATCATGGAATAGGGTGGGACACAAATAATTTTTTAGTAGGAATTTTTGGGCGGTATCTATCCTTGAGAGGTGATCTCCACAAGCCCCACTATGATAGTCATTTAGGGCTTTCGTGGCTTGGTTGTGCATGAGGCAAAAATGTAAAAGAGTTTCAGTGCCTTGTCGATAAAGGACATCCTCCATGAGAAGGTAATGGGGGGGGGCCTGGTGGCGTATGCACCTTCGGTCGTCACATTTGAGGCTTGGCTTGAACTTTTGGGTTTGTAAGAAAATGAGGATATTGTCGTACTAAGGATCCTCAGTCATCACCAAAAATAGATGTTCATCTGGTAGTGAGTCATTAACTGGGGATCCTTTAGTTAGACTTGGGAGGCCAGTGATGAACTGAGCTAGGATTAAAGCTTCTTTGCTCTTGGGGGAGCTTAACTGTATGTCGAATTCCTGTAGTATGAATATCCATCGAGCGTAATTTTGGTTCATCAGATGGCGGGTTAGCATATATCTTATGGGGTTGATAGTTTTTATGATTTTTTTAGTTCACAAGATGATGTAATTACGAAGTTTTTGTACTACATGTACAAGGGTAGGGCAATTTTTTCTTCTGGTTCATGTTTTAAAGCAGGGCCAGATAAGTTCTTACTAACGTAATAGATTACGTGTTCTTTACCATCTGGTCTATCTTGGACTAACACCCCAGCTATGGAAGTGTCTGATGTTGATAGGTATAGGATGCAGTATTTTTCATAATTTGGTGGGTTGATCAAAGGGGACAAAGACAATGTGTCTTTTAGCGCCTCAAATTATTGTTGAACCTACTCATTCCATTTGAATGGGATATCCTAATGGAGTAGGCGGAGGAATCCTTGTGCATAAGTGGCGTAGTCGGGGATAATGTGTCTTAATAAGTTGGATTTCCCCTGCAATATTTGAAGTTGCTTGAGAGTTTTAGGTGGCGACACCTCTTTTATTACCTAGACCTTAAGGGGTCCACTCTGATCCCTTATTGTGATACGATGAACCCTAATAGTCTACCTACATTAACCCAAAATATGCACTTGAGAGGGTTAAAGCATAGGTTGTAGTGTCAGAACCATTGGAATACCAACCATAAATCCTCAAAATGATCACTTCGCTTCTTGGATCACATGATGAGGTCTTCCAAGTAAGTTAATATGAGGTGGGTTAGGTGATGGAAGATATAATTCATGGCCCGCTGGAAGGTGGCTCCGGCATTTTTAAGACCGAAAGGCATAAAATTATATGTGAATGTGCCCCAAGGGGTAGTGAATATTGTATTGTACTAATTTGTGTGCCGGATTTTAATTTGATTATACCTTGAGAGTCCATCCGTGATGGATAAGGCCTCATGACTGGTGCAAGCATCAATAAATTGGTCGATAAATGAGGACGGATAGTTGTCCTTGGGACAAGCATTATTCAAATCTCAACAATAGGTGCAGACCTAAATGCTGCCCTGCTTTTTCAAATAAATGGGAACAGGATTGGAAACCCGCGACGTGTAAGCAATGTGGTAGATGAACTTGGCTTTGTGAAGCTTGTAAATTTCTTACTTGATTTCTTTTGCCTTAGACGGGTGTAATTGACACTATTTTTGGTGGATTGGTGGTGTTGTTTGGTTAGCACTCACCCCAAGCGATAAGAGGATTAACTTAAGTAAAAGAAGAAAGGATAAGTAGGGCAGGAAGGCATAAAGGTGGTATGTTTTGAAATTTTCTAATGACAGGAGTGCGGGCACAATACTTAAGGTTTTTAACAAATTAACGGAAGTGCTGTCACAGTCGTATATTGGACAGCCAAAGGTGAAGCCACACGTACACGGTTCCGGGGGTACTAAGGATGAGCGAGGTAAGTTGGAGTTCTACCACCACAAGCATATGACATCATGCACAGGCGGGATGAATGGTAAATGTTCCGTGGGGTGTTGGAAGGGAACGCGAAGCTTTTTCAAACCCTGCCAGAGTGTCGAGTGAAGATAACACCTGTCGCTCTATAAGTAAATGTAAGGTAAGTCCTAGGGAAGGCAGTATGAGACCTGTACTAGCCTAACACCGGCATGTGGCTCTCATCTACCCAGCACCCTTAAGCCAATGGTCAACCACCACGCATCCCACTGTAGACATATTTATGACGTCAGCCCTACAGTTGTTGTCCTCACCTCCTTCTCCGTAAAAATCGGGCTGATTTAACCCTGTCTCATTCCCCGATTAGGTAAAATATTTATTTTTTACAAGTTTTTTCATGCAGCTAAGGGTGAACTCCAAGTACCAGGTCATTTTAAAGTCTTGCGTCACTTTCCCCTTGGATTCCCTCACTATTTGCAGGTATTTAGCCATTCCCTTGTCTCCCCATTTTCATTCAGTTTTTGTTTTTCGAATGGCCATGGGGAAGATAAAGTCCACGAAGTCTGAGCCTAAAATCCCTCAAGCCCACGAATCCAGGACCATCCCTGGACTAGAACTCCTTGTCGACGCCCATGCCTGAATCCGTGATCCGTCCTACCCTTTCAGTGCAGCCCATATTAGACACAGGTTGTTCGAGACGTATTTAAAGGGTTAGGATATGTTCAGAGTGGTCGAGTCAAGTTTTTAATATCAAATAGTGCCAGCCACACACCCAGTTCCTGAATTCATCAGTTGGTTCTGTGAATCCTATGACGATCGTAGGGAATTTTTCCTGTCCACTCAGGGAAATCAAATCTTTCGCATCTCACCCAAACTCATAAAGAAAGCCCTCTATTTTCCCCAGAGTCAAGATTATGTTGAGTTCACCGAGTTATCTCTTTCTCGTCAGTTCTCAAAACTGCCATGGAGACAGCAAAGTGACTTTCTCAGCCTTAGATATGGTGCTCACTTAACTACAATCCCAAACTCATATGTGGTTCTAGTGTCCTCCTTCATAGATGAGGTTCAACCAATCTTGGCTCTTATCGTAGGGATGTTAGGTCTCAACAATGTTGAGCGTGTGTCCAAATAATGCATAGCGCTTTTGTGGCTTATGTCACAAAAGGGTACGCTTTTGAATATTCCTATGTTCCTTGCTTCCATGATTCAAACCCAGTTCTAAGAGTTCTCGTCTAATGGGTCTTTCAAGTTTTTCTCCTTAGTGTTTTACTTATTTATGTTTGAACATGCCAATAGGTTTGAGAACCTAGGCCTTGAAAAATATTTGAAGACAAATTCCCAACCAAGAACAGTCTTAGAATGGAACTTTTCAGTTTGACAGCAACCTGGGGGGAAGGGGTATATCCAGTTCTTGAATGAATTCATGTTCATAGCCTATACCATTGTGCATGACACTCCTCCATGTAGGATTTTTCTTGAGCAGAAGGACTGGCTACAATTTGACAAGGAAGACAACACAGGGGACTGATACCTATATGACGATTACACTGAGATCAGGGTTTATGGAATGAAAGTACCTTCTTACCATTTGTCGGTGTTTCCAGAAATGTGCATCTTCGCCCTCGAATACATCCGTAAAACCCTAAGAGCCGACTAGATCCACTTCGTACCTATGAAGAAGGGATATATTCTCAAACTCCCAACCTTAGTTGGCCCCTTCACCATAAACTCAAGGCACGCCCTCTCCACTATGGAAATTTTGCTTCAAGGGATGGACCCGTGGCAAGGGAAAGTCTAGCCATATGACCCGAACAGAGTCCTTTGAAATAGAAAAAGGAAGATTAAGTCAACTTCCTATGTACATGAGACTAGGCTCCTTATTGAATGGATATCTAACCTTGATGCATGGCCTTTGAATGCAAATATGGAAGCCGAGTCTTCAGTAGTAGAAGGAAGGGGCGACAATGCATCAACAGAGACAGAAATAAGGGGAAAAGTAGATGAATTGGGTGCTTCTAGAAGCCTTGTGGGTATGAATATTGACGAGAAAATCCATCCCACAAGAAACAGAGAACTGAGGGGCCAGTGGAGATCCCGGAGGAGTCATCTCAGGAGGATTTTATTAGATATGGGTAGCCTAATAAAAAAAAAGCGGGATTCACAATAGCTCTTGATGATGCCTCTTCATCAAGGCCTTCTATAATATCACAAGAAGTTTCAATTAGATAGGCAGAAGTGAGGGAAGAGATAGGTACCAGGAACAGGGCAATGAGAAGCAATCTAAAGGCTGAATTAACTGGGTTTATTGACAAATACCATACCCGACTCACCGCTGAGATAAACATGGATAAAGAGCAACTCATAATCACCATTCAGTAGGCAGTGTCTCAGCTTCTAGTCGATGGGTCCTACTGCTGAGCCTTATAGATTGTGCTTAACTTGAATAATGTCCCCTTGACAGATAAGCTTGGCTTACATCAATGTGTTGGAGACATGACGAGGTAGTGAAACTAGCGCTTTCCTTGAGAAAATTGGAGGATAGGCACAACATTTTTTTGGAGCAGCAGAAAAGGAAGAAATATAGCACCAGAGCCATAAGTAACCAACTGGACACCCTCAGAAAGACTATAAAAGACAAAGGGGGAGACCCAGACTTGGTGCGATAGAAGCTTCTCACTGACCTGCAAGCCGAGAATTATGAGTTGAGAAAGAAGCTGAACATAACCAGCAGTTGCTATAGGGTAAAATGCTTGGGTTTTTGGTTATCATATATCCCTCTCAGGGCTTTCTGGTGCTCGAGGTAGATAGTAATATTAGCTGTATAGTTCACAAAGATGACATATACATGTTCATATTAGCTTAAAAGCACTTGATAGAAAAAATATAGAAGATTACCTCTTTAATGATCTTGGAATACTTTGGAGAGCACTAGGTAGTGGAGCAGCAGTTCTCCTTCACCAGCTCCAAATCTAGGTCCTACAATCAATTAAAGCACTCGTGTAATTTCTAACATAACATACATTTCCTATCAATTAAGCAAATATATAATAAACATTTAAATTGTGCACATCTAAGCCATTCATCTCATGCTATATAAGTGATTAAATAATAATGACAATATCAACGCATAGAATGGACAAAATAGATACAATTCTATTGATTTGTAAAAAGGAGGATTACAACCGTCGGTTGTACCAAGCCCTCCTTAGCCTTTCAATCTATCTATCTCTCAAAGTGGTGATGTCTTGATCAAGAAGTTCTCAATGAACCTCTTTGACCTTTGACCTTCACACTACAACAATGATCTCTACTTCACAAGTATTCAAAACTTTGACAATCCTTCGACCTTGAACTAAGAGCCTTCAACTCCATTTTATAGGAGATGGAGAGAGAAATCATTGCCCTTCTCTTTCCACTAGTTCTGAATAGAAAAAACCAAGATGTATCTTTAACCTCCATGATTTTTCCTTCTTTGAGATTTCAGTTGTTTATGGCAAGGTCCAATAAGAGTTAGTGCTTTGCAGTTTCCTTTTTGTACTGACTCTCTTGTGAGAAAAAGCCGGAGATTCAAATCATTCTCTGTGGGTTTTTCCCATTTTAAACTTAAAACACAGGTAACACTTCCCTCTAGTGTAATCAGAGCGTTTTCCTAGCCACTAACGCGGCCCATTCACTAATCAACTACGTTATAACGCTCTTGTGTTGTTATAGAGAGCCGTTACCTTGGAAGAAATAGGTTTAATTTAGGTATTTGTATTCCTTCCATATTTGTCTTCTCCTTTGAGCTGATGAGGAGGTATTTTGACCTGTAACAATGGAAAACATGTGCAGACTGATGAGTTGGTCCAAATGGAAATGGAGAAATCAGCTCTCATTGAATTACTGGTCAAGCACCAGGAGGACATTTCTAAAATGACAGCTGATATTTCAGATTTAAAATAGATATTGTCTGGTTTTCAGATGAAATGGGACCAACATGTGTGTGTGGCTCCTACATTTGACGAGCCTGGAACTATGACAGAATATCTGACCAAGGCTCTATCTAACTTAAATTTTTCAGATAACGAAGAAAATATAGCTTGCCAATGAATAGTGGAGTTGTAAACTACACTAGGAGCAAAGAAGAAGGCAATTTCATTCTTACAGACAGAGGTAGAAAAGTTTCAAAAAGAGAAGCAGGCCCAAGAAAAATCCATCAAAGAATTAAATTCTTGGATAAAAGGTAACATGACACTTTTGGAGGCCAAACGTCTCATCTGGACTGATATAATGACCGAGGTCCGGCAACACTAGAATTTCCTCACTTTGATGGAAGCCAATAGAATCATGGTTCGCACTTTTAGAGGGAAGTTACACGAGGGACGTGCAGAAGGGGAAGTAAAGGCCACTACAGCTAAGAATTACATTTGATACCTGAATGGGCTCAATATAGAGGAGTTTCTTGCTCAAGGGATCCCCGACCGTTTCAGAAGGGTGATGGAAGTCATAAGGGTAATCAAGAAGGAAACTGCTTGCGTGAATGCACTGAATGGCCTAAAACGGTTTTCTAGTGGAGTGGAACGGTTCGAACAAGAATGGAATAAGTTGGTGGAGGCAAGCCTCCCATCATGTTGGCACCTTGACACAGCTAATTTCCTTGAACTGACTGCCTATGAACAAAAAGTGATGGATGAAATGAACAGGACTGATTTCCCCTCTAAGAAGACTACCTGCCTAAAAGCCGACACAATCATAACTGCTTTGGGAAAATATTTTTTCCTTCTCTACCAGGTCAGAAATTTTTTATTTGTTTGGGTGGATTACACAGAACTCACAGACATACAGGAACTGGTTGAGACATTTTCCATGATTCCAGATCCAAGGGAAGAAGCGTGGAAAAAATGTAGTGAGTATGATCCTGTTCCAGCTCCCACACCCTCTCAACAGTCTTTGTCTGTTTCCGGCCACAAAACGAGCTCATCACCGTCATAAATTCGGCCACCTCTACAGGCATCAAGCGCTCTGTCACGCCGAAAAACATGAAAATCATGATGTCGCCCACGCGGTATTTTTACTTTTATTTCTTAAGTTGGTAATATTGGGTGAAATCTCGATTTCACCTTATGCATCTTCTATTTTCTATTTATTGTTGTAGTTTTAGTTAAGAGCCTCTCCTAGGCCACAATGTATGTGATGAGATGTCGTTTCCTCATCATTATTTTGTTTTTTTTGATAGACAGCCCAAACAGAAAGATATTTCGGGGAATATTGTGTATAAGAAATATATTTTGCAAACGCTCAACTGAAAGCTATAAAGGATAGAATCAAAACCTAAGACAGGGTTCCAGATTTTCCAGAACAGAGACTTCTAATCATGAATGTTCTTTTTTGTAAAGTTTTAAGGCATTTTCACAGTATATGTTGAAAGATCCCATGGGGAAATTGAAGCGGATTTTTTCCGTTGTGTTGTGGATTCCTTATGAGGTAAGTTACAATTTGTTTTCCCTCTGTTATGCATTAATAAAAATGTTCGTGGTATTCCCATTACTCACTTTGTATCGTAAGATTTCGGAATGCGAGTGATGATTATTTAGATGTGAATTTATCTGTGTAAAGGTACTCATTTCTATTTTTATATTGCACTTTAAATATGGATCGAAGCATGATATTATGTTCATGTTTTGCATCACATTCACCATATTTCTTCTGATATTAGCTTGGGTGGATTCTTATGGTAGAATAATTCTGCCTGTTGTTAATATCTCCTTCTTTTGTTATTTCTATTTCCACACCCATTTATTTTGATAAGTGTTCACTGATTTCATGTTTGTCCCTCCTCACAGCAGCTAAATCTGGGTCTGCCCTTGATGTATGCTTATTGACCCTTATGTTCTACTACTGGATGTCATTATTATCTACTCTCTATTTCTAATATCTTGGTCCCATCCTAGAAAACTCTAAATCCTTTTCATAACAAGAGGTCTTATATGATCAAGTTGATAAACTCTTCCTAAACCCTCTTGGCATAAGATGTCCTAGGCACTAGTCTTTAAAAAATTAGGGTTGTCTCTAGGAGTTAAAACATCTTTTTGGATTCGTTGTCAGGGAACGAATTTGAAATATATTATCCCTAGGTACGACAAAACCATATACACCCTTTAAAATCAGGTGAGCACGAAGGGTTGAGAGTTGTAGATCCCTCACCTTGACGACTCCAATATCCTTTAAAGTATAAAATCCATTTGTGGTCCTGGATTATCATAAGCCTCACCTAAGGTCAGATACCTCTCATTTAAGAACACGTTCTGTATCTGACCCAGAGAAAATTTTATTCAAATGAATCTGGAAGGAAAAGAAACCTATACATACTGATATACTGAGATTTTCTATAGAAGACTCTTCATATTTCTCTCAACAATCTTAAGTCCAAGGCCCTGGTTCCACTACCAGAGTACTAGAATACCCACTAGATAACCCTTTCCTTGAGCATTCAGAGGTAAAAGACAAAGTAGAGTCCATAGATACTTCAATATTTGTCTTGCATTCCACTCCGGAAACTGAAGAAATAAATCAGGTGACCACCCCTCAGATTCCATCTACCTAAGCCAATTCACAGACCACCGTTCAACATATTCCCATTGTCATTCATCAAAATTTCCCTCTACCTCCACCCCCTCCCATGGCATTTCTTGGCTTCTTGTTAAATAAATATGCCCCCCTGGCGTTACTACATATTCTAAATGACATGCCCCAAGACTACATGAAGCTCTTACCCCGGTTTACTAGGGAAGGCAACAGTGTTACAAAAAAGCATCTGGAAGAATTATATGCTTTCGTAGAGAATTTCAATGTTGAACATCTGGACATAGTGCTAAGGTTTTTCTTCAATCTCTGGATGGGGAAGCTCAGAAGTGGTTCAAGACTATTGGAGACCGCTCCATCACTAATTGGGAGGATATGGAAACTGCTTTCACTCAAAAGTGGGGAGAGAAAAGAGATCATGGTTATTATCTCACAAATTTAAATGCATTAAAGAAAATACATAATGAAGATGTGTTTGAGTTTGTAAAAATATTTAACAAGCTATACACCAACCTACCTTCCGATATGAAGCCCCCTCAGACAGCTGCTAAGGTAGTGTTCATGGGAGCATTTGAATCTGAGTTCGGTTTCACTCTAAGGGAGAGGAAATCTGCCTCTCTGGACCAAGCTCAAACCGATGCATTAGAGGTGGAAGCTAAATTTTCTTCCATAGGGAAATCGAAAGGAAGCTTGTACCACGACTTCAGGCGAAGGGGAAAAGAAGAAGCCTCTTCGTCAAACCAAGAAAGGGAGGTATCGGATTATAAGATTGAGGAGATGAAAAAAATGATTAAGAATATTTCGAATAAGATGGTGAAACTAGAACTAGAAGAAAATAATGCCTTGTCCCGTCCATCTTAGACTTCTCCCAATAGAGGATATAACCCACAGTATCGCAAACCACCTCTGTAGATATTTCAAAGGTATAGAAAGGAACAACAAGAGCACATACATCCCCCCTTGTATTTGGAAGGACAAATGGAGGGTCCTACTGAAGATGATCCTAATGGAAAGGATGACCAGTACCTCGCTTACTAAGAAGGGGAGGAGGTAGAGCTCTCTCTCCTAGAGGAGGAAGAGGAAGAGAAATCAAACCCCACTTAAGATCCCGACATTGATGATTATAGCAGACAGTTCATGGATTTCATGTAATCCCAATTCCATAAGGAGTATGACCTTTGGTATTCTAGGAAAAGGACACGTACTCAAGATCAAGAAGAAGAGTCACCTCTGAAGGAGTTGGCCTTTCAGAAGATTGATAACAGAGGTAAGAAGCCTGTTGAGGAACCCTTAGGTCAGAAAAGTACTCCTTCATCCTCATCCTAGTCAGTACCTGATCCTCTTTCAAATCGAAACCATATTCCTACTAATGAGAAGCCTCCTTTCTTCCCCAAAGAAACCAAAGAGATCAATGTTGAAAAGATCCCTACTGTGTTTAATCTCCAAAAAGAGCTAGAAAAAGTTAAGATCCTTGTTCCTTTAGTCAAAATCCTAAAGCAACCTTCTTATAAATCTCACGTCTCTCAGTTCATGCTTCCTCATGGAGTAACTCCACCCTTAGACTTTCTTAACATTCAAGAGGAAAGGCCCATGGTAGTATTTTGCCCCCATGTAGATGAATTGGATTCTGCAACCCGACCTTTTTATGTATATTTAGTCATTCATGATTTGTTGCTGCATAATTTCATGTTAGATTCGGGGGCATCACATAACTTACTACCACTTTCTGTCATGGAGAATCTGGGATTGCAGATCACTTGACCGTATAAGGATCTCTATTCTTTTGACTCCAAAAGAGTCAAATTCCTCGGGATGATTAAAGATATGGTGGTGAACTTGGCTCAAATCCTAGCCAAGAGTGTCGTTATGGACATAGTGGTTGCTGATATCCCAGCCCGGTTTGGGATGCTGCTGTCCAGATCATGGGGTGCTAAAATTGGAGGGTCAATCAAGCTTGACCTCACTTATGCAACTATTCTAGTGTTTGGGGGGTAAGAAAGAAGGTTGTATCGGAAGTCAAGATTCGTGAAGATGGTGACTATAGTCGATGGCTCAGTAAATTCTTTGGTATATGGCAAAGAGGGAGAATTTTCTTGTCCAGTGCTTGAGGAAGACCAAGAGTTCTTACAAGAACCAATATTCAATCTGCTAAAGCTGGAACAGTCCTCAAGTAGTGATGAAAGGGGGATGTGGACTCTGCACTTTGATGGAGCAAATTCAAGGGAAGGAAATGGAGCGAGAGTTCTCTTAATCTACCCTACTGGAAAATTGGTTCCTTTCTCTTTTAAATTGGAATATGAAGCCACTAATAATGTGGCAGAATACGAGGCACTACTTTTGGGCTTACAAACTGCTAATAACTTGAACATTTGGAGTCTTAAAGCTTTTGGAGACTCAGATTTAGTGGTGTGGTAGATTAAAAATTAGTGCCAAGCCAAAAATCCTCGGCTAAGAGCATACAAAAACGAAGTATGGGACCTAGTGGAGAAATTTTTCCTAGCGTTTAACATACAATTTATGGTGAGGGATCAAAATAGGATGGTTGATTCTCTTGCTGTGGAAACAAGTAATCTCTGCCCACCCCAGAACCTACTCCTAAGATATGAAGTAGAGGTACGTTATCATCCCTCTATCCCAGACAACGTCAAACACTGGAAAGTGTTTGAGGATGAAGAGTAGATGAAGCGCTTTATGGAAACAATCAGAGAATTCTCTAACCTGGTCATTGATACCGGGGAACAGGAAGATGCCAAAGAACAACCCCAAAATAAATGGCAAGAAACAGTGGCTGTAAATAGGGTGTTGCAGCTGAAAGGGAATTAAATCCCAGAGGTCTAGTGCCTTTGGAAACACTGTTCAATAAAAATGACGTCCCCATCAGCCCTGAGAAAGAGATTTAGGAAGCTTAAGTAGAGGATGTCAACATTGGAACAGAAGAGGATCCTAATATAGTCAAATTATCTAAAGGAGTCCCAGAAGAATATAGAGAACAATATCTTTAGCTATTTCATTCCTACAAGGATGTTTTCGCTTGGTCCTACCAAGATCTGAAAAAAAATGATATTAATATTATTCAGCATAAAATCCCACTAAGGGGAGATGCCAAGACACATAAGAAAAAATTAAGACATATTAACCCTTTGTTGCTTCCTTCCATAGAGAAAGAAATCAATAAGTTGCTGAAGGCTACGATTATTTTGCCTCTGAGATATTCAGAATGGGTGGCCAACCTGGTCCCGGTCCGAAATAACAATGGATAAATAAGGTTATGTGTAAATTTTCGAAACTTAAATAAGGCCTCCCTTAAGGATAACTACCCCCTCCCCAAGATGGATCATATATTTCAGAAGGTGGTTGGATCTTCTCGGATGTCCATGATGGATGTATTCTCTGGATATAACCAGGTGGAAGTTCTCCCTGAAGATAAAAAGAAGACAGCCTTCACCATGCCATGGGGGACGTTCATGTATGCCCGAATTCCTTTTGGCTTAATAAATGCGGGAGACACTTTCCAGTGAGCTATGGACATTGATTTTTTAGGAGAGCAAGACAAGTTCGTGGTGGTGTACATGGATGATATCACCATTTTATCGAAGGATGATGCAGATCATATTGAAAATTTCCGTTGAACCTTTGACAAATGCCACAAGTATGGACTATCCCTAAATCCTCAGAAATCCATGTTCGCCCTAGAAGAGGGAAAGTTATTAGGACATATTGTAACTAAAGATGGAGTCTAGATTGATGCAAAAAGAGTTGAAGTAATCAACGACATATATTTACCCATAAATAAGAAGGAGGTCTAGGTATTCCTCGGACGCATAAATATTTTGAGAATATTCATCCCGAACTATGTAGAAATAGTTCGGCATATCACTAAGATGCTTAAAAAAAACAATGAGGTAAAATGGACTCCAGATTCAAGAGAAGTATTCAATAGAATTAAGAGCGCCTTTGCAGAAGCCCCAGTGTTGGTAGGACCAGACTATAGTAGGCTATTCATGATCTTCTTGTTTGCGTCCCCACATACTGTAGCCACAATATTATGACAGAAAAATGACGAGGGATATTAGTAGCCTATCACCTTTTTTAGTCAAGTTCTTCAGGATGCTGAGTTGAAATATAAAATTATAGAGAAGCAGGCGTATGCCCTGGTAAAGTCTTTAAAAGCTTTCAGAATTTATGTACTCGAGTCCGCCATAACTGCCTTTTTACCTACGGCAGCTATGAAATATATCTTAATTTAAGGGGACAACGAGGGAAAAAGAGGTAAATGGATCGCCAAGATCCAAGAATATGAATTAGACATTTGTCCTACAAATCTTATCAAGGGACAGGGGCTGGCCAAAATCTTGTTGGAGTCAAACTGTCAGGCCATGGGAATAAATATATCCATGGGAGTTAGAGAGTTACCAGAAGGCTCAGATGAACTACCCAGGATAGAAACTACTGTGCAAAAAACACACATGAAGTATCTGACCAGTGTGTGGTATAAGGATATTGTGGAATATCTTTTAACCCTTAGGTGCCCATTGAACTTTGATAAAGCTAAATATCAAACATTGAGGTTGAAGTCACAAAAGTATATTGTTGCAAATGGCTAGCTATATTGTAAGGATCCTTCAGGAATCCTACTCTTATGCCTCACAGAGTCTGAAGTGGAAGAGTTCATGGTTGAATCCCATGAAGGCATCTGTGCAGGCCACTACAGTTGGTGGTCTACAGCCCACAATATTTTGAAAGTGGGTTTCTTCTGGCCCAAATTGTTCGAAGATGTACATGCCAGGGTCAGGGCATGCGAGAAGTGTCAAAGGTTCGCTGAAAAATAGATGTTTTCACCGCTACCCATGATCCCATTACATGAGCGTTTTCAGCAATGGGGGATTGACTTCATCAGGGAAATCCACCCAGCATCTAGTGGTCAGTGTAAGTGGATCCTAATGGCTAACAACTACTTCACCAAGTGGGTAGAAGCTATACCAGTGAGAAACGCCACTGATGCATTCGTGATCAATTTTCTGGAGGAGAATATCATATCCAGATTTGGCTGCCCAACAAAACTTGTGACGGATAATGCTCAGCCATTCAAGTTTGAAAAATTCACCAATTTCTGTTAGTAATACAATATCATCTTGGGACACTCCACAACATATTATCCACAGGGAAATGGACTGGGCGAATCTTCAAATAAAACAATGGTGAGAGCATTAAAGAAATCTATAAACGAAATTCAGAAAAAATGGGACTCTATGATTAAATTCACACTATGGGAAAATAGAATCACTAGCAAAAGGTCAACCAAAAAATCCCCATATGAATTGGTATATGGATGAGCAACATTCTTCCTAATTCAGCTCGCTTTGCCGGTAGCTAGGTTCCTACAAGACAGTCAGGAAGGCCCAACCATCTCATCTGAAAAATAAACCAGCTAGTAGAATTATAAGAGATTCAGAGCCATGTAAATGATAGGTTGACCGAATACCAAGAAAATATGAAGGTCTTATTCGATCAGCATGCCAAAGATAAGGAACTACAGGTTGGGGATCTAGTACTAAGATGGGACATTAGAAGCGCCGAGAAAGGTAAGCACGACAAGTTTGACCTATTGTGGTTTGGGCCATTCAAGATTGCAGAGGTTAAAGGCAAAAATACCTTCATTTTGGAGAAGTTGGAAGGCGATTTGGTTGAGGCGACTGTAAATGGGCAGTTCCTAAAACCCTATTTTTAGTATTGATTAGGCCCGCAGAGGCCGGATGTATATATTGTACATACATGATGCTTTTACATTTATGTTTGCCGTTTTGTTTTGACACGCGAATGTTGAAATTTTGATGTGTTAGGTCCCTATATTACTAGTATAGTCCCTTATTGTTGTTACTTTAACCCCCTTATTGTTATTATTGTACCCTTGTAACCCCCATATTGTTATTATTATGCCCTTAAATTAATATTGTTAGGTCGGTTAGGATTACATTGTGTCCCCATGGACTCCTATATATAGAAAGGAGGTTTTGTAATTTGTATCATCCAAGAATTGTTCATTCATTTAATGTATTGGAGGTTCCCCCCTTGAAGTGGCTTATTTCTAAGTCATTGGTATCTCTTTTCTTCTATTTTTGGAGTTGGTTTCACAACATTTGGTATTAGAGCTTTGGATTCTAGGGTTTCGCTACTCCAAACAGGTCATCATGGCATGTTCACTATAAAGTTTTTTCTATGAAGGTTCAGAAGCTGAAATTTTTAGAGTGCGAAGCCAAAATCCTGAGGAACCTCTTCTCACAATTTCAGAGCTTGGTTCGCAATATTTTAGGAGATATGATCTCTGGAAGTTAGGTCTTTTTGCAGGCTCCTAAATTTCACTTAAAAAGGTCATCACGGAATTTTCTCTATAACTATTGTTCTACAAAGGTTTAGAAGCTGCAATTTTTAGAGTGTGAAGCTGAGATCCTAACGAAACATGTCTCAAAATTTCAGAGCTTGGTTCACAATATTTTGGGAGATATGATCTGGGGACGTTAGGTCTTTTTTAGGCTCCCAAATTTCATCTCAAAGAGGTGATTGTGGGAAAATATTCATAACTCTCTCTCTGAGCATCAGATTGGAATTCTATAAAAAGTGATAGGAAGTAAATTGAATGTAGTTTGCTGCCTATAAATTTCAGAGCCAAAGGAACAAACAGTGACACTTTTAAAGTTGTAAAAGTTCACTCTACGGAACTAGTCCATAATTATGTCATTGTGGGAGATTGGAGATAGATTTGTCTTGAAGAATCCAAATCAATTCAGACCTGTGGCATTTGAAAGAAGCTTCAGAGGAACAATACAAGGCCGAATTTCAGATATTGAGGATCTTCAAGTATATAGATAAGTCAATTTCAATATCGAGCTCCTCAAAAGCACGTAAAAGGTGCGTATTTTTTTTCCGAATTGCATAAGTCTTGTTTGAAGAATCAAGTTGAATTGATTCCAAGGGCATATTATAGAATAGATATCCATATGGGATTCTCAAATTGCCCCTAAAAATAATTCAACACCCATTAAACCTTTATAAGGCTCTACTATAACTCATGAAGACGAAGAATGGCAACATGACATATCAAAATTACAAGAGCAAGTGCAACAAATTTTTCTCACGCAAAGAGAAACAAAAAATGACATGGAAGTTTAGAAGAAAGGTGTGGAAACTAAGATGGATGGTTTGAAGAAAGGCATGGATGGTTTGAAGAATGGAATGGAAGCTAAGAGGGATGGCATGGAAGCTAGCATGGAATCTAAGATGGATGACATGGAAGCTAAGATGGAAAACATGAAGAATGATCTAAAAACAGACATGGAAGGTTTGACAAAGTTGATACAAGAAATGTTTCGTAATGGTGAAAATATAGTAGAGGAAACTCATGATGAGAACAAAATAAATGTTAATCATGATTTCATAAACTCTAATGTTGGAGGGAAGAACCACCATATTCCAGAAATGGATATGAGGAAGTTTGATGGAAAGGATCCTGTAACATGGATACTATAGATGGAGCAATATTTTGATCTCAATAATGTGAAAAACACACAAAAGGTATGCATTGCGACTTTACATTTAGAACAAAATACATTTGTATGGTATCGATGCCTTTTCTCCCGTGAAAAAATTATCACTTGGTTAATTTTTACGGAGGAAATGATAGCTCATTATGAGGATACAAAGAGCAACACTTTCTTTAGCCAATTGATAAATCTCAAACAAAAGCGTTTAGTGGGGGAGCACATTGAGGACTTCAAAAAATTGAATATAAGGGTAACTGATATTTCAGAGGAACATAGGATTGATATCTTCATAGTTACATTAAATGATAACATCCAACATGAAGTTCTTGTTTTGGAACCTAATTCATTGGAGAAGGCATTTAGGTTGGCAAGAAAAATTGAATGTAAAATTATGACAACAAGGAATCCTACCACTCACTTCTATAAAGATGGAAGTGTTGCTACTCCTAGATTTCCACAACCCACAAGGTTGACACCACAAAAATTGGAAGAAAAAAGAGCAAAAGGGATCTGCTATAATTGTGATAGCGAATACACTAAAGGTCATAAGTGTGCTGAGAAGAAATTATTTTACATAGATTGTGAAGAGGAAGAAGAAAATGAACAAGAAGAATATATACACGAGGAAACAGTCCTAGAAGAGGAAGAAATGAGTCTGACCATATCATGTAATGCATTGGCAGGAATTACCACTCCTCAAACTCTCAAGATAGAAGGACATATCAAGAAGAAAAAGGTAATAGTGTTGATTGATTCAGGTAGCACCCATAATTTTATTCATTGTAAGGTAGCCAAGGAATTAAATTGTTTCCTATACCCGGCACCAGAATGTCAAGTGATGGTTGCAAATGGAGGAACTATAAATTGCTCTGGAAAATGCCATAATATCAAGCTAACCATGGGGGAATATGTATTGACTAATCCAATGCTTGCCATTCCTATGGGAGGTGCTGATGTTGTACTAGGAGTACAATGGTTACAATCTTTGGGGACGGTAGCCTTTAATTTTCAAGAACTTTTCTTGAAATTTTTTTCAGAAGGAAAGGAAGTCGAATTACGGGGTATTGCGGGGAAGCCAGGAAGGATAATAAGCTCTAATGTCATGACAAAGCTTCTAAAGAAAGAACAACGAGGCGTAATTGCACAATTATGCTCACTAAAAGTTCCAACATCAAAATCATCTATTTCTGCAGATCTCCAACAAGTCTTGGACAATCATTCCAAGGTGTTTGAAACTCCCAAAGGACTCCCACCTATTCGTGATCATGATCATGCAATTCATTTGATTCCAGGAAGTGTTCCTCCAAACATCAGGCCTTATAGATATCCTTACTTCCAAAAGAGCGAAATTGAACGTATGATTGCAGAAATGTTAGAGGCGGGTATAATTCAACCTAGTCAAAGTTCTTTCTCTGCTCGTGTAGTATTGGTACACAAGAAGGATGGATCATGGCGAATGTGTCCGGATTATAGGGAGCTCAATAAGCTCACCATTAAAGACAAATTTCCCATTCCTGTGATTGATGAATAATTGGATGAATTACATGGAGAAATTTATTTTACCAAGTTGGATCTTCGTTCAGGATATCATCAAATTAGAATGAAGACTGAAGATATTCCAAAAACAACATTTAGAACTCATGAGGGTCATTATGAATTTTTGGTCATGCCTTTTGGCCTTACCAATGCACCTTCTACATTTCAAGGGTTGATGAATTCCATTTTCAAACCCTTCCTTATAAAATTTATGCTAGTATTTTTGATGATATACTAATCTACAGCAGGTCTTGGAAGGATCATGTTGAACATGTTGACAGGGTGCTCAAACTATTGCAGGAGAAACAATTATATGCAAAAAAATCCAAATGTTTCTTTGGAGTACAAGGGGTGGAATATCTGGGTCATATTGTATCTCACGAGGGTGTTAAAGTAGACCCTAACAAAATTAAAGCCATTAAGGAATGGAAAGTCCCCACAACCATAAAGAAATTGTGAGGATTTCTTGGGTTAACAGGGTATTATCGCAAGTTTGTTAAGAATTATGGGAGAATAGCAACACCTCTAACAACATTATTGAAGAAAGATGCATTTTCATGGACTCCCGAAGCAACTAAGGCCTTTGAACGTCTTAAAGAGGCAATGTGCCTAGCACCGGTCTTAGCTACACCAGACTTCACAAAAACCTTTATTGTGGAATGTGATGCCTCAGGAAATGGAATTGGTGCAGTTTTAATGCAGGAAGGAAGACCCATTGCTTTTGAAAGTCGTCCAATCAAAGGAAATTATTTATAGAAACCTATTTATGAGAAGGAAATGTTAGCAATACTACATGCACTAAAGAAATGGCGAACTTACCTAGTGGGAAGACACTTCAAGGTAAAAACTGATCATGATAGTCTTAAACACTTTTTGGAATAAAGACTATCTTTAGAAGAGTAGCAAAAATGGGTCACAAAGATGTTATGTTATGACTTTGAAATAATATACAAAAAAGGGAAGCTAAATGTTGTTGCAGATGCACTCTCAAGAAAGAATGAAGAGGTGGAAGAATTTCTTTGTGAAATTTCTATTATCCAACCATATTGGATAACCGAAGAAAGAGATGAATGGAAGAAGGACAAAGAAGTGTGGACACTCATTCAAAATTTGCAGCAAGATCCTAGTAAATCCATTACATTTAGTTGGAAAAATAATTCCTTATGGTACAAAGATCGCTTATATCTTTGTAATAAGTCCCAACTAAAACAAAACATTCTTTTGGAATTTCACACTTCTCCTTTAGGAGGACACTCAGGATTTTTAAAAACTTACCACAGGGTCAAGAAAGAATTTTTTTGGGATGGCCTTAAATCTGATATTCAAAATTTTGTGGCGGAATTTTTGGTTTTCCAACAGAATAAATTTGATACAATTAAGACCCCGGGTTTTCTACAACCTTTATCCATTCCAATTCAACATTGGGAGGATATTTAAATAGATTTTATCATAGGTTTACCTAAGTCCGAAGGAAAGAGTTTCATCATGGTGGTAGTTGATAGACTTACCAAGTATGCACACTTTTGTGCATTATCTCATCCATTTAAAGCAAGTACAATTGCTACTACATTTATGGACACAATTCAAAAGCTACACGGGAACCCAAGGGTTATTGTGAGTGACAGAGATCCCATTTTTACTGGAAATTTTTGGACGGAGTTATTTTCTTGTTTCGGTACTCAATTAGCTCATAGCTCATCTTATCAACCTTAATCTAATTGTCAAATTGAGATAGTAAATAAATGTTTGGAAGGATATCTTCGTTGTTTTGTATCTGATAAACAAACATAATGGGTCAAGTGGTTACCTCTCGTTGAATGGTGGTATAACACTTCCTTCCATACTGCAGCAAAAATGACCCCATGTATGGCACTTTATGGATATCATCCACATTCATCACATGATCTTTAAGAGAAAATTCGTAGGTTCAAGAAGTTCAAGATCACATCGAGCATCAACAAGAAGTTCTCCAACTCTTAAAGGATAACCTGAATTTGGCACAAAATCGAATGAAACAACAGGCAGATCAACATCACAGCGAGAGAAGTTTTGATGTAGGAGACTGGGTATTTTTATGGCTACAACCATACAAAAAAATTTCCCTCAAGGAAGCTAAGAAGGATAATAAATTATCGCCAAAGTATTATGGTCCTTAAAAGGTATTGCAAAAGATTGGTACTATGGCATACAAATTGGAGCTTCCTGCTTCTTCACGAGAGTGCATTGCGTTTTTCATGTTTCATGCTTAAAGAAGGTTATAGGTGAAAATCTTCAAGTTCAAAAAATATTTCCAGAACTTGATGAGGAAGGAAAAATCATATTGGAACCTGAAGCAGTCACGGAAACAAGAACTCAACAGTTACGAAATCGATCAACTTCAGAGTATCTCATTAAGTGGACGAACTTACCCACTGAAGATTCTACATGGGAGGATGAGAATTTTATACAGAAGCACCCAAAGCTACTCAAGCATTGAGGAAAACACTTTTTTGAAGGATAGGGGCATGTTAGGTCCCTATATTACTAGTATAGTCCCTTATTGTTGTTATTGTAATCCCCTTATTGTTATTATTGTACCCATGTAACCCCCATATTGTTATTAATGTGCCCTTCAATTAATATTGTTAGGTCAGCTACGATTACATTGTGGCCCCACTAGGATTACATTGTGGCCCCATGGACTCCTATATATAGAAAGGAGGTTTTGTAATTTGTATCATCCAAGAGTTGTTCATTCATGTAATGTATTAGAGGTTTCCCCGTCGAAGTGGCTTATTTCTAAGGTTTTGATATCTTTTTTCTTCTATTTTTGGAGCTAGTTTCACAACATGATGAGGCTTTGTTTCTCAAGGAAAATTTTACAAGTGGTTTGCAAAGTTCTCGACACGTTCGAGGATGAACGTGTCGTCCCCAAGTGGAGCCAATGTTGTTTGGTTATCTCTCACCCCAAGTGATAAGAGAATTAAATTGAATAAAAGAAGAAAGGATAATCGGGGCAGGAAAGAATAAAGGTGGTATGTTTTAAATTTTTTTCATGTTAGGAGCATGTGCACAATACTTAAGGTTTTTAACAAATTAACAGAAGCGGGGTCATATTCATATACTGGATAGCCAAAGGTGAAGCCACACGTACACGGTTCTGGGGGTACTAAGGACGAGCAGGGTAAGTTGGAGGTCTACCCCCTGAAGCATATGACATCATGTGCAGGCAGGATGAATGGTAAATGTTTCTTGGGGTGTTGGAAGGGAACGTAAATATTTTCCAAACCCCACCAGAGTGTCGAGTGGACCCACCCAAGAGACCACTTGTTGCTCTATAACTAAAGATAAGGTAAGTCCTAGGGAAGGTGGTACGAGACCAGTACAAGCCTGACACCGGCACGTGGCATTCATATACCTGGAACCCTTAAGCCAATGGTCAATCACCACATGTTCCACTGTCGAAGTCCTGATGACGTCAGACCTACAGTTTTTGTTCTCACCTAATTCTCTGTAAAAATTGGGCCGATTTAACCCTGTCTCATTCCCCGATTAGGTAAAATATTTTTTTTTATGGGTTTTGTCATGCAGCTAAGGGTGAACTCCAAGTACCAGGTTATTTTCAAGTTTTGCGTCACTTTCCCCTCAGATTCCCTCACTATTTGCAGATATTTAGCCATTCCCTCGTCTCTTCGTTTTCCTTCAGTTTTTGTTTTTCCAATGGCCATGGGGAAGATGAAGTCCAGGAAGTCTCAGCCTGAAACCCCTTAAGCCTATGAAACCAGGACCATCCCTGGACCAAAACCCCTTATCGACGCTGACACCCGAATCCATGATCCGTCCTACCCTTTCAGTGCAACCCATATTAGACCTAGGTCATTCGAGAAGTATTTAAAGGGTCAAGATATGTTCAGAGTGGTTGAGTCAGGTTTTTACTATCAGATAGTGCCAGCCACACACCTAGTGCCCAAATTCATCAGTTGGCTCTGTGAATCTTCTGACGAGCATAGGGACTTGTTCTTGTCCCCTCAGGGAAATAAAATCTTTCACATCTCACCCGACCTCATAAAGAAATCCCTCTGTTTTCCCCATAGTCAATATTATGTTGAGTTCACCGAGTTATCTCTTTCTTGTCAGTTCTAAAACTTTCCATGGAGAGAGAAAAGTGACTTTCTCAGCCTTATATCTAGTGCTCACTTAACTACCATCCCATCCTCAGATGTGGTTCCATTGTCCTCCTTCATAGATGAGGTTCAACCAATATTGGCTCTTATCGCAGGGATGTTAGGTCTCAACAATGTTGAGCGTGTGTCCAAAGAATGCATAGTGATTTTGTGGCTTATGTCACAAAAGGGTACACTTTTGAATATTCCTGTGTTCCTTTCTTCCATGATTCAAAACCAGTTCCAAGAGTTATCGTCTATTGGGTCTTTCCAATTTTTCCCCTTAGTGTTTTACTTATTTATGTTTGAACATGCCGATAGGTTTGAGAACCTAGGCCTTGAAAGATATTTGAATACAAATTCCTAACCAAGAACGGTCTTAGAATGGAAATTTTCAGTTCGACGGCAGCCTGGGGGGAAGGGGTATATCTAGTTCATGAATGATTTCATGTCCATAGCCTATACCATTGTGCATGACAAGCATCGAATCTTTTCTGAGGAGAAGGAATGGCTACAATTTGAGAAGGAAGACAACACAGGGAACTATTACCTATATGACGATTACATTGAGATGAGGTTTATGGCATGGAAGTACCTCCTTATCATTTGTCGGTGTTTCCAACAATGCGCATCTTCACCCTCGAATACAAACGTCAAACCCTAAGAGTCGACTAGATCCACTTTGTACCTACGAAGAAGGGATATATTCTCAAACTCCCAACCTCAGTTGGCCCCTTCATCATAAACTCAAGGCATGCCCTCTCCACTTTGGAAATGTTGCTTCAAGCGATGGACCTACGACAAGGGAAAGTATGGCCATATGACTCGAACAACGTCCTTTTAAATAGAAAGAGGAAGATTAAGTCGACTGTTTATGTAAATGAGACTAGGCCCCTCGTTGAATGGAGAGCTAACCTTGATGCATGGCATTTGAATGCACAAATGGAAGCCGAGTCTTCAGCAGCAAAAGGAAGGGGCAAGAATGCATCCGCAGAGATAGAAAGAAGGGGGAAAGTAGATGAAGTGGGTGCTTATGGAAGCCTTGTGGGTATGAATATTGATGAGGAAATCCATCCCCACAAGAAACAGAGAACTGAGGGGCCAGAGGAGATCCCAGAGGAGCCATCTCAGGAGGATTTTCATAGATATGGGAGGCCTGATAAAAACATGGCAGGATTCACAGTAGCTCTTGATGACGCCTCTTCATCAGGCCCTTCTGGGATATCACAGGCAGTTTCAATTAGACAAGTAGAAGTGAGGGAAGAAATAGGTACCAGGAATAGGGCAACGAGAAGCAAGCTAAAGGCTGAATTAGCTGGGTTTATTGAAAAATACCATACTCGACTCACTATTGAGCTAAACATGGATAAAGAGCAGCTCATAATCGCTATTCAGTAGGCAGTGTCTCATCCTCTAGCCGATGGGTCCTACTGCTGAGCCTTAGAGATTGCGCTTAACTTGAATAATGTCCCCCTGACAGATAAGCTTGGCTTACATCAATGTGTTGGATACATGTTGCATGACGAGGTAGTGAAACTAGCACTTGCCTTGAGAAAATTGGAGGATAGGCACAATGATTTTCTGGAGGAGCAGAAAAGGGAAAAATCTAGTGCCAGAGCCATCCAACTGGAGACCCTCAGGAAGACTATAAAATAAAAAGGGTGAGACCCAGACTCGGTGCGACAGAAGCTTCTCATTGACCTACAAGCCCAGAATTCTGAGCTAAGAAAGAAGCTCAATGTACCCAGCAGTGAACATGTGCAGACTGATGAGTTGGTCCAAATGGAAAGGGAGAAATCAGCTCTCACTGATTCTCTGGTCAAGCACCAGGAGGACATTGCTAAAATGATATTTGAGATTTCAATTTAAAACAGAGATTGTCTGGTTTGCAGACGGAATGGGACCAACATGTGTGCATGGCTCCGACATCTGACGTGCCTGGAACTATGACAGAGCAACTGACCAACGCTCTATCTGACTTAAAAGTTTCAGAGAACGAAGAAAATATAGCCTGCCAACGAATAGTGGAGGTTGAAACTACACTAGAAGCAAAGCAGAAGGAAATTTCGTTCTTATAGACGCAGGTCAAAAAGTTGCAAAAAGAGAAGCAGGCGCAAGAAAAATCCATCAAAGAATTGAATGCTTGGATAAAAGGTAACATGACACTTTTGGAGGCCAAACGTCTCATATGTACTAATATAATGACCAAGGTCCGGAAACACTGGAATTTCCTCACTTTGATGGAAGCCAAGAAAATCGTGGTTCGCACTTTTGGAGGGAAATTACAGGAGGGACATGCAAAAGGGGAAGAAAAGGTCACTACAACTCAGAAGTACATCCAATACCGGAACGAGCTCAGTCTAGAGGAGTTACTTTCTCAAGGGATCCCTAACAATTTCAGAAGGGTGATGGAAGTCAGAAGGGTAATCGAGAAGGAAAGTGCTCGCATGAATGCACTAAATGGCCTAAAATGGTTTTCTAGTGGAGTGGAACGGTTCGAACAAGAATGGAATAAGTTGGTGGAGGTAGGCCTCCCATCATGTTGGCACCCTGACACAGCTGCTTTCCTCGAACTGACATCCTATGAACAGAAAGTGATGGATGAAATGAATGATTTCCCCTCTGAGAATATTGCCCGCCTAAAAGTCGAGAAAATCATAAACGCTCTAGGCAAAGAATTATTCCTTCTCTGCCAGGTCAGAAATTTTTTATCTATTCAAGTGGATTACATCGAACTCATAGACATACAGGCACTGGTTGAGACATTTTCCACGATGCCAGCTCTGGGGGAATAAGTGTGGAAAAAATGTAGTGAGCATGCTCGTGTTATAGCTCCCACACCCTCTCAATGGTCTTTGTCTATTTTTGGCCACAAAATGAGCTCATCACTGTCATCAATTCGGCCACCTCTCCAGACATCATGCACTCTATCACACTGAAAAACTTGAAACTCATGATGTGGCCCATGTGACCTTTTTACTTTTATTTCTTAAGTTTGTAATATTGGGTGAAATCTTGATTTCACCTTATACATTTTCTATTTTCAATTTACTGTTGTTGTTTTAGTTAAGATCCTCGCCTAGGCCACAATATATGTGATGAGATGTCGTTTCCTCATCATTATTTTGTTTTTTTTTATAGAGACCCAAAACAGAAAGATATTTTGGGGAATATTTTTTCTAAGAAATATCTTTTGCAAAAGCTCAGCTGAAAGCTATAAAGGATAGAATCAAAAGCTAAGACAGGGTTCCAAATTTTCCAGAACAGAGACTGCTAGTCATGAATGTTCTCTTTTGTAAATTTTTAAAGAATTTTCACTGTATATGTTGAAAGATCCCGTGGGGAAATTGAAGCGGAGTTTTTCCGTTGTGTTGTGGATTCCTTATGAGATAAGTTACAGTTTGTTTCCCTCTGTTATGCATTAATACAAATGTTTGTGGTATTCCCATTACTCACTTTGTATCATAAGCTTTCAGAATGCGAGTGTTGGTTATTTAGATGTGAATTTATCTGTGTAAAGGTACTCATATCTATTTGTCTATTTCACTTTAAATATGGCTTGAAGCACGATATTTTGTTCATGTTTTACATCACATTCACCATCTTTCTTCTAATATTAGCTTAGGTGGATTCTTATGCTAGAATAAGCGTGTTTGTTGTTAATATTTCCTTCTTTTGTTGTCGTTGTTTCCACACCCATTTATTTTGATAATTGTTCACTGATTTCATGTTTGGCTCTCCTCATAGCATTTAAATTCAGGTATGCCTTTGATGTATGCTTTTTGACCCTTATGTTCTGCTACTGGACGTCATTATTATCTACTCTTTGTTTTTGATGTCTTGGTCCCATCCTAGAAAACTCTAAATCATTTTCATAACAAGAGGTCTTATATGATCAAGTTGATAAACTCTTCCTAAAACCTCTTGGCATAATATGTCCCAGGCACTGGTCTTTAACAACTCAGGGTTATCTCTAAGAGTTACAACAGGTTGTATGTCAGGATGTGTGTCAATGTGTTGTTCTATGATAGTGGGGCTAAGCCTTAGAATTTTTGAATAATCCCATGTGAAGATGTCCTTGTACTCTTGTAACGAGTTTGTATAAGAGACTACCTCATCTGGGGAGCATGCTGCCTCTAGTGAGATTTATTTTATTTTTCTTGGTTTTCTCGAGATATTCACCTTAATGGTTGGAGAAATATTTGACATATCCCCTTCGTTAAATGCATCGGGGACTGGGATGGGATTTTTGAACTAGTATACCTTCCCATATGGGAGGGAGTATTTAGATTCAATGAAGTATTTCTCTTGGGTTTCTCAGTTGTTAGGTCCAAATGCTTTTTTCTAGAAGATAAAATGAGCGGTGATGCATTGATTCCCATAGAAAATCTAGTTCCATCATTGCCTAAATAATATCCTCGTCTGAATGAAAGAAGACGTCTAGGGGGAAATGGTTTATGTGAGGCTATGAGGAATTGGTTCAGGCCCATACATGAATATGTTTCCATAGTTGATACTATGGAAAAAAATAATGTTGATAGGGTGCAGACTGGTTGATTTTGCACCATCGATGGTAAAACTACTATTGTAGTTGAAGCAGTTTCGACACCATGAAAGATGAGAAGAAAAAACGAGTCATAGTTCCCATGCATGATGAGAATAATCATATATGATGTTATGTGTCGTTGACGTTGAATGGTAGAGTAATTTCTGTTGTAGTGGTTTGTTTGAGAGAAAAGGCGTGCTCTTCTGGCAGTGTACTAAGGGTACTTGCGCTTTCCTAGATTTGGAAGATGAATTGAGTGCAGAGGTATCGAAATGTTTCCATTAATAGGCATCGCTCTGTTTCATGATTGTGACTTGCATAAATGGTCCATGGTGTCAAGGTGCCTATTGAGTAGATGGTGTGAGAACCAACGCTACTCTTTGTGCTCGAAGTGGATGCTCTAAGATGATTGGGCATTGGGTCATTTTGGCGCTTTTTCCATATTTGAGTCTTTGGTTTTGGTTGGGATAGCTCTTCTAGGGAGTTTAGACTCAAATCATCCCTTGATGCTCGTAGCCTTGGGAGGTATTCATAGTTCATAATATGGTAGAATTTTGAGAAAATCCTACAATAGAAACGTGTGATATTCTCTTGATTAGAGAGATTTATCTGTGGGATGGTGGTGACCATGCGAAGACTTTCAGTGAGCTTCATTAGTTCCTGAAATTGATTGACCTTGTGGTTGTTTCTATCACACAAAACACATGTCGTTCTTGGCCAGTTTTGGGTCCTGCTAGGACGATGGGTCTTCTTAACCTTCCTAGGGTTTTGGTAATGATGGGGGGCAGGATGCCTTGGTTCTAGACAAGTTACCTCCGGGTATTGGGTAACCAATGAGCGTATGGTTTCTAACAAAGGTCGAAATTGGGATATGTAAGTACAATGTCGATTGTGATGGTTGTTGTGAAAAATCTGACAAGACTGTTTCTCTTCAGTTCTCCACTCCCTTTGGACTGCTGGAGTAATTGGGTACCATTTGCGGAATGATATTAAATCCAGACATTGGGTGACAAAATGGGTGTGTGCATTGTATAATGCGTAGGCCAGGTTTATCTGTGGAGGGTGGTTGGGGGTGATGATGTGCCCCCTTGTTGGCCATTTTTCTACTTACATGAAAAAATGGACTTGGTTTCCTCATTTTCTTGAGTTATCAAACTTTCCATGGATTTCGAATCTAATATGTATACTACAGCGAGGCATGTTATGGCTTGGTGTAAAAAATTTAACGTCGAACGAAATCAGTGGATGTAAGGACAGTGCCGAACTATGTGGTCTCCTGAACACACTCATCATGAATATTGGACTACTCAGAAGCCGTCGCAGTATACTGGGTTGACAGGGTACCATCTTTGGAATAGCTCTATAGCTACACAGTCAGCAATGACGTCATATCATTCATCATAGAGTGCACAGAGCTGTACTAGAGCTTGAGGGCGATTACAGGGGAGGCAGTTGTTCCGGTGACCATCGCTTGTTGGACACATACAATATGGTCCTTTTTTCTTCCGTCCCTTGAGTTGTAGTATTGTTCGTGGATTCCATGTCTGATCTGGTTAAGTCAGGGTTTTCAGTGATGAATCATTGCATGAAATCCAAAAAACACTGGAATCGATGGATATGGGGACAACAGTGCACATGGTGGTTGCTGCAAAAAATATGACACGTATGTTGTTGATTCCAAAATATTTTTATTTGGGAAATGTGAGGGACCTGGTAAAAATAGTTAAGCAAAATTAACTCGAGACACTATGTGACTAAGTGGTCAGGCTTGTTGCACAATGAAAAAACTAGGGCCTGCAGAGTGGCCTCTATTTGTTGTCTTTGGTCCATTTGGGTGAATGTGTATGAGAAGTTTGTAGGATCCTCTCGTAGGTATAGTATGGTTTTAGGTTTTCCCTTGTCCATTTTCATGGGTGGATCTGAGCGGTCCTGTTAGTAAGATTTCTATAGGGCTTGCAGTGCATCCCTATATCATGGCATCATTGGGAAATGGTGGGTATAATGCCCATAATGGTCGCATATGGTGCATGCATGGTTGGTGCGCAATTATTTCGCTTGGTTTTTTGTGGTTTGTTCCTTTTTATGGGAACTTGAGGTCACAAAATTTATTTCAATGTGTAGAAGAGGTTTTAATTCATCTAAATCCAAGAAAATATTAGTAGGATGGCCTACAATATCACATAATGCACAATGTTGTAATGCCCTAGGTATTTCGGGGTTTTCAACTTCCATTTTTTGTTTTTGTTTTTCTTGGTCGCATTAGCTAGCGCTGCTACGGGCATTTCGTTAACCATTGTGGCCTCCTGAGGGGCGATAAGGATTATCCATTTATAAGTGATGCTAGGACTTCCTAGCATGGTTGGGGGAACCAAATACCACACAGGTATTGTGAAAGCCATGTTTGGCAATGCTATAGTTTCCTAGACTTTCTTTGACACAAAACTAGGTGGGGGGTATAAAAATGGGGTTTGCACGATGGCGTAGGGTAGGAATATCATGCTAGTGGCTTTGGTTTCTGTATTACATGTTTCCATATCTGGGCTAGTTTCATTGTTTGATGAGAGCATCATGCACACCAGTTCCCCCGTGCTTTTTGGGGCTCCATCTGGTATGATAGCAGGATCTCCTAGGAATGATCCTATGATCAATGATGGTTTGAATTGGCTAGGTCTAGATTCTGTCTATCACGTAAGTAGTTTTGTAGTTGTGTCTACGTATGGTAATACGACATCCAGAGTCATCATGGGTTTATTATCATAGTAGGTAAGTTGGTCGATGGTGATGATCTGCTTGTCATGGAGGAAAATAATCACCGGAAAGACAAAGGACTTTATTGTAGTCATTGTATACATATAACTCTACCCGAGGAGTATATTGTAGTCTAGTTGTGCTTCCAAGACTTCAATGTATATAAGTACTATCTTTTCAGCCAGGTTTATAGGGAAATTTTTATATAGACTAATGGGGGTGAAGGGTGATCGTTGTATTCTCTAAGAATGATGTCATATGGTTTCAATTAATGAAATCCTAAATTTTTCCAAACGGATATGGAAATAATGCACATCGATGCTCCTTCATTAATGATGCATTGGTGTATGGTGATTTTCTGGACTGACACTGGTATTTGGAAGGCGAGCAGAGAAGGAAGCATGGGGCTTGCTTTTTCTAGGTAAAAAACCATTAGGCGCGAATTGTAGGGGTAAATTGCACGTAATGCAAAAAGTAGGGCTTTCTGTTTTCATGGGCATTATTGTAGGACTTCTAAGAATGACATGGAAACAGGTGATTGTGCTAAATAATCCACTATGATATAGTTATGAGAAAATATGGAGTGATGTCCTATGCACCTGGTTGGCCCCTTGACCGTATTCGGAAGGGGATCTATAGGTACTTTGGATGTGGTTAACGGTGAAGTAGGAGCACTTTTGCTTGTACTTGATGGGTTGGTTTTCGGGGGGGGGTCATAGTTCCTATTCCTTTTTTGGAAGAAAATTTATTCGTCAGTCATGTAAATTTTATGGATTCCGCCTTTGGTATTGTTTTGGGGTGGTTTTGGTTGTTGGGTGTTAACCAATCCTTCATGGGGGAAAGGCTCCCGCATTACATCAGGTTTTTGAGTAGGCCCCCCTTGTCCACGGTTACCCTAAATTTTTTTGATTTCAGGGAGTTCGGGATAGTTGTGAGTGTAATGGTCGTATTCATCACATATGGAACAATAATTATTTGTCCTTACAATAGATCTCTTATTTTTCACTTGGGAGTTTTTATTTGGCTTCTAGTTTTGATTTCGGTTGGGGTTTACCCTATATTGAGATAGCGGGGGGTGTTGTTTATTACTTCCCCCTATCAAGAGTCTTCCTTTTGTTTTTTCCTAGGCTTCTTTTTTGCGATGTTAGGAGGGCTATTTCATTTCTCCTGGTCGTAATCCTAGCGTTGTTGATCCTGGGATGGTTACACTAGGTTCACCGACGCGTTGTTTTGCAGTGGTGGATTCTGTGCGGGGAAAGGGGGATATAGGTTCTGTTGTCCCTGGTTGGTGTAACATTGTTGGGGGGATCTCTTCCATCATAATTCCTAGCTGAGTATTGGTTCCCCTCTAAGGGAGGGTATGAGCCTCCCTGTTGTTGATGATATGGCACTACCCTATTCATCATATTATGAAAAGGTGTAGATTGACTTTGGCGGTAGCCAGGTTGCATCACATTATGGGTAGAATCATATGAATATCCTAGTTACTAGATACTACTGGCTAGATGACCTTGAGTCAAGGATCCGATCAAATAGTCTACAATATTCAACATGCTTGGTAACTCTATATAATTTTGCAAGCATGGGTCGTTTCATAGGACATTGTAAATATATCCTGACTGGGTGTAAATGAGTTCAAGCTACTGGGATTTGCTAATGGCATCCTCTTCAGAGGTAGGTTTCTATGTCACCACATATTTTGAGATATCTGCTGTGAGAGTTTTCAAAAACAAGTCCATCAACATTTTATCGTCGAGTTTGGCTTAACACAAACTACGACTTCACTGCCATTCGTGGAGATGCTCCGATATATGGGGGGCTGGCGTCTTCCTAAAATGAGTCAGAAATTCCATTCTCGAATCATGGTGAATGGGTAGCTGAAAATAAGTGAGGAACGCGGTAGTGAGGGAGCTAAAGGTTCCATGTGAAGAAGAAGGCTTCTCGACATACCATTTCGTCGTAGGCCCTATTAGGGTGTATTGAAAAATTCTCAGTCGAATAGCATCATCAATGATACTGATGGACGAACACCATAGGTGGAAAGTCATAATGTGATTTCCTGGGTATTCCAATTTCTTCCTTTCAAATTTTGGGATATCTGAAGGGAGCTTCATGGGCATGGGAGGCCAATTAAGTCTTTGTGTAATGGGGTCATTATTTAAATGTTTTAGATCTAGAATATTCAAAGATGCAAGGAAGGGTAATTGAGTATTGACTACCATTATGTACTATGGAAACACAGGTGTTTGAGTGTGATGGTTTATGGGGCGTTCCTGGGGAATATTACCTTGTGGCGTACCCTAATGAATGTTTTACTGACTCCCAAAATGGGTAGGGATATTTTACCCTCTGGGGGTTGTGGGGGAGTTTAGTTTGGTGACCCTACTGGGGTTTCCATTGGTGTGGTGTTGGGTGAAACTTGGGGGTATCCAATCACACATGCCCCGATAAAGGATGAACTGATAATGGTGGAAGTGTGTCGTCTTTGACGCCTAAATGGTGAAAGACCTGGCACTCCTCCCTCTAATGGGAGGAGGTCCAAAAGGTGCCTAGATCGACAAGGTCCTGTTGGTTCCGTTATGGTGTCGACTAGCTTAATGTTGGTGATACGTTTGATTTGTTGGAGGAAGGAAGATTTTTATCAAAGAAAATATGATCACATGCATAATAAAAAGTGAAAAAGGAAGAGGTAAGTTTTCCTTTAAATTAACCTATGTGATCAAGCAAGAAAAAGATATGGTTTTTTTGTTTTGCGTATGATACTCAAAAGCCTAAATATACATAATCATCCTTACACTCTCAATCTAACTGGGCCTTGTGAAGATATCTTCTGATGGGTACTGGGGCTAACACATGGAAAGAATTGGTGATGCATTTCAGTAGCCGAAGAATCGACCGAGGTAATGGTAAGAGGATCCAGTGTTGCCCGCACAGTCACCTATAGGGCAGGATGCCCTAGTTTTGGACAGTGGTTGTCATTGATGTCAGCCCAAGCATCACTAAGGGCTACCCCGATCTTGCATGGGAATTTTGACCTACCAAATTACTATATTCCAATTCATGGATATTTTTTTATGGTTTCTAATTTTCGATATGTTTCCATTGATATATGGCACGCCACGTAATTCTTCACGGTTTGAGAGATATTCATGTTTGAAGTTAGTAACCCCAATTAGTGGGATAAAACCCCATGGGGTTGTGGAATGAAACTAATAATTGGTTGTGGTCATTGGAAAATAAATCATTAGTAATTTTTAAGCTCCTAAAATCTCTCCCACATTCACTTGTTGAAGACTCTCTCATCCTAAGCATTTATATAAATTGTTATCCTCGTATTCTCCTCCTGTAGGGATTTTGCTACTCGAAAGAGGTCATCATGGAATTTTTGCTATACCTTTTATTCTACGAAGTTTGAGAAGTTGAAAGTTTTATGAGGAATTTCTTGTATAAATTGCAAATAAAGGTGCGCAATATTTTCGGAGATATGATCTGTTGAAGTTAGTGTTTTTGCAGGCTCTTTATCTTCATCTTAGAGAAGTGGCCTTGGGAAAATCGTCATAAATATCTCTCTGATGTATCAAATTCGAATTTTGTAAAATGTAAAGGATAGTGCACGGAATTTAGTTTTCCATGTAACAATTTCAGAGTTGAATGAGGAGACAGTGACATGTGGCATGTTGTACAAGTTCGCTCTACGAAACCAAATCATAATTAGGTTATTACGAGAGATTGGGCATAACTTTGCCTTGAAGAATCCAAATTGGGTCAGGCCTGTGGAATTGGAAAGAAGACTCAGAGGACCAGTACAAGACCAAAAATCACATATTGTAGATCTGAAATAATGGAGATACACCAGATTCAATATCGAGCTCCTAGAAGGCAAGAAAAAGCTAGATCATGTGTTGTTAAGGGCTGCAAAGGACCAGAATTTCTAGGGTAACAAAGAAAAGCAAGGTGCAACAGAGATAAGCTCTAGGTAAGTATATTCTATATATTCATATTCATCTCTTAATTGCATTAGGTTCCTTGTATTCTTTTTTTTTTGTTTAACACTAACATATGCTTTGCAGCATGAGGTAAGTTTTGCTATTATCATGTCACGGGTATTTCCTTGAAGAATTTTTGCAGGTATTATATATTCATCAAGATAAGACTCAATGCATGATCTAATGTTCTGAAGAGTAATAAAGGGTAGCATGACAAGAGAAACAATCAAGGTGCAGAAAAACAACAAGAAGTTCACCACATGAAGTCCTCAAGTGGGCAGCACTTCATACAATCATTGTAAAGGTATCATTGCACTGAGTCATTCTAAGAGAATCATTGTAAAATTTGTACTAGTGTCTATCTAAAAAGAATTGAAGAGGCAGTGTGGGGAGGTCTAGGATCATCATTAGGTGGTTGTGTCATAGTTGGGGTTATGGTCTATTATGTCTTCTTCTTCTACATCATTCTTTATCATTGTAAAGTGGATCATTTTCCCTGGTACGAGAGTCCATTCTTCCTTTATTATTCTATAGGGTGGTAGGGTGGCGCTAGGCTGGCACATGAAGTCACCAACAAGTTCAAGCCTGTGAAAAATTCAACGTGGTAGGGTGGTTCTGGGGTGAGTTGCAGCTCATTGGGTGTTGGGGCATCTGTTCAGTTGACTACTGAAGAATCTCGGGCATTGGAGCATCGATTTGGTGGGAATTGGAGAAGAATGCATTTCTAGACTCTAGTAAGTTGGATCTTTATTTTCAATTGGAGTTGAATATTAAGTAATTATTAGAAAATCATTCAGGTGGTTTTTTTCCTAGAGGGATTTTTGACCTTAAAAACTGTGTGCATTTTTTTTCCTTTTGTTCACTGTTATCATTGTACAAACACTAATACTAATTGAAGATTATATAATTCTATAAAATATTAATAATAATACTAATTGAAAGGAATACTGATTCACCCACCCCCCCCCCCCCCCTCTCAGTATTTCCAACAATTGGTATCAAAGCTTAATTCCTTTAATAGCAATTTAACAACTAGAAGGATTTCATGGACCATACCAAGAATGGTGTACCTTTGTTCAATGAAAATAATTATGCACTTTGGAAAGGAAGAATGTAGGTCTATCTCTTGGCATAAGGTTACGAAGTATGGGACAGTATTCAAAATGGCCTTACACCAACCGCATATGAACTAGGTAAGAAGGATTTGGTAAATGATGCAAAAGCAAAGAATATTATTATCAGTGGACTTATTGAATCTGATTATCATAAGGTGTTTGGTTGTAAAATGACCAAAACTGTATGAGACAAGCTTGAGAATATATATGCATGTGATTCAAATGTCAAAGGATAAAAGCTTGAAATCTACAGAGAAAAAGTTGAGTAACTCAGAATGAAAGAAGATGGCAACATTGCTACATACTTCCAACATGTTGATGAAATAACCAACACTCTGGAAGGATTGGAAGAGCCTGTTGACAAGAAGACTATTATATGAAATATTATTAGAACGTTTCCAGGGAGATTCAACCCAAAGGTACCGGTCTTAGAATATAGTGCAAATCTAGACAAACTCAACAAAGAGGAATTACATGGAGTTATCATAGCATATGAAATGAGACTTGAAGAAGAAGAGGGTACTCCACATCTAGAAACTGCATTCGATGCATCTAAGAAAAATAATAAGGAAAAAAAACCTTCAAAGGAAATGACTTGAACATGCAAGTCTGAAGAAAAGGAAGATTATGAAGAAGGTCTTTCAGATGGAGAATATGCTTACTTTACGAGAAAAATAAAAATTGGTAAGGGAAAATTCAAAGGTAAACTTCCATTGATATGTTTTGGTTGTGGTGAGGTTGGGAATTTCGCAACAAAATGTCTGAACAAAAGTGATGGAAAATCAAGATAAGAGAAAGGCTTTAAGAAATTGAACAAGAAAGGAAAAAAGAAAGGATTCAAAAGGAACTTTATCTCTAAAGAAGATAGCTCATTATCCGATGAAGACAATGACAATGAAGAAGAATTCAATGAGAGAGTATTGTTTATGGCCAAGCACAATAAACAAGAGGTATAAAATAACAAAGAAGAAGGCTTGACCATAGAATAATTTTCAAGGAGGAAATCAAGCTTATAAAAGAGCTCAAGGCTGAGAAGATTCGTTCTAATACTCTTGAAGAACAAGTTCAAGGTCTCAAAATTGAATTTGAAGAACAGAAATGTATTGAAGAGTCAATTGAAAATAAGTTGGAAGAAAGAAACCAAGAAAGGGAAGCATTAGAAGCCAAAGTAGTCTCACTGCGTAAGGAAGTGAAGAAGGGAAAAAAATCCAAAACTATTCCAAGAACTCAAGGGCATTGGAAGAAATCATCAACAATCAATGATATTACAACGATAAAAATGGCCTCGATCACAAATAAGAAGAAGAAGGACCTTCTACAACAAAATACAATGAACCTATGATATTTGACATGCATGTAGACTTGATTGGACAAGATTCGCAAGAACGGCCTTGGAAGACAATTCCCCAAGGAAGAATTCCATCCAGGTATCAACATAGTTTTCATGGCTATTGTTATTCATGTGGAAAATTTGGTCATAAAGCTATACAATGTCGCACGTACCCTTGGAACCAATAAAATTCTAGGAGATATGTCAAATATGAACCTCCTAGGGCTCAAAAAAATATCAATAGATTTGAAAATTTAAGAAATAAAATGAAATGTTATAAATTTAGAAACTTTGGACACATAGCCAGAGAATGGAGACTTGAAAATCCTTCAGAAGAATCTTCGAAGCCGTAGAACGACCGAACATGAAATAAGAAGAATACTGATAATTGTACTCTCGCTCTCAAGGTTCAAAATAACAAAGATGTGTGTTATGTTGATAGTGGGTGCTCAACGCATATGACTGGAGATAGAAGGAAATTTGTATATATGAAAGAGAATAAGGATGGAACCATATCCTTTGGAAATGATGGATCTTCAAAGGTTATAGGATCAGGTACCATCACTCTCATAAGAAAATATGTTCTAGCCAAAAATGTTCTATTGGTTGAAAACATGAATCACAATCTACTTAGTGTTGTACAGATGTGTGATCAAGGACACACAATGCCATTCAACCCGAAAAAAATGTGAAATCAGGAAAGGAAGGTATGGTAAAATTTTCGCTACAGCAAGTCGAGCTCCAAACAACATATATGTTGTAGATGAAGCAACTAAAGCATGTCTACTAGCTAAAGAAGATGAAATATGGTTATGGCACAAACGAATGGGTCACATACAATTTGACAATCTTGTGAGGATAAGAAAAAAGGAAGAAATACGAGAAATGTCGAAAATCTCAAAAATTTCCAACACACTATGTGAGGCCTATCGACATAGCAAGAAGACAAAATTTGAATTTAAAACAAAATAACACTTTGCATCACATCCTTTGGAATTGATAGATACTGATCTATGTGGTCCTGTGAGAACAAAAGGCTTAGAAGGAGAATTATATTTCATGTTAATGATAGATGACTATACCAGGATGACAACTGTCAGTTTCCTAAAGAAAAAATATGAAGAATTTGAGTGCTTTAAGATCTACAAGGAATTGGTCGAAAATGAAACTGATTTGAAAATAAAGTTTCTAAGATCAAATAGTGGTGGAGAATGCACTTCCAAATTATTTCAGCAATAATGTGACTAAAATGGACTAACTTTCAATGACATGAACACCTCAACAAAATGGGGTTGCTGAGAGAAATAACATAACCGTATAGGAAATGGGTAGAACAATGTTGAAGGACTCAAAATTGGATGAAAAATTATGGGTTCAAGCAATTGATATGACAGTCTTCATTATCAATCGAAGTCTTCTTAGAAATAATTGCAACAAGAGCCCATATGAATTATAGAAAGGAAAACTGGCTAATGTAAAATATTTCAGAATCTTCTGGAGAAAATGTTATATCAAAAGAGAAGATCAAAAGTTGGGTAAGTTTGAATCACTTGTTGACGAAGGTATCTTTGTTAGTTACTCACGCAAAAGAAAGTCTTATAAATGCTATAATATAAGACAAAAAAATATTGTGGATAGCATAAATGTTACATTTGACGAAGAGGGTGTTCTAATGAATAATTATGAGGACCTAGAATCTTTGAAACTTGAGACAGAGACTGAAAACGACATAGAGAAAAGACTAGAACAAGAAGAAATTGTCAACCAGGAAGATGTAAATAATGATCATCAAGATATATACAGGAACAGGAACAAGAAGGTCCTCCAAAGAGAACAAAGGAATGGATTCAAAAGAACCATCCATCAAATAAAATCATTGGTGACATAAAAAAAGGTCAACAACTTCGTTCATCACAAGAAGCTCACATTGATTTTCTAGCAACCTTTGAGCCTAGTAGTTTTGAGGAAGCCAACCAGAATGAACATTGGGTAGCAGCTATGAATGACGAATTGGATCAAATAGAGAATAATAACACATAGGAATTAGTTCCATGACCAAAAGATAAAAATGTCATTGGGACTAAATGGGTGTTCAGGGAAAAATTGAATGAAGATGGGCAGGTTACCGGAAACAAATCAGGATTGGTTTGCAAAGGCTATGCACAAGTGGAAGGAATTGATTTCGATGAAACATTTGCACCAGTTGCTAGAATGGAAAGCATCTAGATGTTTCTCGCCTATGCATGTTCAATAAAAATGAAAGTCCACCAAAAGGATGTTAAGTTAGCATTCCTAAATCGTGAATTAGAAGAAGAAGTTTACATCGAACTACATGAAGGTTTTCTACTATCATAAAAATAAGACTATGTTTGTAGGTTAAAGAAGGCTCTATATGGTCTAAAGCAGGCTCCCAGAGCATTATATGCTCGTCTTGATGGATATCTATATCAATGAGGGTTCAAGAAAGGTACTGTTGATAGCAATATTTATGTACAAATAGATAAAGATAATTTAACAATCGTTGAGGTATATGTGGATGATATAATATTTTGTAGCAATGATGATCGACTAAGTAAGAACTTTGATACAAAGATGCAAAGTGAGTTCGAGATGTCTTTACTTGGTGAGATGACATACTTCTTAGGGCTTCAAATATCTCAGCAAGAGAAAGGAATATTTATATGTCAAGCCAAGTACATCAAGGAAATTCTCAAGAAATTTGAAATGGAAGATTGAAAAATCATCCTTACTCTGATGGTAACAGGTTGCAAATTGAGCATAGACAACTCATCTAAGGATGTGGATCAGAGGTTTTACAGATCTATGATTGGTAGTATTCTATATCTAACAACATCTCGACTAGATGTTATGCAAGCAATTGCACAAGTAGCAAGATTCGAAGCAGCACCTAAATAATCACATATTATTGCCATCAAAAGAATTCTTCGATATCTAAAGGGCACAATAGAATATGGCTTGTGGTATCCCAAGGGTAACAATATCATTATTTAATCCTTTAGAAATGTAGATTGGGTAGGAAGCGTTGATTATTGTAAGAGTACTAGTGGAGAAATATTCTATATAGGTGGTTGTCTTGTATCCTGGTTGAGAAAAAAGAAAACCTTAACCTCGTTATCTACAGCGGAAGCATAATAAATTTCAGTTATAACTTGTTTTTCTTAAGTCCTTTGGATGAAACAAACTTTTCAAGATATTCAAGTACAATTCAGTGAGCCTATTCCCATCTTCTGTGATAAAACCAGTGCCATTAGCATCTCTAAGAATCCTGTCATAAATTTAAAAAAAAAACACATTCCAATCAAATATCATTTTTTTAGAGAACAAGTCGTTGAAAAGAATATCAAACTTGAATATGTTGGTACAAGAGAACAAATCACTGATATCTTCACTAAACCTTTACCTTGTGAAGAATTTGAATATCTTCACCAGAAGCTTGAGATTTTCCCAAGTTCTCATTAGATTTTCCTTATTCAAAAAATAAAGGGGGAGTGGAAGTGTGTATAGGTCCGTCGAATGGTTGTGTGTCAGGGGTCGTTACCCTTTGACATTGATGTAAAAGGGGGAGAGAATGTTGTAGGAATAGGTGTCATGATCGCATGGGGAGTACTTGTGTTGCCATCAATGCTAAAGGGGGAGACTGTTGATCAGTGGTTGTCATTGATGTCAACCCAAGAAGCACCAAAGGCTACCCAAATCTTGCATGGGAATTTTGACCCACCAAATTACTATATTCCAAGTCATGGACATTTTTTTATGGTTTCTACTTATTGAGATGTTTCTGTTGATATATGGCATGACACGTAATTCTTCATGGTTTGAGAGATATTTATGTTTGAAGTTAGTAACCCCAGTTAGTGGGCTAAAGCCCCATGGGGTCGTGGCATGACACTAATAATTGGTTGTGGTCATTAAAAATTCAGTAATTAATAAATTTTAAGCTCCAAAAGTCCCTCCCACATTCACTTGTTGAAGACCCTCTCATCCTAAGCATTTATATAAATTGTGATCCTTGTATCCTCCTCTTGTAGGGATTTTGCTACTCGAAACAAGTCATCGTGGAATTTTCGCTATACCTTTTTTTCTATGAAGATTCAGAAGATGAAATTTTATGAGGTGAAGAAAAAATCCTAAGGAAGCTCTTGTAAAACTTTTAGATCATGGTGCGCAATATTTTCGAAGATATGATCTGTGGAAGCTAGGGTTTTTGTAGGCTCTTGATCTTCATGTCAAAGAGGTAACCTTGGGAAAATCATCATAACTCTCTCTCTGAGTATCAGATTGGAATTTTGTAAAAATTGTCGGAAAGTGCACGAACTGTAGTTTTCTGTGTAACCATTTAAGAGCAAAGTGAGGAAACTGTGACACATGGCACGCCTTACAAGTTCGTTCTACTGAACCATTCCATAATTAGGTCATTGTGAGAGATTGGGCATAAATTTTCCTTGAAGATTCCAAATTGGGTCATACCTATGGCATTGGAAATAAGACTCAGAGTACTAGTACAAGACCAAAAATCACATATTGTGGATCTGAAATAATAGAGATACACTAGATTCAATATCGAGCTCCTAGAAGGAAATAAAAAGCTAGATCATGTGCTCTCAAGGGCTGCAAAGGAATAGACTTTCTAGGGTAGTAAAGAAAAGTAAGTTGTAGCAAAGGTAATCTCCAAGTAAATATATTATGTATATTCATTTTCATTTCTTAATTGCATTAGGCTCTTTGTATTCTATTTTTTTTTGTTTAGCACTAACATATGATCTGCAGGATCAGGTAAGTTTTGATATTATCATATCATGGGTATTTCCTTGAAGGATTTTTGTAGGTATTATATATTCATCAAGATAAGAATCAATGCATGATCTAATGTTCTGAAGAGTGAGAAAGGGTAGCATGAAAAGAATAGCAATTAAGGTGCAGAACAATAGCAATAAGTTCACCACATGAAGTCTTCAAGTGGGAAACACTGCATACAATCATTGTAAAGATATCATTGTACTGAGTCATTGTAAAAGCATCATTGTAAAATTGTACAAGTGTCTATCTGTCAATAATTGAAGAGGCAGTGTCAGGAGGTTTAGGATCCTCATTAGGTTGTTGTGTCATAGTTGGCATTATGGTCTAGTGTGTCTTATTCTTCTACATCATTGTATATCATTGTAAAATGGACCATTTTCCCTAGTATGAGAGTCCATTATTATTTTATTCTTCTATAGGGTGGTAGGTTGGTGGTAGGCTGATGCATGAAGTCACTAAAAATTTCAAGCCTATGAAAAATTTAGGGTGGTAGGGTGGTGCTAGGGTGAGTTGTAGCTCATTGGGTGTTGGGGCATCCGTTCAGTTGGCTACTGAAGAATATTGGGTGTTGGAGCGTCCATCCAGTGAGACATGGAGAAGAATGCTTTTCTAGATTCTGGGAAGTTGGAGCTTTATTTTCAATTGGAGTTGAATATTAAAGAATTATTAGAAAAGCATTCAGTTGGTGTTTTTCCCGAAGGGGGTTTCCACCTTAAAAACTGTGTGCATTTGTGTTCCTTTTGTTTACTGCTATAATTGTACAAACATTGATAATAATTGAAGATTAACTAATTCTCTGAAAGATTAATAATAATACTAATTGAAAGGAATACTGATTCACCACCCCTCTAAGTATTTTCAACATTCTGATGGGTACTAGGGTAACGTCCATAAAGAAATAGTGATGCCTTTCAGTAGTCGAAGAATCAAGCAAGGTAATGGTAAGAGGATCTAGTGATGCCCGCACTGTCACCTATATGGAAGTATGCCCTAGTTTTGGCCACTAAAGTATCGCCATTCCACATGAGCATTTGAGTCTTGAGCTTCTTGGTATTCAACTATGAGTACCGAGCACTAGATGGGTAAGGTAGCCCCAAATTGTACTGCACGTACTGGGGCCTAAGCTTAACCCCCTATGAAATGGGTCTCTGGTAATGCTTAGGTATTTTTTCCATGGGTGGATAGACGGATTTGAAGCTCCATAAAAATTCAACATCTATGTTTCAAACTATAGAATGACCATGACAACTTATTGGATTCCTACCCTCGATGTTCCTAACTTGAACTATAATTTCTTTTGTGGCCCCTGTGGGGAGAATTTAATGAGTTCGATTAGTGATTATTTTTAGAGTCTCAATTTTCTTAGCGTGTGCCATGGTGAAGTAACTATAAGAAGATGATAAAGGTCCCAACACATAGGGTGCCTTTTGGTGCAATGGTTACAGATGCTTCGTGTGTGCTTTTTAGTGTACAATCACAAGTGTTATGAGATGTGTATATGCGCTGATCCTTTTAAATCCTTTTCTAATTACGCTATGTGTGATTTTTCCTTGCAAAAATAAATGATGTGTAGATTATGGGCTTGTTGAGGCCTCCAAATTTGCTGCAACAACATGGGGGATTACCACCCAGTCCAGACCTTAAAGCAGTTCCTTTTCTGTTTGGAATAGTGGCTTCGACCGGTTTAACTAGGTCCAGTTACCTTCTCTTAATCTCCATTGGCTTAAAATATTACTTTTATCTACCAATGGGAAAGAGACATCAGATCATTTCTCTTGCCGATCGTACAAGAAAGTGATCCTTAAGCTAATTTTCGCTTAGCTAGGCCACAACTAAAGTTCTGCCTCTTTGGGAAGAGGACTTTTTAGAGATGCAGAATTTAATCTAAATGCAATATTATTCTAAGATGAAAGAAAAATAAACTATTTTAATCCTATCTCAATTAGGCAGATATAGATCTATCACAACTAAGAGCAAGATGTTTTAAATAATTGAGATTTAAATATTTTTGTTTTAAATGAATATCAAGTTAACGAAGTAGTTCAATTAACTGATATTGTGAATACCAAAAACATTCTATCTAGAGACCTCTTAACTGAAATAATTAGTCAAAAACACTCAAGAAGTAGTTCTCAAAATGATATTGATCATTTACTCAGTAACTTGAATAATTAAACAATAACATGCATAAATAATTCACAACATATCACTATTCAAAAAATCAGTTTTATAAGACATATTTATGAGTAAATAGTTACTCAGAAATCATAATGCAGCCCATAAGAGTAGAGATAAATAATAGCATAAATTAAGGAAAATTACTCATACCGATATAAATGCATAAGTATGCGAATAAATTGACACATTCATGATATCATAAGATGAAACGAGCATTTAAAATAATAGTATTAAAAATACCAATTTATTAAGTTCATTTCTCGAGCTCTGGTCTCTAATAATCTTTTAGAATACCTGAACTTCCGCTTTCAAAATCAGAGCTACAATAGTACAAGACTCTGTTCATTATACATAACTCAGAATGTAAGAGAAAAACCTCAATAATCTCCAGATCTGAGATCCCTCTCCTCTCACCCTACAAATCTAAATTCCTATTATAGAAGTGTTTTCAAAATTCCATAATTGAAGAGGAGAGAAGCCCTTATTACATTTTGCAATCTGCTATTTATAATATCTACAAAAGAATTATTCATAGGAAAGTTTGTTGAAGAGTGGTTTTGCTCCATCAATTTTCATTAGTTGAAAATAATATTCTTCAATTGTTGGAGATTTTTCATTCATTGAAAGCTTCTTCTTCTCATCTCTTCAACTGTTTTCCTGAAAAAACAAATCAAAACGAAATTAAAATGTAAAAAAATCAAAATGCAAAATCTAGAAATTAAAATAAATCCAATAAAAATTTAATTAAATAAATAATTGAAAAAAAGAAATATAAGTTATTTATTGATTTTTGTGTTGATATAATTGGCCAAGGATATCATTTATGAATGGATTTTCATTTAGAAGAAGTTGTGGGAAAATTAAAATGCAAAAAATAAAACTCAGAAAATTAATATTGTTAAAAATTCGGAGCATGATCTTCTGTTGAATTTTATATCCAATAAATGATCAAATTTTGAAATGGAACAACTTCAGAAATCTTCTCCATGATTTTATCTATCTAATGAGCCATCTTGGGTCTCATTTGGCCAAGTAAAACTCCATTTATAAGCTTCTAAAGTTGGTGTATTAAAATTGCCAGAAATCTGAAATTTTCTATTGCTTGAGCTAAAAAACAAAATTTCTTAATTAAAATTTAATACTAAATTAAATTTCAATCCTAATATTAAATTTTAATTATTATTTAATTAATATTAATTTAATTTTTAATCATAACTAAATTAATTGTTAACACACTAACTATTAATTAATATTAATCTAGCTAACTAAAAGATACAATTAAATTTTAATTTAATTAATAATATATTATATATTAATTATATTAAAATGTTTTAATATGATATATTAAAAGTCAAAGTACTTATATGACCTTACCCTTTTACTCATGTGAATGAATGAAATGAGTTAAGCCTCAAAACACAGGTGAGGGGAAAAGAACTTTGGCTATTTTGAGTATTGACTTTGTATCGCATAAAAAACCTAACATCACATCGCATGAAGAACCTCCGTCGGGGTTTTGAAAACTTAGTTCGTTTTAAATTTTGTGAAGTGCGATTGCGATGGATGCAATCATGTTATTAAATTTTTATTATTTTTATTGAGATCCATATTATTTGGAATTTGGTTAAATTAAAAATGAAACAAAGTGTGGACCACTTGAGTGAGATTTTTCAATCATAAACTACAACCACTTTGGTAATTAATAATTCTAAAAAATGAAAAAAATAGTAAAAATTAGCTAAAAGTTAATATATACAATGGAGACTATTTTAACTAAGAAAATTGAAATATTGGTACATTTTATACATTTTTTAGCCCAAGCGAGAAAATGATCAAACTTTAAAAGAGTGTCATTTACAAATCGGTTGACCAAATGAAGTGAACCAAGAATCGTTGGAAAGCTTATGAAAAAAATGGATTCAATGAAGAAATCAAAACAAAATTCTGAAGAATATGAAAAAATAACAAAAATATAGGATAATTAACTTAATGAAAATTCTAAAAGGTGTTTAGCCAAAAATTTGTAGAAAGGGTCCCTATTATTTGAAGTACATAAGTAAAAAATGGGGGGTTGTGTTTTACCACAACAATGGTGACATGCGGGAGAAGAACCAGTTATCTCTAATTAAATATAATGAACTTAAATTTACTCAAAGGTTAATAATAAAGGAAATCACAAAATTGTCTAACAGTAAAACATTTCCATAGGTTCCACATAAATAGATTAAGCAATGTGAGTTTGTAAAGATAAGTACTTAAAACAGACTTGAGTAAAAGTGATGAATCCAAGTTTGGGGAAATTTGTTTTTTAAATTTTCTTCATGTGAAAAATAGAAAAAGGTAGAGATAGGATTTTTTGATAAATCATATAACCATTTTGTGATTGTCTCTGACATCGCTTCGCTGCCAGGGAGCTTGAAAAATACCCCGACGAAGTTGTCTTTTATGCCATACAAGCCTAGTCCCACTGCTAGCGAGCGTTCATAGCCCCGACAGGTTTACTTGTATTTCCCATGATTCCTCTTTTTATCACTCTTTTGATAAGTGCATTTGCAAGATTTTTGTTTACGATGTATTTGAGTGAAAGAGGTGGGATTGTAATAGAGATTTTATGTTTAATGGACATAGTACTTACATAATGTTTGCTCCAAATTATTTCCCTGCAACTATCAATCAAATGATTTTTATGTGGAGGGATGGGAGGGATTCATTGAATTAAACTCAAATCAGATATTTCCTTGAAAAAGTAAACTCAATCACTTATAAAGGATGTGTGTTCCTCCATGAAAATTATTTAAAGTAAAATGACTGTATGGTTCCATAAATATATGCCTTTAATGATTAGGGATAATTTTAAGGATGGAAATTTATCTTGAACTTTAAAAAATTGGGGAATCTCACTAGTCCCTAATATGCAAACTATAAAATTTGTATCGATGTATTTGTAAAATTATTCAAATTTATAATGATATTATATATATTTTCTATATAATGCTGGCGATTTATAACGTAAAATATTTTTATATTGTAAAATTTGGGTGAATAATTTAAAAAAAAAATGGAAATTGGCGAATCGTTTTTTTGGAAAAACCATGGAAAATTAGCCCACCTGCGAATATTAGCCCCTAAAATTTTCCATGTTAATGATAAATAAAATTCACTTAAATGGATAGAGTAAAAGATTTCCCATGTACGTCAACAAATGTACGGTAAAAAATTTATTTTACATAAATCATGACAAACTCACCAAAATCAAATCAAAACTGAAAACAAAAAGAAAATAATTCCTAAATTAAAGTAAGAAAAAAAATGAGAAAAAAAAAATGAAGAAAGAAACATTAAAAGAAAAGAAAAAATTAAAGCTAAACTCTTAATAAGATCGCGTATATGAATTTCTCAACAAAGGATTATAAAAGAAAATAAGCATATGTAGGTTCATTCCTGTGTTGATATTTTTAAATTTTTTATTTTGCAGAGTTATATAAAAATGAGGCTCTCAAAAATGTAAAAGGTGAATAGCAGTTATGATAGATAATATGCTGAATGAGAAGTTTTTGACTGTTGCAAATTTTATTTTTCAAGGAAAAACTTGCATAAAAGCATTTTAACTATTTTCTAATAAAATTAATGCTTTAAAGAAACAGACTAAAGGTTCAGAAATTCCCCAGTCTAGATGATTCGATGAGGATTATTACTACTTCTCTCAAGAATCTCATAGAGAAAAAATAAATTTTGAAAACTCATCTGGTAGAGGCGTGAAAGGTTTATGAAGACCTATAGAATAGAGTTCAAGATCAGCAAAAATAAAACAAAAATGAAGAAATGGAAATAATTGAAAAGGGCACATTAAACTTACCATTGGAGAACTACATTTAAACTTACCTGAGAAAGATGATTTTCTCCAACGCAAGTTAACTTATTTCTTGAATTAGAATTAATAGCATGAAGAAGTTTTAATGATCCAAAATCATTATTTATTAAATTTAAAGTAAAACAAGTAGTAAACTAAAATAAAACAATGTTTCATGTTCAAGGAATCAAAAATAAATTGAATCCATCAAAAATGAGGATGAAGCTATACTTATTTATGAATTGAAATGATGAATGCTCTTTTCTATTCTTTCATTTTGAATTTATATCAGCCCCAAAATATTAAAGTTGATTCAAAATCCCAAATAATGTAATAGTATATAAGGAGGATTTGAATCTATATATGATAAGTATAGAGAACAATTTAGAATAAAAGAAAATTAAAAGTATGAATTAATCATCAGCACATTGCCTTACAAAATTTGTTGCATCGCGAGATTCTTTGCCATACATAACTTAAAATCAGCAAATTCCACTTTCGCCGATATGCAATTGAGCTCTTTCCATAATAATTTAAAGGAAAATGGTGAAAAGTCAAATATCAAATTTGATCACATCAAAAGATTTTCAAGACAAAGCTTCATTTAATTTTAGTGATGCAATATAAATTTTGCGATGGAAAAGTTGCGACATGAGCATATGCGATAGAAAACTACAAAGGGATGAATGCGATATTGGAGAATAGTCATATCAGAAGATTAAAGCCTGTGAATGAACTGAAACGCCGATATAATTCTTGCAATAATTTTAATGCAGTAAATGACTGATGCAACATGAATGAAAATATAAAAATATATGTGCGAAACTTTGGTTTTACGGCCCAAACAGACGGTGACCAATCACGCACTATTTCACTTCGCATATTTTAAATCTTACATTCTCGTATATTTCGAAACTTAACTCTTTTTCAATTTTGCGATTTCACAATTCATAGCGAACTCCACATCTCTCGTTGCAAGTTTTATCATTTAACATATTACTTATCTCGTGCAATATGCGATATGTGTGTCATCGCATCGCAATCTCCTTACCTTGTCTTTTATCACATCAAAACTAATATAATTTACAGGGCGAGGTCTTAACAATAACCACTAAAATTGTCGATATGCGAAACCTTGCTGGATGCGATTTAAAATCCACCATTGATCTCACTCAGATCTAACGGTCCTCATTTTTCCCTTACTCTTCTGCTTCGCATCACAATTCCAATAAATTATTGTGTGTTGATATGTTGATTGAGAATGGACCTGATATTTTATTTTATGGATTTAATCTCATATTGGGTCTGGGACATTGAGGCTTTTTAAACCTATGCCCCTACCATTATTTTGATTGAATGAATGCGATATTTTTATAAACTTGATTTAAATTTTATATTGGGTCCAGAATGGTGTGGTCATCGCAATATTTGTAGAAATCAACTATCGGATATATGAAATACGAAATGTGATATGTGAGAGAATGAGTTCAAAAGAACATCAAAGGTATTGGATTAACAATTTTTTATTAGTAAATGCTAAGAGTCTCTTCTGATGGAATATTGCGATACAAATAGTTGTGATATGGATAATGTGATATCAGACAGAAGAATCGTTGAAAATCGGAGGGAATGAGAATATCGGGAGATCAGAGATATTTGGTGTATGCTCATTTCAGAGCCTTCAATATGCGATTTGGGATATACAATGAGCCATATGTGGGGTCAATGATTTATTTAAAGTATTCAATTCAAAAAGGAAAGTGAGTGATTTAACTTTTCTTGTAAAATAAATAACCCTTTAATAATTTAATTAACTGACGAAATTTTTTAATTGGAAATTAATTTTATCAGAGCTTTCTTATAAAGAGAGTTATGAAATAAAATAATCTAATATGATTATTCCGACAATTTATTGAGTCTTATAATGATTTCAATGAATATAAGCAAAATTATATATCCTTCAAATTTAAGACAAAATCATAAATACTTCTCTGAACATGTTGCAGATTTTAGAAACAAGGGTTGGATGCTTTTTTATCTCAGATCTACATAATCAAGTTAATGAATATTTGCACACAATACAAAATAGAAATAAGAAACAACCTTTTAAAGAAAAATAAACAATAGATGATGATGAACCTGTAAACACATACCTGGAAGAATTTTGATTGTAAGTTTACCTCATGAATCTTCAAGTTCTCCCAAATTTTCTCAAAATTTGTATAAGTTCAACATCACCTTCTTATTTTAATCTAAAATTCTAAGTAATGAATTTTTTTCAAATTACATCCTTTCCAAAATTAAATCAGAAGATAAGAGTGGTAAAAACTAGTTTTTAGAATTACTTGTGAATAAAAAATTGTCAAGTAGTAGAATATTCTTGGAATTTCTTCATATATGAACAATATTATGAATTTTGAAAAAAAAAAACACAATAAAGTTGAAGGCTTGACAAATAAGAGTGATCGAATAATTCAATACCTTCTAAAATGCTCTAGGCTGCTTTTCTATAATTGAAATGGGATGCCTAAAAGAAATTGAATTTATTACTTGTTTTATTGGAAATCTGAAATAATGAAATACATGCAAACATAAAAGATAATTAATCTATTCCTATTTCTAACTAAATGGAGGAAACATGACTAGGTATAGTCATACTTTCAATGTAACCATGTAAGCATTTTAATCTTGCATGTATGTACATGTCACACATTAACAAAAATGCAAATATAGTTGAACTACAAAAAATTATTTGAAAGCAAAACATATATTTATTGTTAGTAGCTTATTCACCATTACCTTCTCTTGAAATATCCTTTCCAACTGAATCTCAATTGGATCATAGAAATCTGAATTAATTTCTATTATTGAGTAGGAGAGGTTTAAAAGAAAAGATGATAGGCCAGGTTGTAAAAATGATATTTCAGAAACAATGGCCTATGTGTTTTTGTTAGTGTTATGTTTAAGTGCTAAATTATTAACAATCTTCCATGAAGGAAAACTTTCCAAATGTTTTTCAAATGAGTCAATGAAAATTAAATGGAAATCAAATAAATCCAAAAGAAGATTATTAATTGAATTAGATTTCTGGTCAGAAAGTGAAAATACACTATCTTTTAGGCACTGCTCTTGAGAAGTAAGAAGTAATTGATAAGGAATGAACATCAATTGAAATTGGAATTTTAATAACTTTTGATGTTCACAATTATAATTTGAATCTTGATTTTTCCCTTGAGGTAATGCATCAATTGAGTGTTTAGTATTGAGCTTCTCAATATGCCAACACAAAGTATCAAAAAATCTAGGACTAAAAATAGAAAATAAATCTGAAGTTAAAAATGAATGTTGAATTAATATCAAAATTGAATTATAGTTTACACTAGTGTTACAATTATTATTACAACAAAATTGGGAGTGACTTAAATTAATTTCCACTTCATAAGAATTTTGTAGAATAATGCAATCAGAACGATTGTTGATACCCACTTCTGAATTAGAGAGAAGGATATGACTTTGAATAGGAATGTGAGGTTGATCATCATATAAATCATAGATTGGAATGGTTTCTTGAATTCTGAAATCATAAGTATGATTATTTGTTTGAAAATGAGAACTATTTCGAACAATTTCTGAATTAGATCGTTCTTCCTTTTCACATGTGATTAGACATTGATCATGAAGATTCAATTGTAAAGAAGACAGATCAATATCCTCAATGTCAAAGTAGTTATCATAAATGACCTCAAGAAATTCATTAGAATTCCCTTCCATTTTATTCAATGAATCAAAACAAGAAGGAATATTAAGTTCATCTTCATTAATGCCAGAAGAATGATCATTAATTAATTCTCTATCCTAATAAAAAATAATTGGAAATTCATTTAAATCAAACTCTTTATTTTTTTAAATATCTTTAATGTGAAGAGAGGTTAAATTGCTATTAGAAAAATTATCAGGATAAAGAGAAAAATGTGAATCCAAAACAATGTATTTGAAAATGTCTCTATTTGAGCACTCTAGTGTATTTTCTTCATTGCAATTTTCAGATTTAAGATCATTTTCTTGGCTACTTATGCTGTCTTGAAGAATGTTTCTTTGTTGTTCTGAATTTGGAATTTTCTCATCATGAAATAATTCAGACATTTTTACAACAGATTACATATTATTGGAAATTTTAATCGCTGCTGGTACTTGCCGGATTATGATCTGATTTTCTGATTCTAATGCATACTGATTTTCATATTTCAAAGTGGTATCTTCTTCAATACTGCTGCTGATATTTTCTTGCAATTTATCAATGAAATTTTCCAAACTTCATGATTGAGTTTTGTGGACATGTGAAGGTGCACCTTTATCTTTCTCAGTACTATAAGAAATGTGTAGAAATTGAAGGAATTGATTATACAAAATAGAGACCATTTTATCATCATTTGTTTGTACCTCCATATTGGAATTCTTACTTATGTTGATGAAATTAGGAGGAAATTGATCAAAGTTTAAAATAATTTCGCATGGGTTATGAATGGAAGGAAGAGAGAAAATATGTTCAAACCAATCTAATAATTCTTTTTCCGAAGGTTTATCTTCAATTTTAAATTTCAAACAATTTAAACGAAACCTGATGGTAAAATCAATTAATGACTCACCTTCAAACCTTCGTAGATCTTCAAAATCATCACATACCTGTTTGTAGATATATTCGTCAAATTTACAAAGGAGGATTGTAATAAATTGTTCTAAAGTGTGGATTGAGGAAACTGAAAGCGATTTACACCAATTTCTAGCTTTTCCCAAGAATGTAAGAGTAAAAATCCTGCATAAAATATCTTCATCAATATCATGAAAAGTAGAATTTGAAAATTTTTGAATGAATTGTAAAGTATGATTAAATACAGAACTGTTCATCTTACCATTAAAATTTACCTGAGATAAGAGTCTTACTATTTCTGGTGGAGTATTGGAAGATGCTCGCTCAGAAATACAACTCCAAATTGGAAGTTTTAAAGGAGCCATTATAATAAAAATAAAATATTAGAATAAAAAGACTCCAAAGGAAAACAAGGCTCAGGCCCTCCTTCTAGAGCCAAAATATGTTGAGGCCTCGAAATTCGCTGCATCAACATGGGGGATGACCACCCGGTCTAGACCTTAAAGAAGTTCCTTTTCCATTTGGAATAGTCGTTTCGACTAGTTTAACTAGATCCAGTTACCTTCTCTCAATCTCCATTGGCTTAAAATATGAATTTTATCGACCAATGAGAAAGTGACATCAGATCATTTCTCTTGCCGATCAGATAAGAAAGTGATCCTTAAGCTAATTTAGGCTTAGTCGGGCCACAACTAAAGTTCTGCCTCTTTGGGAAGAGGATTTTTTAGGGATGTATAATTTAATATAAATGCGATATTATTCTAAGATACAAGAAAAATAAACTATTTTAATAGTATCTCAATTAGGCAAATATAGATCTATCCCAAATAAGAGAAATATGTTTTAAATAATTGAGATTTAAATATGTTTGTTTTAATTGAATATCAAGTTAACGAACTAGTTCAATTAACTGATATTGTGAATACCGAACACATTCTATCTAGATACCTCTTAACTGAAATAATCAATCAAAAGCACTCAAGAAGTAGTTCTCAAAATGATATTGATAATTTAATCAGTAACTTGAATAATTAAACAATAACATGCGGAAATAATTCACAACATATCACTATTCAATAAATCAGTTTTGTAAGACAGATTTCTGAGTAAGTAGTTACTCAGAAATCAGAATTCAGCCCATAAGAGTAGAGATAAATAATAACATAAATTAAGGAAAATTACTCATACCGACAGAAATGCACAAGTATGCGAATAAATTGACACATTCATGTTATCATAAGATGAAACAAGCATTTAAAATTATAGTATTAAAAATACCAATTTATTAAGTTCATTTCTCTCGCTTCGGTCTCTAACAGTATTTTACAATGCCTGAACTTTTGCTTTCAAAATCAGAGCTACAGTAGTACAAGGCTCTGTTCATTATACATAAATCAAAATGTAAGAGAAAAACCTCAATAATCTCTAGATCTGAGATCCTCTCCTCTCACCCTACAAATCTAAATTCCTATTATAGAAGTGTTTTCAAAATTCCAGAATTGCAGAGGAGAGAAACCCTTATTACATTTTGCAATCTGTTATTTATAATATCTGCAAAGGAATTTTTCATAGGAAAGTTTGTTGAAGAGTGGTTTTGCTCCATCAATTTTCATTGGTTCAAAATAATATTCTTCAATTGTTGGAGCCCTTTCATTGATTGAAAGCTTCTTCTTCTCATCTCTTCAACTATTTTCCTAAAAAAAAAAAATCAAAACAAAATTAAAATGTAAAAAAATCAAAATGCAAAATCTAGAAATTAAAATAAATCCAATCAAAATTTAATTAAATAAATAATTGAAAAGAATTACAAGATTTATTTTGATTTCTGTGTTGATATAATTGGCCAAGGATATCATTGACGAATGGATCTTCATTTATAAGAAGTTGTGGGAAAATTAAAATGCATAAAATAAAACTCAGAAAATCAATATTGTTAAAAATTCGGAGCATGATCTTCTACTGAATTTTAGATTCAATAAATTATCAGATCTGGAAATGGAACAACTTCAGATATATTCTCCATGATTTTATCTATCTAATGAGCCATCTTGGGTCTCATTTGGCGAAGTAAAGCTCCATTTATGAGCTTCTAAAGTTGGTGTATTAAAATTTCCAGACATCTGAAATTTTCTGTTGTTTGAGCTAAAAATAAGAATTTCTTAATTAAAATTCAATCCTAAATTAAATTTTAATTATTATTTAATTAATATTAATTTAATTTTTAATCATATCTAAATTAATTGTTTACACACTAACTACTAATTAATATTAATGTAACTAACTAAAAGATGAAATTAACTTTTAATTTAATTAATAATATATTATATATTAATTATATTAAAATTTAATTAATAATATATTATATATTAATTATATTAAAATGTTTTAATAGAATATATTAAAAGTCAAAGTACTTATATTACCTTACCCTTTTACTCATGTGAATGAATGAAATGAGTTAAGCCTCAAAACACACGTGAGGGGAAAAGGACTTTGGTTATTTTGAGTATTGACTTTGTATCGCATAAAAAAACTAACATCGTATCGCATGAAGAACCTCCATCGAGTTTTTGACAACTTAGTTCGTTTTAAATTTTGCGTAGTGCGATTGCGATGGATTCGATCATGTTATAAAATTTTTATTATTTTTAATTGAGATCCATATTATTTGGAATTTGGTTAATTTAAAAATGAAACAAAGTGTGGACCACTTTAGTGAGATTTTTCTATCATAAACTACAACCACTTTGGTAATTAATAATTCTAAAAAATGAAAAAAATTGTAAAATTTAGCTAAAAGTTAATATTTACAATGAAGACTATTTTAACTACGAAAATTGAAATATTGGTACATTTGATACATTTTTTAGCCCAAGCGAGGAATTGATCAAACTTTAAAACAATGACATTTACAAACCGGTTGACCAAATGAAGTGAACCAAGAATCGTTGGAAAGCTTATGAAAAAAAGGATTCAATAAATCAATCAAAACAAAATTCCTAGGAATATGAAAAAATAACAAAAATGTAGGATAATTAACTTAATGAAAATTCTAAAAGGTGTTTAGCTAAAAAATTGTAGAAAGGGTCCCCATTATTTGAAGTACATAAGTAAAAAATGGGGGGGTTCTGTTTTACCACAACAGAGTTTCTTACACATTTCCTAGTTAGAATAAGTTTGCACTATAGGGAGATGGAAAATTGTCTTAGAAAAGCGTTCATATGCATACCCAGGCTCACTGTAAGGTGCATGGGTAGCAGAGATTACTTTCTGTCTTTTCGAAAGTTTGGTCCTGTTCCTGATTCCTAATGCAAAATTTGAACTAATCTAATTCAAAAATTGAAAAGACGTGAATTAGATAAAGATATGTGGATACTTGGGGTACTTAATTTTTTTCTAATTACTCTATGTGTTCTATATATTTTATCAGCAAATCGTTTGTTCAGACAACATATGTGGATTGAAGGCCACTTACTTTTCCCTACTTAAACTATGTGTGGTTTTCAAAAAATAGAAAGCTAAAATTAAAACTACTTAGTTGTTAAGCTAAATTCTAGCAAACAAGCATCCTAACTATTCATGAAATACCAAAGCACAATGATGGCAAATTTCTTATGGGTTGCCAACACTTTACAACTAAAAAAAAAGAAGAGAAAAAATAAGTGAAAATGGGCTTGTTGCCTACCGCGTGGCTTAACCACCCATTGGCGTGAAGCGTGCATCTGTCTCAACAGAATGTGTGAAGTCGGGAAAAAGAAGAAAAAAAAATCCTCCTTCTCTGATAAAAATTTCTCACTGAGGGTGACTGTAAGTGCTGAGAGGATGGAGGAGTGATTTTGCAGCAAGCTGAGTAGGAAGAAGGACCTGCATCAACAACCATTAACTAAAAAGAAATAATCTAGTGGAGTCACCATTCCTGTGGTAGTGCATTCAGTGCATGGGCGGACGGAATACACTTTTCTTAGTAGGGAGGTTTCTTACCTACATGAAAGTCACAAGTCAAAGTGGTTTGTCAAACGTTAGTGGAAAAATTTCAACATGTAATAAGCTAAGTTAAATGGAAACTGTTAGGTCTCTATATTACTAGTTTAGTCGCTTATTGTTATTAGTGTAGCCCCCTTATTGTTATTTTTGTACCCCTGTAACCCTAATGTTGTTATTATTGTGCCCTTACATTGTTATTGTTAGGTCAAATAGGATTATATTGTGGGCCCATGGACTCCTATATATAGAAGGAGGTTTTAGTGATTTGTATCATCCAAGAATTGTTAATATATGTAATGTATTGGAGTTTCCCCCCTTGAAGTGGCTTATTTCTAAGGTGTTGATCTCTCTTTTCTTCTATTTTTGGAGTTGGTTTCATAACATTTGGTATCAGAGCTTTGGATTCTAGGGTTTTGCTGCTCCAAAACAAGTCATCATGGAATTTTAGCTATAAATTTTCGTATACAAGGTTTCAGAAGCTAAAATGTTTATAGTGCGAAGCCGAAATCCTAAGGAACCTGTTGTAAAAATTTCAGATCTTTTTTTGCAATATGTTTGGAGATATGATCTAGGGAAGTTGGGGTTTTTTCAGGCTCCCAAATTTCAACTAAATTACGTCATTGTGGGAGATTGGGCATAAATTTGTCTTGAAGAATAAAAATCAGGTGAGATGTGTGGAAATCGAAAGAAGATTTAGAGGGCTACTTCAGGGCCAAATTTCAGAAATTGAAGATCTAAAATCACAGAGATAATTCAGTTTCAATATTGAGCTCCTCAAACGCAAGAAAAAGGTGTGTATTGTTTTTGAATTACATGTCTCATTTGAAAAAAATTAGTTTGAATTTATTCCAAGGGCATATTGAAGAATAAATATCAACATTGGGTTCTAAAATTCCCCCTAAAAAGAATTCAACACCCATTAAGCCTTCAGAAGGCTCTACTATGACTCATGAAGACAAAGAAACACAACATGAGATATCAAAATTACAAGATCAAATGCACCAAATTTCGTTATTACAAAGAGAAACAAAAAATGAAATGGAAGTTTTGAATAAAGGCGTGGAAACGAATATAGATGGTTTGAAGAAATGAGTGGAAGCTAAGATGAATAGTTTGGAAGCTAAGATGGATGGCATGGAAGTGGGCATGGAAGCTAAGATCGATGAAAAAATGAAAGACAACATGGAAAACATGAAGAATGATCTAAAAGTAGACATCGAAGCTTTGGAAAAGTTGATACAAGAAATGTTTCCGAATTGTGAAAATATAGTAGAGGAAACTCATGATGAGAACAAAATAAATGTTAATCGTGATTTCATGAAGTCTAATGTTGGATGGAAGAACCACCATATTCCAAATATGGATATGAGGAAGTTTGATGGAAAGTATCCTGTAACATGAAGACTACAAATGGAGCAATATTTTGATTTCAATAATGTGCAAAACAAGAAAATGTATGCATTGCAACTTTACCTTTAGAACAAAATACATTTGTATGATATCGATGGATTTTCTCCCATAAATTTTTTTTCACTTGGTCAATTTTTACGGAGGAAATGATAGCACATTATGAGGATACAAAAAGAAACTAAGGCCTTTGAACATCTTAAAGAAGCAATGTGTCTAACACTGGTCCTAGCTACACCAGACTTCACAAAAAACTTTATTGTGGAATGTGATGCCTCAGGAAATGGAATTGGTGTTGTTTTAATGCAAGAAGGAAAACCCATTTCTTTTGAAAGTCGTCCAATCAAAGGAAATTATTTACAGAAATCTATTTATGAGAAGGAAATGTTAGAAATACTACATGCACTAAATAAATGGTGACCTTACCTAATGGGAAGACACCTCAAGGTAAAAACTGATCATGATAGTCTTAAACACTTTTTGGAACAAAGAATATCTTCAGAAGAGCAGAAAAAATTGGTCACAAAGATGTTGGGTTATGACTTTGAAATAATCTACAAAAAAAGGAAGCTAAATGTTGTTGCAGAGGCACTCTCAAGAAAGAATGAAGAGGTGGAAGCATTGCTTTGTGCCATTTCTATTATCCAACCATATTGGATAACCGAAGCAAGGGATGAATGGAAGAAAGACGAATAAGTGTGGGCACTCATTCAAAAGTTGCAGAAAGATCCTAGTACATCTGATACATTTAGTTGGAAAAATAATTCTGCATGGTACAAAGATCACTTTTTGTAAGAATTCCCAACTAAAACAAAAGATTATTTTGGAATTGCACACTTCTCCTTTAGGAGGACATTTGAGATTTTTAAAAACTTAACACGGGGTGAAGAAAGAATTTTTTTGGGATGGCCTTAAATCCAATATTCAAAATTTTGTGGCAGAATTTTTGGTTTGCCAGCAAAATAAAGTTGAGGCAATTAAGAACCCGGGTCTTCTATAGCCTTTATCCATTCCAAGTCAATGTTGGGAGGAGATTTCAATGGATTTTATCATAGGTTTACCTAAGTCCAAAGGAAAGAGTGTCATCATGGTGGTATTTGATAGACTTACCAAGTATGCATACTTTTGTGCACTATCTCATCCATTTAAAGCAAGTATAGTTGCTACTACATTTATGGACACAATTCAAAAGCTACATGGAAACCCAAAGGTTATTATGAGTGACAAAGATCCCATTTTTACTAGAAATATTTGGACGAAGTTATTTTCTTGTTTAGGTACTCAATTAGCTCATAGCTCATCTTATCATCCTCAATTCGATGGTCAAACTGAGATAGTGAATAAATGTTTGGAAGGATATCTTCGTTCTTTCTTATCTGATAAAAAAACACAATGGGTCAAGTGGTTACCTCCCGTTGAATGGTGGTATAACACTTACTTCCATACTGCAACAAAAATGACCCCATTTATGGTACTTTATGGATGTCATCCACCGTCCATCACATCATCTTTAAGAGAAAATTCTAAGTTCCAAGAAGTGGAAGATCACATCGAGCATAAACAAGAATTTCTCCAACTCTTAAAGGATAACCTAAATTTGGCACAAAATCGAATGAAACAACATGTAGATCAACATCACAGCGAGAGAAGTTTTGATGTAGGATACTGGGTATTTTTACGGCTACAACCATACAAAAAAATGTCCCTCAAGCAATCTAAGAAGGTTAATAAATTATCACTAAAGTACTATGGTCCTTAAAAGGTGTTGCAAAAGATTGGTACTATGGCATACAAATTGGAGCTTCCTTCTTCTTCGTGAGTGCATCTAGTTTTCGATGTTTCATGCTTAAAGAAATTTATAGGTGAAAATCTTCCAGTTCAAACAATATTGCTAGAACTTGATGAGGAAGGAAAAATCATATTGGAACCTGAAGCAGTCACAGAAACAAGATCTCGACAGCTACGAAATCGATCAATTTAAGAGTATCTCATCAAGTGGAAGAACTTACCCATTGAATATTCTACATAGGAGGATGATAATTTTATACAGAAGCACCCAGAGCTACTCGAGCTTTGAGGACAACACTTTTTTGAAGGAGAGGGGCATGTTAGGTCCCTATATTACTATTCTATCCCCTTATTGTTATTAGTGTAGCCCCCTTACTGTTATTGTTGTACCCTTGTAACCCCAATATTGTTATTATTGTGCCCTTACATTATTATTGTTAAGTCGACTAGGATTATATTATGGGTCCATGGACTCCTACATATAGAAGGAAGTTTTGGTCATTTTTATCATCGAAGAATTGTTAATTTATGTAATGTATTGGAGGTTTCCCCCTCGAAGTGGATGATTTCTAAGGTGTTGATCTCTCTTTTCTTCTATTTTTGGAGTTGGTTTCATAACAGAAACATAGAATTCTACATAAACAATGAAACAAAACCAAAACAACATACACAAGAAACATGCTCAATAGAGAAAATACATTAATAACTCAACCATGGAGATATTTCTCCCTTTATTAGGTGCTGGTAGTAGTAGAAGATATAATGCTAAATCTCTTGTAGTGGATCCTTTGAGCTATGAAGCTCTAATATCCAAGACAAGAGGGTCTCTTCCCCTCAAGTTTTCAGCAAGCCTCTCTTCCTTCTGAAAGGATGGTAGATCGAAGGGTACATGGTGAAATATTCTCTCTTGGAATGAGGTGTTGGGTTGCCAACAATTGAATCCTTCCAATCCTCTTGCTTCTGGAAAACACAAGTTGGTTTGCTGATGAGAAATTTGGACATCATAAAAATGTGTCTTCCATTTCTCTTCCCATGGTTGGATTTTATAGACAAATTTCAAATTTTCTCTCCCTCTCTTGGTCCAAGATGGATGGTGACACAATAGTGGGGGTATGATTCCTTTCTGTGTTGCACTAAAGCCTCAAGGTGTCTCAAACGCGACTGTAATTGGTTACGTTGAGTGAGAATTTTTTTCTCCAAGTGTTCCAAGTGGTTTCGGATGGTGACTTTCCGCATCTCTATGACTGCGCGGTTATTGGATGGATAGTCGTGCTCTTTGTGGCTATCGAAGAAAAATCCACAATGCATGCTTAGGGCTAGTGATTCCTATGCACGGTCCAAAATTTGCCTACTGACCTTAGGAAAGTTTAAATTTGTTATCTCCTCTAATGTATTTCTTCCTTGTAAATATTTATTTGTACCTTCTGCTTGACATTTTCTAATGTATTATACCTGTACAATTTTCCAATGTTAACATTGGGGATAAACCCATATGTTTATTTTGAGAGCATGAGATAGCTCTAAAAAGTTGTAATTAATCATGAACGAGTGGAGAAACAACCTCAAAAGTGGATGATCTAGATGTAATAGGATATTCTACAAACGAAGATGATTTAGAGACATGTGTTAGTGTGGAAAGTGTAGTTTGTAGTTCACCTTAGTGAAAACATATTGGAGGCATACAAGAATTAGTTGATATGTGTGGAATATTAATGTTGAAATATTTATCAACCATACATATCCAGACCCTCCTTCTAGCTCCAAATCGTTGTCTGGGGAAAACATTCCTCTTTCCATAAGGGGGTTATCGCTCGATTAGGGTTGGAATTAGACCCATTTTCATTTTGTGTGGAGATAATCTCTCGAACAAAGATTTGGTTGTGTGTGATAGTCTATCCTAAAGAAATGATTAAAACTAAACTAAAAAGAGAAAACATATGACATAAAAAGTTATTAACCAGAAATTATTAACAAATTTATACTTGTTGTGTTTAACATGGGTTTTAGTAATTCAAACAACATGGGAGGGAAAATCACCCAAGTGTAGTCCTTAAGAATTTAGTAATTTTCCAGATTTATATGGGTGCTTAGTCACCCTCCTGATGGATTTGAGCTCATGTTCAAAGAGATTTTCCATGATTGCATTTTTCTTTTAAGTTTAATTTGCATTCAATAAACCAAACTACTTTTAGGATGAAATCAAAACTATCTCATGAATGAGAGAAAATATTTATGCTATTATTTTAATATTAGAAAGGAAAAATCAATACACTCAAAGGTTTAGAATAAATCCTAATTCTTTAAATATGTCAATAAATCGTTATGTTTTATTGTTTCAAAAGAAAATAAAGAAAACATATTCAAACAATATGTTTTAGAAAATGATAAATGAAACAAAACTATGATATAAATTACCATTTATGCATATAGAAAAAATACAAAATCATACAATATTACAAACATGGAGATCTTAGACAAATCAACCCCTAGGGTCTTCAAAATTCAACTCCAACTTTGATTAAAAATATGAGTTTCATTGGACTACAAGAGATTTCCAACCTCTTCTCCAACAAATAGGGTTGTATAAATACTAAAATTACAAAATGAGATAATAATTTTTCTTAAAATAGGAAATCCATGTATCTTATACGTGGATTTTCTAAGACATAAAGATGAACAAAAAATATCTTGTTGATTTGAGATATATAGTCACTTTGATTGGTTAGTTGCTAATATTCATCCATATATTATGCAAATGGTTTTTAGTGGTATGTTGTTTGAGGGGGAACAATTTATTTTTCATTATATTTGATGCATTGGGACCATTAAATATATCCTTATGATAATTTAGGTAAATAAATAGGTATGATACTTTCTATATTGATTTGGAATTGACCAATGCACTTTTCAATGTACCTTTTATTTTAGTTGTACTTATAAGATAACCTAAAATTTAGTTTCATACATGACAATGTGAATTTGTGTATATTTATTTTAAAAATGATTCACATCTTTATTTAATTTTCAACCAGGGTTTTTTAACTTGTGAGGCCTCCATGCTATATGCACAATACCAAAATTCCTATCAAGGGATATGAATATGCATGTGACCTACAAGTGGTGGTAATCAGGATTAAGACAGGTCAACTACTATGGTTCTTATATACATAATTTTACCTAGTTATTGGAGTCTAAGATTTACAAGGATCATTAAATCATGAGGTTTCCCTATCTAAATCTTATTTTGCAACAATTTTGTAATTTTGCAACAATCTACTAATTTCACAGCAGAGACTGTTGATTTTGGAGCAACTATGCAACCACTTTTTGAAAACACACTCAAGGACAAAATAAGGCCAAAAAAAATTGAATGAAAATCTCACAAATTATACTTAGGCACACCATTCAATCTATTTGGTCGATCAAAAATCTATTGAACTTAAATTAAATTAAATATTGCAAGAAAATACATATACATAAATAAACAACTGGAATGTAATGTGCGCAAGCCTTATCTCAAGCGAGCCAAAAAATTGGGGTTTGGCCTGTGCCCAAAGCTCAATTAAACATGAGAAATAAATAGAAAGAGATATGCATACATGAGAAATTTGTATTTTCAAAATTATAATGGAGTTTAACCATTGTTTTTTTCATCGGAGTTCACACATATTTATAAGTATGAGGGGGAGGAATCTCTACCCCAACAACTAAAAAACATCATTCAAGGACTTGCCTAAGTTTCTATATTTAGACCATACATAAGTTACATATCATTTGACATAATGAGCCTTGGCAACACATCAACTGATGCACACCAAGGAATCTAAAATTGTTGGTTTCGTAAATCCTTAGACCACATGGCACTTTCATTGGCTCAAATAGGATCTAAAAAGTAACAAAATATTTGGATTGGCTATGAAAAGAAGCTAAAAATATTTCAATATTAATTCATAATGAAAATTCCAATGCCCCAAAGAGCTTTTTGTTGGATTCTCCATCCTTTTAGCGCTTTGTCTACACACATGTGTCAAATCCAAATGATATATCTCTGTAAAATATGTGCTTGTGGTCTCGAACAATGAGAGTTAGCAACTCCATTTATTTCATAATATATACATACATGTAACTTATACATGAAGCACTTTTTAATTAATTTCTAGCTTCTTCATAATGAAAAGTAGAAAACCAATGAAATATGTGTTATACTTTTATAATTTGTGATGACCATAATTTTAAGAACAAAAAATTGAGGAAAGGGAAATTAATTGTGCAGCAACAAGATTTAATTTTGTAGCAAAAATGGTTCGTTTTGTAGCATCAAAACACCCCATTACTGATCCTAATGCATCATCACCTTATCCTCCAGGCACTTCTGCATGCATACGACTCCATGAATAGCCTCTATAGTTGAATTCCACTAAGTAATAATGACCATGGAACCATTCTAATTCCTTCCAGTGTCATTTCTCTTCCATCTTATCCCAATTGGAAGAAGCCTAGTAGTACTTAGTGGGGCACCAAAGGATGGGGAAATGGACTTTCAAGCCTATCCAGTGAGCTTCGTACTTCATCAAGGAATGAAAGTGAAACTCATCCCTATTCAATGCCAAATATAGGTATGGATAACCCATTGGAAAAATTTGTTGGAGATATCTCAAGAGTCCATCCCATAAATCCTGAGAAATAAATAAAAAATTTCAAGTTTCAGCCTTAACTACTTATTTGTATTCAGTGACAACAAACCTTTGGTTATGCATAATGGTTGCTGCATCTCGTGGCTCCATTATTAACTATTTAAGGACATCACGAATAAATCCTCTCAGAGGGTAATTATTTCTAACTACAAGGTTTGAGGCTTCTTTTAATGATGCATAAAATTTTTGGGATTTCCTCCATTGCAATAAGTTATTGATATAATTTTTTTTTTCTTGGAGATGAATATCCCATGCAATTGGGTTCATATTCCACCTCAAATTGTCGGGTAATATGAAATTAAAAATATACAACTCACAAAAAAAGTTTTGATCAGAGTTATTGATATACACATACATGTCCAAAAAATCTCAAGGATGTAAAACTCGATAAGGTTTCCCTGCTATTATTTGTTTCCACAAAAAAATAACCCACCGCTCATGTAAATAAATGCAATAGACCCATTAGTTAATGTGGGTAGTAATTTCTTGCATAAATAGTTCAATTGTAGTTATCTTAAGCTATTCTTACTTTAGGGATTTATCTTTTTACTACTTGATTTAGGCACCCCACTGGCCTCTTGGCCTAAGTATATGGTGAACCATATTTTATTTATTTTATCAATTACGTGTCAATGAGTCTCCTTCTTAATCACCCCAAATCAAATAATTCATCCTTTTCCCAACTCGAAAGATTAGGTTTGAGTTGTAAAAACATGTAGGTGTTGGTTAAAATATTTTCAAGGATAACATTGATAACATGATATGCCTCTACCACACACTCCTAACAATATTGAGTCGCTTTGGCCCGAGGTCCTTTGAATTCATTAATCAGCCTTAACAAAACATCCATATTATGATTTTTTTTTTTGAGATTACGTAATTTGGTTTTTAACCTCTAGTTTTGCAGTAAAAACCATTTATTTATTTTTAATAATGTCTGATAAGTATGACTATAAAACCTAAAAGGTTTGGGCATGAAAAAATTACCTTTTGATTTCTTCCCTTTGACATCGACAATTCCAACATAAAAGTGAATCTCCTCTTGGAACGAGAAGTTTCTTTCACTGTATATTAGAAAATTCTTGATGCTTGTCTCTCCTATGTCCATGTCTGTAGCTTCAAAGTCTAGCCCCATATCGTTATCACCTGTAATTTCAATTGGGCTATCCTCACTTCTTTTTTCCCTAGTAAGGTAATTTTTTTAGGTTTTGGTTTTAGAACAAAGTCATTCCTCCATTTAGCTTCCATTTTCTTTGTAAGAGGCTAAAAAAATGTTTGTGACTTCAATTCTTCCCTTTGTGAATAAGGTCCCCACAGGAACCCTATCCTGGTTAACTCATCTTAGAAAATGATTCTGATAAGCCCTTGGTAGAACAAGACCAATTATGATTTTTTCATCTTACATACCACTACAACCATCTTATTCAATCTCTTAAGAAGGAAATAGGCATGTTGATTGATTTTACTCAAACCAAATGAATTATAATTTGGACATGATAATCATAGACTTTATTGTAATGACCTTCACATGTGACAATTTTTTCAATGAAATAGACAACATCCTTCCACACCAACTACAGAAGCTCTTTCTTAACTCCCTATTTCAAGTTAGGAAATGATGCGGGGTGTTCTACAAAGGGGTGCCAAACATCAATTGAAATTTTCATATTCTTATAACATATTTCTCTAGTCGCAGGGAGCCCAGTGCTCATGGCTAGGCTCTCATAATTTACAGGAACGGTAATGGTGTGGGTCAGGCCTTCTATCCATTGAAAATTTTAGAAAATGCCAATGTAAAGAGAGTGTCAAAATTTTTAGACTTCTTCAGAAATAAATCCCATTATACGTGCACAAAGATATCCCAAATATTTGGATTATCATTAATATTTTTAATGTTGTCGAGCTCCTTCCTTGCTATTGTTCGACCTATTTTTTTCTTCTCTACAACTTTTAATGTCTACACATTGCTATTGTATGTTAACTTGCTCCAAAATACTCTTTGATGTATTATTCCTTAGCATGAATTCAAACCAAAATCATAGATTAATTCACATTAATACTCATTAATATCCACTAGCTTTGAATCCCCAACTGTTCTGATCACACTATTATAATTGGGTCTTATCGTTGCCACATGTTGTGAAATGATATGGATGAAAAAAATGTGATTGCTGCAAAATGTGGGATAGGAATAAGATATGGCACATAGTTTGATTATTAAATCTCAAGGGTGTTCATAATCACCATGATAAATACTTTTAAGTAGTCTATTATAACAATTTAATACCAATTTTGAAACATAATAAAATATATTATGTTAGGCATATGTAATTGGGTAGATAATAGGGTATGGATAATGATAGGTTAAAGTGGGTTATTTGATTGAAAAGTGTAATAGGTAAAATAGATAAATTAGGTGGATAGGAGGGTAGGAGAAGGATTAGGACATGAGATAGATTAATAATATGTTCTTTAAGTAGAATAGACACACATTAGTGTTAATGTTAGGTATAGTCATCACATGTCATTAGTTCCTACAAACATTAAGAAAGAAAACTAATAAATATTCAAGAGTACCTCGCTCGTGGAATTAGGCATGCCATAAATTTTTCACTTTTTGTCTTCATTGCACAATCCATTCTTGAAGGATATTCTGAGAAAATTGATATTCATATATTCCCGCCAAAAAAATTGTATTGATGTCAAGCGGTACCAAAAACCATGTCTAAAATCTTTATTTCATCATTTCATTTTTTATTTTTTCTTTTTTTTTGAACTCTTCTAGTTAGAATCCTAGTTTTCTAGCACAAGCTCATCTAATTTTTCCTACAAGGGTTTTCACAACTAGAAATATTCACTCTAGTGATGCCAACCAGAATTTAGTTTTTTGACATTACTAGTGTTGATAACATCTGGAAACCATGTTTTCACTGCCATATCTTTTTTTTTAATTTTTTTTTATTGATGAACCAAACAATCAATGAGTCATAGAGGAGAATGGGGAATCCACTCTTTCTACGAATTTCATGTTGGATTTTTCTACCAACCCCTGAATGAATTAATCTTTTGATTGGGGTTTTTGATACAACCTTAATTTATATCCATTTTCCATTAATTGAGTTCATGCCTCATCAATGGTACAAAGTAGTACAAACCTATTATCAAACACGATCTCAATCTCGTAAGGCCCTAACCAACATGTGTAGAAATTACCTTTAAAATCCTTGTACCTTGAGTTGAACAAAAGAGGCCAATCCCCTTATTTAAATTTCTTTTACTTTATAAACTTGTTATTCTGTTTTCCATGTTTATGTTGCACAAATTTTGTCTAGTAAATGGAATCCTATTGAATATCATTGATTTCACTAAGATGATCTATTCAATGTTGTTGTGCTTCAGAAATATCTATTCCCACTTTCAAACTAGTCGTCAATGTTTTAATATAAAATTCAATAGGGAGAACAACTTGATTTACATACAAAAGCTCATATGGAGTGAAAACTATAGTTCCTCTAGGTGTTTATATAAGTCCACAAGGATTCTAGAAGATTTTCAGCCTAATATTTTTAGCTAGGATTTTTTCCAGTACCTTATTAGTAGCTTCAACATGTCCATTGTCCTATGGATGGTAAGGGGTAGACATCTGGTGCTTAATCCTGAACTTTTCGTTGAGATTTTGAATAATTTTGGAAGTGAATTGATTTCATTGGTTTGTGAAAATTTCTTGAGGTACACCAAATTGAAAAAAAAATTCCTCATATAGATAATCAACCACTTCCTATTTTTTTTTCCTTTGATAGGGTCTTTTCCTCTGCCCACTTAGTTACATAGTCCGTACATACCAATATGTACATCTTTTGTCTTGATCATGGATTAATTGGCCCGACAGAGTTGAGGGCCCACTTCTCAAAGGATTCCAACATAATCTGAGGTTGCAATGGTATCTCATTAGACTGTACTAGATTACCCATCCTTTGACAGTTGTTGAAACTCCAAACATATTTCTTGGCATCCCTAAAAATGGTCGACCAATAGTACCCTTGTAGTAGAACTTTTTTTGTGGTTTTATTATCTACAAAGTGTTCTCAACAAGTCTCATCATGATTTTCATCCTCTCGGACACATTGTCTAATTACTTGATCATGCCCAGTTCGAAATAAATATCCATAAATCTAGGAGTATTTAGCTCTATCTCTTACAATTTTTTGTCTCTCTCTTGGAAACAAATATTGTAGAATCCTTCTAGCATTCAAATAGTTAGCAATATTTGTGAACCAAGTGTTGATCAGCTGTTGTCATTGATTTCAACCCAAGCAGCACCAGGGGCTAACCCAACATTGCATAGGAATTTTTACCTACCAAATTAATATATTCTCGGTCAATAATACTTTTTATGGTTTCTACTTTTCAATATGTTTCCGTTGATATATGGCACACCATGTAATTCTTCACGGTTTGAGAGATATTCATGTTTGAAGTTTGTACCCCCAGTTAGTGAGCTAAAACCCCATGGGGTTGGGGCATGGGTCATTGAAAAGTAATAATTAATATTTTTTAATCTCCTAAAATCCCTCCCACGTTCACTTGTTGAAGCCCCTCTCAACCTAATCATTTATATAAATTTTGATCCTCATTTCCTCCTTATGCAAGGGATTTTTCCATCTGAAACAGGTCATCGTGGAATTTTTGCTCTAAATTTTTTTCTGTGAAGGGTCAGAAGCTGAAATTTTTATGAGGTGAAGAAGAAATCCTAAGGAAGCTGCTGTAAAAAATTTAGATTAAGGTGCACAACATTTTTTGAGATATGATCTGTGGAAATCAGAGTTTTTGTAGGATCCTGAAATTCATCTCAAAGAAGTGACCTTGGTAAAATATTCATAACTCTCTCTCTGAGTATCAGATTGGAATTCCGTAAAAATTTACAGATATTTCATAGACTGTTGTTTTTTCTCTATCAATTTCAGAGATGAATGAAGAAAAAGTGACACGTGGCATGTCGTACAAGTTCGCTCTACTGAAACAATCCATAATTAGGGAATTGTGAGAGATTGGGTATAACTCTCTCTTGAAGAATCCAAATTGGGTCAGATCTGTGGCATTTGAAAGCCAACTTAGAGGAATGCTACAGGACTAAAAATTAGATATTGGGGATCTGAAATAACAGGGATACACCAGATTCAATATTGAGCTCCTAGAAGGCAAAGAAAAAGCTAGATCATGTGTTGTCAAGGGTTGCAAAGGACTAGACTTTATAGGGCAGAAAAGCAAAGAAAGGTGTAGCAGAGGGTAGCATGAAAATAGCATTAACAAAGTTTCATAACAAAAACAAGAAGTTAATCATATGAAGTCTTCAAGTGGGCATCACTGCATACAATCATTGTAAAGGTATCATTGTACTTAGTCGTTGTAAATACATTATTGTACAAATTGTACTAGTATCTATCTGGCAAGAGTTGAAGAGGCAGTGTTAGGTGGTCTAGGATTATCATTAGGTGGTTGTTTCATTGTTTGGGTTATGTTCTAGTGTGTCTTCTTCTTCTACATCATTCTATATCATTGTAAAGTGGACCATTTTCCCTGGTACGGGAGTCCATTCTTCTTTTATTCTTCTATAGGGTGGTAGGGTGGTGCTAGGGTGAGTTTTAGCTCATTGGGTGTTGGGGCATCCGTTCAGTTGACTATTGAAGAATCTCGGGCATTGGAGCGTCCATCCAGTGGGAGTAGGAGAAGAATTCTTTTCTAGATTCTAGGAAGTTGGAGCTTTATTTTCAATTGGAGTTGAATATTAAAGAATTATTAGAAAAGCATTAGGTGGTTTTTGTCTCAGAGTGGGTTTCCACCTTAAAAATTGTGTGCATTTGTGTTCCTCTTGTTTGCTGCTATCATTGTACAAACACTGATAATAATTGAAGATTAACTAATGCTCTAATTGAAAGAAATACTGATTCACCCCCCCTCTCAGTATTTCCAACAATTGGTATCGGAGCTTGGTTCCTTCAATAGCAGTTTAACAGCTGGAAGGAGGTCATGGAGCATACCAAGAATGGTGTACCTCTATTCAATGAAAATAATTATGCACTCTGGAAAGGAAAAATGGAGGTCTATCTCTTGGCGCAAGGTTACGAAGTATGGGACACTGTTCAAAATGGATTTACATCAACCGCGGATGAACAAGGTAAGAAGAATTTGGTAAATGATGCAAAAGCAAAGAATATTATTATCATTGGACTTATTGAATCTGCTTATCATAAGGTGTTGGGTTGTAAAACTGCCAAAAATGTATGGGACAAGCTTGAGAATATATATGCAGGTGACTCAAATGTCAAAGAAGCAAAGCTTCAAATCTATAGAGAAAAATTTGAGCAACTCAGAATGAAAGAAGATTGCAACATTGCTGCATACTTCCAATATGTTGATGAAATAACCAATAATCTGGAAGGATTGGGAGAGCTAGTTGACGAGAAGACTATTATATGGAAGATTCTTAGAATTTTACTAGGGATATTCAACCCAAAGGTATCGGTCTTAGAATACAGTGAAAATGTGGAAAAAGTCAGCAAAGAGGAATTACATGGAGTTCTCATAGCATATGAAATGAGACTTGATGAAGAAGAGGATACTTCGCATATAGAAACTGCGTTCGTTGCATCTAAGAAAACCAATAAGGATAAACAACCTTCAATTGAAAAGACATGCACCTGCAAGAGTGAATAAAAGGGAGATGATGAAGAAGGTCTTTCAGATGAAGAATATGCTTACTTCACGAGAAAAATAAAAATTGGTAAGGGAAAATTCAAAGGTAAACTTCCATTGATATGTTTCAGCTGTAATGAGGTTTGGAATTTTGCAGCAAAATGTCCAAACAGAAGTGATGGCAACTCAAAAGGAAATAAAGGCTTTAAGAAATTCAACAAGCAAGGATCCAAAAGGAACTTTCTCTCTAAAGAATATAGCTCATCATCCGATGAAGACAATGACAGTGAAGAAGAAGCCATTGTGAGAGTATTGTTTATGGCTAATCACAATAAACCCAAGAACAATAAACAAGAGGTATCAAAAAAAGAAGAAGAAGGAATGACCATAGAAGAATTTTATAAGGAAGCAATCAAGCTTATAAAAGATCTCAAGGCAGAGAAGATCCATTCCAATACTCTTGAAGAACAAGTTCAAGGTCTCAAAATTGAAGTTGAAAAATAAAAATGCATTGAATAGTCACTTCAAAAGAAGTTGGAAGAAAGCAACCAAGAAAGGGAAGAATTAGAAGCTGAAGTAGTCTCACTGCGTGAGGAAGTGAAGAAAGGAAAAACTATTCAAAACTATGCCAACAACTCAAGGGCATTGGAAGAACTCATCAACAATCAACGATCTTACAATGACAGAACTGGCATCGGTTACAAAGAAGAAGAAGCAGCACCTTATACAACAAAATACAATGAACCTATGAGATTTGAAATGCATGTAGAATTCACTGGACAATATTCACAAGAACAACCTTGGAAGACAATTCCTCGACGAAAATTTCCATCCAGGTTCGAACATATTTTTTATGGCTACTGTTATTCATGTGGAAAATTTGGTCATAAAGCTGTAGAATGTCACACATACCCTAGGAACGAATACAATTCCAGGAGATATGTCAAATATGAACCTCCCAGGGCTCAATGAAACATCAATAGATTTGAACATTTAAGAAATAATATTGAATGTTACAAATGTTGAAACTTTGGACACATAGCCAAAGACTGCAAACTTGAAAATCCTCTAGAAGAATCTTCGAAGCCACAGAACGAACGAACATGGAAGAATAATAAGAATGATAATTGTGCTCTCACTTTCAAGGCTCAAAGGAACAAAGATGTGTGGTATGTTGATAGCGGTTGCTCAACGCATATGACTAGAGATAGAAATAAATTTGTATCTCTGAAAGAGAAGAAGGATGGAACCGTGTCCTTTGGAAATGATGGATCTTCAAATGTTATAGGATCAGGTACTGTCACTCTCGAAAGCAAATATGCTCTAGCCAATAATGTTCTATTGGTTGAAAACATGAATCACAATCTACTCAGAGTTGGATAAGTGTGTGATCAAGGACACACAATACTATTCAACTGCACAAAATGTGAAATCAGGAAAGGCGTGTATGGTAAAATTGTGACTATAGAAAATAGAGCTCCAAATGACATATATGTTCTGGATGAAGCAACTAAATCATGTCTAATAGCTAAAGAGGATGATACAATAATTGGTAGCAATGATGATCGACCAAGTAAGAAGTTTGCTACAAAGGTGCAAAGTGATTTCGAGATGTCTTTACTTGGTGAGCTGACATACTTCTTAGGGCTTCAAATATCTCATCAAGAGAAAGGAATATTTATAAGTCAAGCCAAGTACATCAAGGAAATGCTCAAGAAATTTAAAATGGAAGATTGCAAACCCATCCTTACTCCAATGGTAACAGGTTGAAAATTGAGCGTAGATGACTCATCTAAGGATGTGGATCAAAGTTTGTACAAATATATGATTAGTAGTCTTCTATATGTAACAACCTCTCGACCAGATTTTATGCAAGAAATTGGACAAGTAGTAAGATTCCAAACAGCACCAAAAGAATCACATATTAAATATTCGCCAGCATTGGAATATCTTCGCTAGAATCTTGGGATTCTCCCAAGTTCTCATTAGATTTTCCTTTTTCAAAATATAAAGGGGGAGTGGAAGTAGATTATAGGTCTGCAGGATGGTTGTGTGTCAGGGGGAGTGGAAGTGTGTATAGTTCGGCAGGATGGTTGTGTTTCAGGGGGAGTTACCCTTTGCCATTGATGTCAAAGGGGGAGAGAATTTTGTAGAAAGAGGTGTCATGATCGCAGGGGGAGTACTTGTTTTGCCATCAATGCCAAAGGGGGAGATTGTTGATCAACGGTTGTCATTGATGTCAACCCAAGAAGCACCAGGGGCTAACCCAATATTGCATGGGAATTTTTACCTACCAAATTAATATATTCTAGGTCAATAATTCTTTTGATGGTTTCTACTTGTCGAGATGTTTCCGTTGATATATGGCATTCCATGTAATTTTTCACAGTTTGAGAGATATACATGTTTGGATTTTGTACCCCCTGTTAGTGGGCTAAAACCCCATGGGGTTGGGGCATGGGTCATTGAAAAGTCATAATTAATATTTTTTAAGCTCCTAAAATCCCTCCCACGTTCACTTGTTGAATCCCCTCTCAACCTAAGCATTTATATAAATTGTGATCCTCTTTTCCTCCTTATGTAAGGGATTTCGCCATTTGAAACAGGTCATCGTGAAATTTTCACTCTAAAATTTTTTCTATGAAGGTTCAGAAGCTGAAATTTTTATGAGGTAAAGAATAAATCCTGAGGAAGCTACTGTAAAAAGTTCAGATCAAGTTGCGGAATATTTTTGGAGATATGATCTGTAGAAGGCAGGGTTTTTATAGGCTCTTGAAATTCAACTCAAAGAAGTGACCTTGGTAAAATAGTCATAACTATCTCTCTATCTATCGGATTGGAATTCAGTAAAAAGTGATAGATAGTGCATAGACTACAGTTTTTTCTCTATCAATTTTAGAGATGAATGAAGAAAAAGTGACACGTGGCACGCCGTACAAGTTCGCTCTGCTGAAACAATCCATAATTAGGGCATTGTGAGAGATTGGGTGTAACTCTCTCTTGAAGAATCCAAATTGGGTAAGACCTGTGGCATTGGAAATATGACTAAGAGGAATACTATAGGACTGAAAATCAGATATTAGGGATCTGAAATAATAGAGATACACCAGATTCAATATCGAGCTCCTAGAAGGCAAATAAAAAGCTATATCATGTGTTGTCAAGGGTTGCAAAGGACTAGACTTTCTAGCGCATCAAAGAAAAGCAAGGTGCAGTAGAGGGTAGCATGAAAATATCATCAACCAAGCTGCATAATAGCGGCAAGAAGTTCATCCTATGAAGTCTTCAAGTGGGCAGCACTGCATACAATCATTGTAAAGGTATCATTGTACTTAGTCATTGTAAATACATTATTGTACAAATTGTAATAGTATCTATCTGGCAAGAGTTGAAGAGGCAGTGTAGGGTGGTCTAGGATTATCATTAGGTGGTTGTGTCATAGTTGGTGTTATGTTCTAGTGTTTCTTCTTCTTCTACATCATTCTATATCATTGGAAAGTGGACCATTTTCCCTGGTACGGGAGTCCATTCTTCTTTTATTATTCTATAGGGTGGTAGGGTGAGTTGTAGCTCATTGGGTGTTGGGGCATCCGTTCAGTTGACTACTGAAGAGTCTCGGGCATTGGAGTGTCCATCCAGTGGGAGTTGGAGAAGAATGCTTTTCTAGATTCTAGGAAGTTAGAGCTTTATTTTCAATTGGAGTTGAATATTAAAGAATTATTAGAAAAGAATTAGGTGGTTTTTGTTCCGAAGTGGGTTTCCACCTTAAAAACTGTGTGCATTTGTGTTCCTCTTGTTTGCTGCTATCATTGTACAAACACTGATAATAATTGAAGATTAACTAATGCTCTAATTGAAAGGAATACTAATTCACCCCCCCCTCTCAGTATTTCCAACACCAAGGTAATTTAGTAGAAAATGTGAACAATTTTTCATTAGGAGAAAAATATTCTACGTAATAAAAATTATCTTCATTATAGAGTCTTGATAAAAAATCAACAAAAACATTTTCTTTTCCAGGTTTATCAGTATTTTTAATGTCAAATTATTGCATAAGAAGTAACTATGTATTTACTCGACCACGATTAATAGGTTTATTCATAATATATCAGATGGTAAAATGATTAGTGTTCAAAAAGACAGATTATCTAGTAATCTAATGATGAAATTTGGTGATGGAATGGACTAAAACAAGGAAATCCTTTCCGCTGATTTTATAGTTAAACGTCGTTGGGGATAAGTTATTACTGATGTTATAAATGGCATATAGTTTTTTACCTTATTTTTGTCCCAGTACAACCCCAATGGTTGTGTCTAAAGCATCAATGTGGATATGAGAAGGTGAAGACAAATTAGGACCTTGAAGGATGGGAGCAATAGAAAATTTTTGTTTAAGTGTATCAAAAGCTTATTGACATTGTTTATTCCTGGAAAATTATCAAGTATTATTCAAAAGATAGAGAAGGGGAGATGATATATTAGTGAAGTTTTCTATATACCTATGATAGTATCACGCATATCCTAAAAAATTTATGACCTCATTTTGTGTAGTATTGGTAACAAGCTTCATAATAACTTCTATCTTGGTAGGGTCCATTCTAATTCCGTGACAAGAAAAATGGTGTCCTAATATGATCCCTTAATTAAGAAGCATTTGAAACTTTTCATTACTAAGAGAGATATTGGTTTCTTGATAACCTATCAACACTTTTTATATATATTTCTAAGGCATCTTCAAATGTGTCTCCATAGACAATAAAGACGTCCATATAAATTTCAAAAAAATCATGGGTTAGATCTGAAAATATACCAAGAAAATCCAGCTAGAACGTAGTCGGAGCATTACAAAACCTAAAATAAAGTACTCATTATGCATATGTACCCCATGGGAAAGTGAAGGTAGTATTTTCTGGTCTTTAGGGCTCACTTGAATATGATTTTTGTTGTTAGTGTCTGCTATTTCTGCCAGTCACCAATGATCAATTATGCTCTTACAAGTTTTTTTTAGGGTCTTAAAGTCAAATTTATATAGTTTCAGTAGGTCTTCCAATAAAAAATTGGTTATTAGCTAGTGTGCCTAGGTGTATTACTACTACTTTCAAAAAATTCATGTTTTGGTCATTTCCACATTAATTTGGATGAGTCACCACTAAAATGTCTCCATTATCATCTTAGTCACATCACCATGATCATCAGTCAGCTCATTTCATGAAGTGTCACCATTAGGTCTTAGGGTCAAAATAATAAAAAATATGTCATTTCACCAATAAATTTTGCATTGAAGGAGTAGTAATATGGAAAAATGCTCAATAATGTCTTTTAAATTGTAATTTAATTTCAAATATGAATGTAATATGTTTCTCAAAGGTTCTAAATCTTGAAAGTTTCAACTCAAAGGTGGAAAGACTTGGTGGGGCAACTTGAACATGAAAAGTGAAAAGTGATTTCCAAAGCTACAAAATACCCAGAAGAGTTCTCATTTTCTCATTCCATCCTCAAGAAATACCTCTCCAACAAGAAAACACACTCTCACACTCAGAGAATAAGTTATAGTGCCCAAGGGTGCTCATTCATCCACTGTGATGCGCACACACTGCGATTTTGCTACACTTTCTTTTGAGCATTGTGGTTTCTCTATTGTGGCACAAATCATCATTTGTAGTGGTTTCTTCATCATCCAACAACTCCAATGTATCATTCATAGGTAACTGAACCCTCTAAAACATCTTTTCTGTCTTCATTTTGTGATTTGAAGGCGAAATTCCCTCTTCTAGGGTTTCTAGTTCATCTACTTGGTTTCATGTTTAAATTGATAAATTGATGAAAGAAACCCTCCGAATGGAGCTCTCTCACCTTCCCCTACCTATTACAAAATCACCTAATCACTTTCCCAACCCCCTACTCCTCATTTTCCCTATTTTCATACAGACCCTAGCCCAGACTAGACATTTCTAGGTTAGGATTGTTTTTTCCCTATTTGGACCCCTTCCCCTTACCCATAACCTCAAATTTCACTTTCCCCTACTCCCTAACATCTCTCCCTACACCCATAAATTTTATTAAGAATTTAGGAATCCCTAAACCCTTTCATCTCCCTCCATTCCCAAAATTTACCCAAATCCATTGTTTTTCCCCCTTCATTAAACCTAATTACATATCCTATTGATATAGGGTTAGCATGGATTCTGAAACCACTGAGTAGAAAAGACACAAGGGAGGTTAAATTTGTAGGTATTATCCCACTTTAGACAATGAGTTTATGTCTTCACCCTTCCCCAAAATATCATTTCTAGATGTTGGTTGCCTTACCTTTTGCCAAAATGTGGAGGAATTTGGTTTTCATCATAAACTCACCAGTACTTTTGCCACTAGATTGAGGAGAGACTAGGTGACAATTTCATGGGTGGTGTTCACTCTTTCGACAGAGATCATTGCATCGGCCACGAGATTCCAAACAATGGAGAAAAATGGTTCAAGAGAAGAGACCTAGACCTTGATAGCTACAAAACGTACTTGAAACAACCATACAAAGAAAATCATAAATAAATATTTCCATGTAGGCATTTTCAGGAGAAATATGCCCCTCTCATGAAATTGATTATGAGGTACTTCACATGTGAGGGAAAATACTCAAGGCTATAGTATCATATGAGACTCTTAATGCATTTCACTGATGTTAAAACCCTAAAATTACCTCATTAGCTCTACAAGAGCATGGTAAATATGGCAGAGAAGGTAAGGATAATGAGAGACAATCATCATGCTAGTTTGTTTCACCATGTCTTGGTGAAGGTCTTGGTTTGCCATAAGCTATCAGAAATCAATTTTCCATGGGAATGTTTTGTATATTCCAACTCTCTTTTGTCTTCTCCAACAAAATCTAGTAATCACTCTACACCCTTGGCCTCACCAACATATCAAGATATTGCATCCTCAAGCAAACCTACCAAAAGAGTTCCTAGGGTAGAGGTGAAAAAATCTTATGTCTAAGGTAAGAGGCTTGTGTTTACTCTAAATATTGTTGAAAGGGCCGAGCCTACATCAACTGAACATGGATTTTCATCACACAATGAAACACCATTTCAAGATGGGGAGTCATTCCATCTTGACACTGACATGGAAGACTTGGAGGTGAATGAAGAGAATAAGACACTGGAATAGATCATCATGGATAAGTATGCTGAGATCGGAGACCTTAAGGAGATATTTTCAAAGGCCAAATTTTTGGGTTCATTCTTGCAGCAAGAGAATATGCAATTAAAGGTAAATAAAATACTCTTGAATAAGCCTAAGGTTGATCTGAGAAAACATGATGTCATGTGTAAGGTAGTGGTTGAGATTGAGGATTCAGATGATCAAGAAGATCAGGGTATAAGAAAGAGACCAGGGACAAGAGTCCTCAAGAGGGCACTTCAGCAATAGAAAGAAGCATCTCCACCAAGAACTCAAATGACAGTTGGTGAGCTCATATTGGTGGAAATTGAAAAAGACAAGGTAGGATGACTTAATAGAATGAATTTCCACATGTAAATTCTTCTCAAGAAAGAAAATAGGAAAAAAACTTGCAAAGACACATGGTCATACATTACTGCACAAGAAATCAGGTCTCTCTAGTAAGAATCAAGTAGTTGAAGAAAAAGATCAAGGAAACCTTAATGAGGAAAAAAGAGAAGGATACGTTGGATTTGCTTGCTGAAGCCTCCCTCATAGCATGACACATCATCATAGGACTTCATAGAACAATTTTTTTGAAATTTTGAATAATTTTTGGAAATTTTTGGGTTTTTGTGTCTTTTGGCAAATTGGAAATTGCAGAACAGCCAAAAGTGCAAGGCCTTGGAGAAATGTTTTTTCCTCAAGCATAAAAATGCCAAAAGGTTGATATTACTGGGTAGATATTAAAATATGCATGTCATATATCCACTTTGGGAGCCATGTGAGAAAACTGCAGGAGATTAAATGTCAAAAAATGGGTCAAACACTATATTTTTGCCACAATTTTGGAATAGGCATTGCACTTTTGGGAATAGATGTGGGAAAATCCATTTTTCTCCCTCATGGAGTGTCCATTTAACTTGCTTGATGTGTCTAAAGACAACTATACATCATAATATTTCTGAAAAATATTTCAGAAGTGGATTTGGAGCATGGGAAGGCCTCAAAAATCCTCTCACAATCCAGGCGCTGCGCTTTATCAGTAAGACACTACGCTTTTCCCTCTGTGCACTTTTTTGAGGTTTTTCTCAGTGAAACTTGGTCTAGTGATGTAATTTCTATTATTGTGCCGAGAGGCGCTCTACAACCCAGTATATAGGGATGTGTAGATGTAACGTGTCTTAGATATGTTGGGCCCAATATATAGAGATGTGTAGATGTAATGTGTGTAATGTAAACTTGTGATATGTCGGCCAATATATAGAGATGTGTAGATGTAATCTGTGTAATGTAAGATTTTGATATGTCGAAGTGTATATAGATGTGTAGATGTCATGTGAGTAATGCAAACTTTTGATATACTTACCACTTTAATACCATGGGCTGAATAGCGTAGGCCAAATACCATATTTATAAAAGATATTTATAAAAGAGGTATGGTAAATAAATAAAATATAAATAAACCATATATATGGTAAATAAATAAAAATGCTTTTTATATTTACTCTAGAAACCTATTTATATTTATGAACATTAAAAAGTGGTTTTATTTAGGTGAATCCTGAGCTAAATACCATGGGCCAAATTATTCACCCTAATATTAATATTAATATTATTATTAATTCTAATATTCACATTATTATATTATAATATTAATATCATTAAATTTAATTAATGTAAACTTTTGATATGTCTGAGTATATAGAAATGTACCACTTTAATACCATGGGCTAAATACCATGGGCCAAATACCATATTTATAAAAGAGGTATGGTAAATAAATAGAATATAAATAAACCATAGGTATGGTAAATAAATAAAATGTCTTTTTATACTTACTCCATAATCCTATTTATATTTAGGAACACATAAAAAGTGGTTTTATTTAGGTGAATCCTCAGCTAAATACCATGGGCCAAATTAAAGTACACTATATGCATTGCCTATCTCAGGTAACAATAAACATGTAAACATAAATGTAAAAATAATGTTTAATATTTAACATTTAAAATTTAATATATTTAATCTAATGTCGGCCCTAATAAAAAATCACTTCTCTCCCTACATATATAAATTTAACACAGTGGGCCAAATACCATATTTTTCTATTTCCCTTCCATTTTATATTGGAGGGAAAAGAGAGAGAGAGGGAGAGAGAAGAGAGATGGGGGAAGAGAGAGGGAGGTAGGAGAGGAAGGGAAAGAGAGAAGGGAAGAGAGAGAGGAGGAGAGAGGGAGGGATATAGAGATGGAGTTGGAGGGTGAGAGAGGGAGGGAAGAATAAATACATAGAGAGAGCGAGAAGTGGAGAGAGAGAGGGAGTGACAAGGGAGAAATAGAGAGAGTATGTGTAGGAGAGATGGAGGGAATTGGGGGAGAAGGAGAGAGGCAAGGATATAGTAACATAGTTGGATGGTGAAGAGAGGCAGAGAGAGGGAGATATAGAGAGAGATAGATGTGGGAGAGAAATGGATAGAGGGGAAGGAAGAGAGAGAGGACGTGAGAGAGTGGAGAGAGGGAGGGAAAGAGAGATGGAGTTGGAGGGATATAATAACATAGTTGGAGGGTGAAGATAGGGAGAGAGAGGGAGATATGGAGAGAGATAGATTTGGGAGAGAAAGGGATAGAGGGGAAGGAAGAGAGAGAGGATGTGAGAGAGTGAAGAGAGGAAGGGAAAAAGAGATGGAGTTGGAGGGGATAGAGAAGGAAGATGATTTCTTGCACTCAATGCATTGATTTCAGTGTGGATGGTGATTTATAATCCTATTTTTCTTGCACTATATGTATTGATTTTAGTGTATATGTTGAGAGAGAGAGTGTGTGTGTGTTGGGGGAGGAAAGAGGATTGGAAGGCAAATAGAGAGGGAGAGGGAGAGAGAGAGAGAGAGAGATAATTGTATTTCAAAGAGAGAGAGAGAGGAAAAGATAGATGAAGGTAGGAGAGGAAGGAAAAGAGAGAGGACATGAGAGAGAGGAAGAGAGTTATGGGGGAAGAGAGAAAATTGGAGGGAAAAGAAAGAGAGAGAGAGAGAGGGGGGAGAGAGAGAGGAGGAGAGAGGGAGGGAGATAGAAGGAGAGATGGAAGGATGGAGAGATGGAGTTGGAGTGGGAGAGAGGGAGGTAAGAAGGAATACATAGATAGTGAGAAGTGGAGAGAGAGATGAAGTGACAAGGGAGATATGGGGAGAGTGTGTATATGTTTTGGGGTGAGATAAAGAGATAAAGAAGGAGAGAGGGAGGGATATAGTAACATAGTTGGAGGATGAAGACAGAGGGATATATATATGTGGGAAAGAAATGGAGAGAGAAGAAGGAAGAGGGAGGATGTGAGAGTGGAGATATGGAGGAAAAGAGAGATGTAGTTCAATGGGGGAGATAGGGAAGTAGATGGCGATTTATAATCCTATTTGATTACTTGCACTAGATGCATCGATTTTAGTGTAGATGTTGATTTTAGTGTATAGGAGGAAGAATGGAGGGAAAGAGAGATGTAGTTGGAGGGGGGAGATAGGGAAGATGATTTCTTGCACTCGATGCATTGATTTCAGTGTAGATGGTGATTTATAATCCTATTTTTCTTACACTATATGCATTGATTTTAGTGTAGATGTTGAGAGAGAGAGAGAGAGAGAGTAACATAGTTGGAGGGTTAAGAGAGATGGAGATATATATGTGGGAAAGAAATGGAGAGAGAGGAAGGAAGAGGGAGGATGTGAGAGAGTGGAGAGGTGGAGGGAAAGAGAGTTGTAGCTCGAGGGGGGAGATAGGGAAGTAAATGGTGATTTATAATCCTATTTGATTGATTGCACTAGATGCATTGATATCAGTGTAGATGTTGGCTTCTAATATTATTTTATTACTTTCACTAGATCCATTGATTTCAATATAGATGTTGATTTCTAATCTTATTTGATTACCTACATTAGATGCATTGATCTCAGTGTAGATGTTGTTTTGTAATCTTATTTGATTGTTTTCATTAGGTGCATTGATTTTAGTGTTGACATTGATTTCTGATTTGATGTAATTGGATGTACATTGATGGTACATTAATTTTAAAGTGAATGGATTAAGATTGTGTATTTATTTCAGTGTAAGAACACAAAATTTCTAACAATGTACATTAACATGATGATTTCTAATCCTATTTGATTGCTTACACTAGATGCATTGATATCAGTGTAGATGTTGGTTTCTAATCTTATTTTCTTACTTGCACTAGATGCATTGATTTTAGTGTAAATACAGATAATATCAAACTCTAGATCCAGAGTAATGTATTTACATAGGAAGCAAGAAGTGGAGAGAGAGGGGGAGTGACAAGGGAGAAATAGAGGAGTATGTTTATGTTTGGGGGCGAGATAAAGAGAAAAATAAGGAGAGATGGAGGGAATGGGGGGAGAATGAGAGAGGGAGGGATATAGTAACATAGTTGGGGGGTGAAGAGAGGCAGAGATGGAGATATAGAGAGAGATAGATGTGGGAGAGAAAGGGATAGAGGGGAAGGAAGAGAGAGAGGATGTGAGAGAGTGGAGAGAGGGAGGGAAAGAGAGATGGATTTGGAGGGGGGGGAGTGGGAAGATATTTCTTGCACTCGATGCATTGATTTCAATGTGGATGGTGATTTATAATCCTATTTTTCTTGCACTATATGCATTGATTTTATTGTATATGTTGAGAGAGAGAGTGTGTGTGTGTGTATTGGGGGAGGAAAGAGGATTGGAAGGAAAAGAGAGAGAGAGAGAGAGAGATAATTGGATTGAAAAGAGAGAGTGAGAGGAAAAGATAGAGGAAGGTAGGAGAGGAAGGACAAGAGAGAGGAGAGAGAGAGAGGAAGAGAGTTATGGGGGAAGAGAGAAAATTGGAGAGAGAGAGAGAGAGAGAGAGAGAGAGAGAGAGAGAGAGAGGGGGAGGGAATAAGGATTACATAGAGAGTGAGAAGTGGAGAGAGAGATGAAGTGACAAGGGAGATATGGAGATAGTGTGTATATGTTTTGGGGTGAGATAAAGAGATAAAGAAGGAGATATGGAGAGAAGGAGAGAGGGAGGGATATAGTAACATAGTTGGAGGGTGAAGAGAGAGGGAGATATATATGTGGGAAAGAAATGGAGAGAGAGGAAGGAAGAGGGAGGATGTGAGAGAGTGGAGAGATGGAGGGAAAGAGAGTAGTTCAATGGGGCGAGATAGGGAAGTAGACGGTGATTTATAATCCTATTTAAATGCTTGCACTAGATGCATTGATATCATTGGATATGTTGGTTTCTAATCCTATTTTATTACTTGCACTAGATCCATTGATTTCAATATAGATGTTGATTTCTAATCTTATTTGATTACCTGCATTAGATGCATTGATCTTAGTGTAGATGTTGTTTTGTAATCTTATTTGATTGTTTGCATTAGGTGCATTGATTTCAGTTTAAGCACACAAAGATATTAACAATGTACATTAATATTTGTGTTATAGTAAATCAACCTATTGATATTGAAGAGAAAGAGAGACAATGTATGATGTTTAGTACAATAGTTCAAGCTAAATATTTAAATGGTTTATTATTTCAATTGTCCTTTTCATATAATCGATATGAAAAGATGACAAAACTAACAAGGGTGAAAATAAGAATAGAAAAAGAAAATAATTTGAGATTGATCACAATGAAGACTATTTGTAATTGACTACATTCTTATTATTTTTATTTTCTATCATTCAACACTATTACATTGTCACTTTGCATTCAAAAAAATTATTTCATCATTAAAATTATTAACAATATTTATCATCTCAAAAAACTGAGGTAACTAAGAAAATTTTAAAATTAAAATGACCAAATAAATATCAGACATATTTAGCATATATAAAATTATTATATTTATATTATCTGTATTTACATATTATTGATAAAAATAATCATATTTTTGATAGATTTTCCTTGGCTGCACACGACTGAAATCAGCCTAGATCCATCTTAACTCTGGATCTATCAAGCGCCGAGAGGGATCAAATCTCTCGAGGTGCAAACCTCTTTTTTGGAGTGCAAAACTTGAGGAAAAAAGAGGTTTGCACCTCGAGAGATTTGATCCCTCTCGTCGCTTGATAGATCCAGAGTTAAGATGGATCTAGGCTGGTTTATTTTGAATGTGATGTAAATATGATGTAATTGGGATTATTATGGTCTCTTTTATGTAAATTTTTACCTCATTTATGAGGAGAATATTAGTCAACTATATTTGGATGGTTTGTTCAAACCTCCCTAGACATTAGGGTTTTGTTGAGAGCATCTTGTGAGTTGTTCCTACACTGAGGGATTCGACCCATGAGAGAGGGGAAACTATTTTTGAGTCCATATTTATGGTTTTTTCATTCATTTTGATGGTTGGACATCATAGGGTGAAAATCTTGTATCTTATACTTCATCTTTTTATACAGAAAATCAATGGACTAGTTGCAACTATTCTTCAGGAATTCTTGTGTTGTGAGTTTGTGATATTATTTTCTCTTTGTTATAGTTTTCTATGAATTATATACTTGTCTCCTTACCATATCTTCCTTCTTCAGTGATTTTCCCTGGATATTTATAAGAAAAATTCTTTCATGAAAGCTTTGTTTGGTTGGGAATGTAATTTTGTGTAATTTTCCTTATTGATTAATGAATTCACGTTGCACATGATCATTAAAATATTATTATTTTTTTCAGAAAATAAAATACACCGAAAAACTCCTAATTCATCACAAAATACTAGTTATATTTCTCCTCTTTATCTCTTGTAGTTGTAACCTTTGATACTTTGACCTAGTTACTTGTTTTTCATCCTTGATCCAACAGAAAAACCCTAAAACTTTCAAAAACCTAGATTTGATCTATCTAGCCTAAAATCCACTCTTGCACTAGTCAAAACCCTTGGTTGTGTTTTTTAGAGAGAGAGCCCTCTCTGGTTTGGTAGGGCTAGCTACCAAACTAAAATCTTGGTTTGAGGTTACCTCCACTGATTTCCTTTCAGCCCCGGGACATCTTGGAGGCTAACATTTCTGGCGACGTTGCCAGGGAGTGAAGTGACAGATCTTCCTTGGGTGTATTATTATATTTTCATTGGATTCTAGGCCTATTAGTGATAGTACCTCATTTCCAGGAAGGCTGATTCAAGTTGCAAAAATCCAAAGTGCATAAAAAAGTCAACACTAGCTCCTAGAGGGCATACATGATCAAATACAGATCCACATCCAACATCTCTTGTTGAAGATCCATAAATAATCATAAGAAAACAAAGAACTTGGCATTCAGAGATTTTCATCTACTTTAATAAGGTATGCATCGCTACCTTCATAATTTCTTTCACTTGAAGATATTCCTTTTGGTATGAAGTTCGAGTCATCACTGTTTACATCCAAATCTGAAATATCTTTTTCCAAAATTGTATTTGATCCTTTAAGTGTATATGAAATAACATATCTATCTAAAGTTGTATTTGACTCTTTAAATATTGAAACTAGTTTATCATCCATAGAATCCAGTTTAGAAGTAGATTTTGATAGGAAGGTGTTATTTCCTAAATCTACCTCAGGCTGAAAGAAGGAAGAGTTCAGGGTAACATCAAACCACACTCAGTCTGGTAGCTAGCCCTACCAGAACAGGAGAGGGCTCTCTCCGGGTCAATCTCAGCGAAAAGTAATCGATAGGGCTTGAGATGACTTGAAATAAAAGCTAATTTTAGGCTAGGTATATAAGTGAAGGATTTTGATTGTGTTTTTGGGGGTTTTTGTTGGATCAAAGGGAAAGGCAATTTTGGGTGCGGGGATTAGGCCTAGTTTTTGCAGAGTTCTGATTGGGGCAAGGAAGGAAAGAGTTTTGATGCTTTAGATTGAGTGAATGGATGGATCAGACCAGTGAGGAGCTGAAGAGGGAAAGAGGGTCTCAATAGTCCTCCTCAAACAGATGAAAACATGAAAAATTAAACAAAACTAAAGGCAGAGCAGAGGAAACCAATGAATTCCACCTTTAACACTGATTTTTTTAATCTAAGAAGAAAGGAGAGAGGAAATGATACACATAAACATCAGTGAAATTACAGTTACATAGATAAAAACACCATCAAAACACAGAGCCACATGGATCCCAAAAAGTGCTGCAAACCTTGGTCTATTCCTTTGCCAAAAGTGCAGAGATGAAATGTACAATGAAGTGCCAAGCAATCCCAAATGTCCAACCACTCAAAATGAATAAGAAAATACATGATATAGACAAGCCTAACTCCTCACCATGCCTCCAGGGGTCGAGCTCATCATTCTAGGAGCTGTTTCAACCATATTTAAACTAGGAACTAGAAAATAGGCAATGAAACAACTTGCCTCTATATGCTAGGAAACTGATCCATTCACTTACATTTAACCTTTTGGTTAATGAATCTTCTAGAATGAGTAAAAATGTGCCAAAATTACATCATGATCATGAAATTACATCAATGTACATCAATAATTACATGAAAAAGTGAAATTGGCCAAAACTAGGCGAAATTCTGAGCTGCTGAGTGTAAAATAGGCTAAATTCCTCTATGCGTCGCGCCTGGAATCTCTATGCGTAGCACACGTTTGAGGCTGCTTTGGAGGGATTTCCCAAAGTCCAAATTGAGTGCAGGATAGCTTTCTGGAGATCCATGCCTGTCTTCTTTCCAACCCAAGTGGAATTTCTGGATTTCGTTGCCATTTGCCCCTCCAAAAGTTCGATCTCCCAACACTGCTTCCTCTGTGTGCAAAAAGTGGCAGAAAGGTCATTTTTAGGGTGTTTTTGACCCTTTAGGCAATCCAAAACTCGATGAAATCCTTAGGTAATCCATGAGAATGCCTAAATTTTGATAAAAAATATAGAAATTCAAAGTTTTCCCTCTGAAGTGCTGCCAATTATAAGCGCACGCCAAGTGGCGCTACGCATCGGGTAGGAAAATATGTTTTATGACCAAAAAAATCAAAATTGACAAATTTTTTCCCAAATTTCTTGAAATTTGGGCTGAAGGTCCCTGATCAAGTTCTATGCTCAGCCAAAGAAGCTTCAGTCAATATTTGGAGCCTATCATACTTTTTACGCCGCCTCAGTGCTCTCTTGGTGCATGCAGTTCAGTGGTGGAATCATTGTCTCGGTCCTATGAGGTATCCGTATCTATTTCCATGGTGTTGCAAGGTGTATGTCAAGTGTATGTTTGGTTTGTTGAAAATGAGAAATTGGTGCCTTTGTCTCCAATTTCCTAATGTGTGCCAAATAGGAAGGGACTAGGAAACATGGACAGTGGGAACAGTGGAGTTTTGTCAGGTGAAATTAAAGTGTAATAACAGTCACTTGACTGTGTTTGGGAATTTGGGATTTTGGGAATTTTTATAAGTGATAGGGGAAATAGGAATGATAAGAAATAAAATAACCTAGGGACAGGAAAACGGGGCCTAGGAATAAGTCACTTTGAATATGAAAGCGATAAGGGATGAAATAAGTATTGAGTGACTTTAGGGATATAGGAAGATAAGGGAATAGACTGCAACAATAGGATAACAGTGAGAGGGAGGAATAAACCAAGTGAGGGAAGAAAAATTTTGGCACCAAAACAAATTTTGAAACTCCGAATTCAAAACCCTAAAGAGGCATTTCTTCAACAAGATGGTAGGGTTTGGCTTTTAACATTCAACTCTCATATCCAATCTCCAACCACACCAAACATTGTTTAAATGGAAATTACAACATCTTATAAACTTACTTGGACAAAAAGAACCGAGTTGATTTGGATTTTGTGGAGGAAAATGAATTTTTTTTGGTTATCCTTCCTGTGTGCCACGCGCAAAACCCAGTGCATCGCGCACTTTATATGTGTCACACACGTTCAAAATTTTATTGTGCTCAACGGCCCTATGCACCGCGACCTCCCTTCTGTGCACCGCAACTAAATTTCAACCATGGTCGGTCCTCCAAAACACTGTTTTCCACTTCCACGACTTGAGTCAGCTCAATGTGATCTCTTGGTGTGTAAATGAACTGTTTGAATATGAAAATCTCTTATATATCAAAAGGATTTTTATTTTCCATTTAGTAACCCACTTTGTAATGTTGCAGAACTTTGGCACTTTCACATTTTAAATATAAATTATGTTTTGCTTACTTCCTTTAATTCTTTGACTGAATGACGAAACTCTTGTCTATTTTTTTTGCAGGGATAGCTGACATGGAATTTGGAAAAGGTGACCAGGGCTGCACTTGATGATCTTCAAAACTAAAAGTTTTGAAAATTACATGGCGATTTATTACAAAATATAAATTTGACGATTTTTCTTCAAAACAGAGTTTTGAAGAAGAATCATGATCAAACATATTGATGATGAAATTTTGCGATGAAAAATTACTTCGAACCTCCCTCATGTGCCTGCTGGCATTATTGGACACTTTGAATACTAAATTTGTGAAACCCTAGACCTAATGAAACCTACAACCCTAAAATGACTCTTTTTCAAGCAAGAGACCAAACATGATTGTAAATGACCTGAAAATGATTTTTATGAATAGAATTGGACCAGCAGGTACAAAACATGAGGAACATGAGTAAAAATACCTTTCCGTCAGATGATCCATGCTCCTAATGGAATGCAGCTGACTAAACTAGATGAGACACCTAAAATTAAATGCAACCAAAGAGATTTTGATCTCTGACGGAGGGATGAAGAGACCGACTCTAACATTGGCTCTAATGGGGATGGTAGCTCCTTGGAGGTGCCAAGAACTGCAGATCTTTGGGAGAGCAGACAATGCCTTCATCCATTGGGAAATGGAGTCAAAACATGAAAACTGACATTGTGCAGACTGACTCTGACTCAAGGCTAAAACTGAAACCGTAATAAAACCAAACATGATTAAAACATAACTAACAAACTGGAAAGATGCTCATAATTCAGATTATTCATCAAACCTACCCTAATTGTTCTTTTCACCATCTGATCAAGTGAAATGGAACATCCAATGCAACCATGTAAGCATCCTAGCTACTGTTTGATTTCTTCCCAAATTATTTCTGATATGCAGGAAAAGGGAAGAATCGAAAGGCAACTCCCATGGAAACTTGGAATCAAGTTGACTGCTGATAAAATTGCAAAGCATGAATTGACTGGATGACTTCAAGAATACTGTGAAAGGATCTTCATAAACATAGATATTGATTTCAATTAGCACATTACTGCTCTGATCCAGGTAATCTTCATAGCTGGATATTATGATTTTCCTCACATTTGTGCTGTCTTTCTTTGGTGACAGCAGCAAGCTGTCAAAAGGATCCTGAATTTTGTGAATAACCAAACTCTGTTGCTGATTCCAAACAGAACAAAAGTCTCCTTTATCAATCTCCTCATATGACTGCAAACCTTGATATGGGCTTTGTAATGAAAAATCTGTTAAACAAGAGAATGAAGGAAACTTTTGAATAAGATTATTATCAACATTATTTTATGGCACATGGTTAGCTAATGGAGAAGAGCTTTTACAGCAAAAATCATCCAACACACGAGAAATAGGATCATCAAAAACTTGAGAAAACTACTGCGATGTATCCATTGAAACTGTATGACATCCTACTGGTTGTTCATCTTTTTCTTTAGAGATATTACGAAGATTCTACTTTATAAACTGAAATGCTTCGAAACAAAAGGGTACAAAATCCTCTTGCATCATTAAATCATGTATTTCAGCTTCCACGCCTTCATCTGTAATCTGACCTTCCATTGTGTTTGGTGGTTGCAAAACTGGAGCTAGGGAGGGTTTTGTATTAGAAATAATTTTATCAGTAGTTTCAGGGGAATATTTCTCATTAACCACTTGCTCAAGAATTTTTCTATCTGTCTCATCCTCAACATTAAAACTAAGAGATTGTTGATTTCCTACAGGCTGCTCATTTGAATATTTACTATGCAATTTACCATTCAAAAACTGGAATGATTCAAAACAAAATGGTACGGAATCATCTTGTATCATTTGATCATATGTGCCAGCTTCCATGGCTTCATCTGCAACTTGACAATCAATGGCTTTCGGAGGCTGCAAATCTGAATATGAGATTTCTTGAGCAAGGTTTTCATTGCCCTCAAGATGGTCCAAATCAAGACTTGTTGATAGTTGATTTCTGATTGTATGAAAATTGTCTCTGATGAACTGAAATGAGTCAAAACAAAAAGGCAAAGATCCTTCACTTACTTCAAAATTTGCTGCACTTTCCTCATCATTTTCATAGCTTATATGTGATGGCTGATCACTGTACTTGAACTGCTGAAAGTGAACTTCCTCCTTCCACAAACTAGCTGTTGATTTTTTTGCAATATTAGCTTCTGTTTGGAGAACATAATCATCATCATACTGATCAAACTGAGGCAACACATCATCAAGAATACATGTCAAATCAACAGATCTCTCTTATCCAAGATGATTTATAAAACAATCATTATCATATCTATGACAATTGGGATAAGAAACAAAATGTTTTGGGTCAGCCACTTGTTCATGAACGTCATTTTCATTTTTTGCAGTCATTTCCCGCACCATCTCTTCTACTATGTTTACCAAAAGGTAAATATTTTCCTTTGAAGGTTTCAGGTGCTCTGCAATATTCTTCTTTTCTTCTTCCTTCAGCCTTGCTCTTTTGATCAACAGATTAGCTTCTACATTTACTGCACTATTCTATATCTTTTCAAGTGTTGCAACATTCCTTTCTCTCAGCTGAAACTCCATTTCCGAATCAAAAGCACCTGGGTATTGTAAAAGGGTCGAGCCAGGAGGGGCTCTTATATCGATAGGTATCAAATAATAGACTCGATTGAATCTATCGGAAAACTGTTGTACTGTCTCCCCTAACTGTCTTTTCAGCTGGGCATACTCGTCTAAAATAAGGAAAGGGTTCTGTCTGATCATCCACCTGTCGAGGAAAACTTTGATGAACTGCTGGAAATATGAGATGCTCGCATCAAGCAGGGCTTTGAACCAAATTTTGGCTTTGCCTTGCAAAGAAAGAGCAAAAAGTCTAATACTAACATCTTCTTCATCAACTTCAAAAAGGTCTAGAAAAGTCTCAACATTCTGCACATGTTCCTCAGCGTTGACATTGTTACATTCACTATAAAATCTCGGCAAATACAGGTAATAATTTGTAGGGAAAGCATGGAGAACAGAAGGTAAAACAAGAGGTTTATACCTATCTGGGACTATAAAAGGTGTAGGAGTATATACAAGAGCTACGGGATCAGTTTTGTTTTCTTTAGGCTCATCACTTTGAAGAGAGTCATCATAAGATGTGGGAAAAGTAAGGAGGCCAGGATCAAAGGGAAACTCAGTATTTACACTTTTTGAATGGGTCGAGTGAAGATTTTGATCACCTTTATCATACAAAAAATTCTGAAAAACTTTCAGGACAACTTCAAGAACAACAAAGAAGTAATTTGCAAGAAATCAGACGAGATCCTGAATACCATTCCACTTTGGATACCTGAACTTAGTGTAAGATCCTTCCATTTTCTCAAAGAAAAAGTTAGTCCTCTAGTGGAGTCTCTACAATGAGTTGGAGTCACCAGGTGAATGATTTTAGCCTTCTTATGTCTGATCGTTGTTGACCATCAACCATCAGATCTAAATTGATACATTTTACTGAGGAAACCAAATGTTTAATTAATAAACTAGACCGGAGATTGACTGAAGCAACATTCATCTACTTTCGCTAATGCAAAGCAAGAGCGTTTCGAAGGCTACCTAGCTAACTTCAGGCTCCGTTTGTGGTTTATAAAGAAAAAAAAAACTTTTCTTCCCTAGCGGAGTCGCCACTATGTTTTATCTATGTTATTTCCTAAATCTACCTCAGGCTGAAAGAAGGCAGAGCTTAGGGTAACATCAAACCACACTCAGTCTGGTAGCTAGCCCTTCCAGAACAGGAGAGGGCTCTCTCCGGGTCAGTCTCAGCGAAAATTAATCGATAGGGCTTGAGATGACTTGAAATAAAAGCTAATTTTAGGCTAGGTATATAAGTGAAGGAGTTTGATTATGTTTTTGGGGGTTTTTGTTGGATCAAAAGGAAAGGCAGTTTTGGGTGCGGGGATTAGGCCTAGTTTTTGCAGAGTTCTGATTGGGGCAAGGAAGGCAAGAGTTTTGATGCTTTAGATTGAGTGAATGGATGGATCAGACCAGTGAGGAGCTAAATAGGGCAAGAGGGTCTCAAGAGTCCTCCTCAAACAGATGAAAACATGAAAAATTAAACAAAACTAAAGGCAGAGCAGAGGAAACCAATGAATTCCACCTTTAACACTGATTTGTTTAATCTGAGAAGAAAGGAGAGATGAAATGATACACATAAACATCAGTGAACTTATAGTTACATAGAGAAAAACACCATCAAAACACAGAGCCACATGGATCCCAAAAAGTGCTGCAAACCCTGGTCTATTCCTTTGCCAAAAGTACAGAGATGAAATGTACAATCATGAAGTGCCAAGCCATCCCAAATGTCTAACCTCTCAAAATGACTGAGAAAATACATGATATAGACAAGCCTAACTCCTCCCCATGCCTCTAGGGGTTGAGCTCATCATTCTAGGAGCTATTTCAACCATATCTAAACTAGGAACTAGAAAATAGGCAATGAAACAACTTGCCTCTATATGCTAGGAAACTGATCCATTCAATTACATTTCACCTTTTGGTGAATGAATCTTCTAGAATGAGTAAAAAGTGCCAAAAATACATCATGATCATGAAATTACATCAAGGTACATCAAGAATTACATGAAAAAGTGAAACTGGCCAAAACTAGGCGAAATTCTGAGCTGCTGAGTGAAAAATAGGCCAAATTCCTCTATGCGTCGTGCCTAGAATCTCTATGTGTAGCACAAGTTTGAGGATTATTTTGAGGGCCTTCCTGAAGTCCAAATTGAGTGCAGGATAGCTCGTTGGAAAGCCCTTCCTGTCTACTTTCCAACCCAAGTGGAATTTCTGGATTGGGTTACCATTTTCCCCTCCAAAAGTTCGATCTCCCAACACTGCTTCCTGCGTGTGCAAAAAGTGGCAGAAAGGCCATTTTTAGGGTGTTTTTTACCCTTTAGGCAATCCAGAACTTGATGAAATCCTTAAGTAATCCATGAGAATGCCTAAATTTTGATAAAAAATCCAGAAATGTAAAATTTTCCCTCTGAAGTGCTGCCGATTATAAGCATGCGCCAAGTGGCGCTACGCGTTGTGCAGGAAAATATGTTTTGTGACCAAAAAAATCAAAATTGACAAAAGTTTTCCCAAATTTCTTGAAATTTGGGTTGAAGGTCCCTGATCAAGTGCTATGCTCAGCCAAAGAAGCTTCGGTCAAGATTTGGAGCCTATCATACCTTTTACGCCACCTTGGTGCCCTCTTGGTGCATGCAGTTCAGTGGTGGAATCATTGTCTCGGTCCTATGAGGTATTCGTATTCGTTTCCATGGTGTTGCAAGGTGTATGTCAAGTGTATGTTTGGTTTGTTGAAAATGAGAAATTGGTGCCTTTGTCTCCAATTTCCTAATGTGTGCCAAATAGGAAGGGACTAGGAAACATGGACAGTGGGAACAGTGGAGTTCTGTCAGGTGAAATTAAAGTGTAATAACAGTCACTTGATTGTGTTTGGGAATTTAGGATTTTGGGAATTTTTATAAGTGATAGGGGAAATAGGAATGATAAGGAATAAAGTAACTTAGGGACAGGAAAATGGGGCCTAGGAATAAGTCACTTTGAATATGAAAGGGATAAGGGATGAAATAAGTATTGAGTGACTTTAGGGATATAGGAAGATAAGGGAATAGACTGCAACAATAGGATAACAGTGAGAGGGAGGAATAAACCAAGTGAGGGAAGAAAAATTTTGGCACCAAAACAAATTTTGAAACTCTGACTTCAAAACCCTAAAGAGGCATTTCTTCAACAAGATGGTAGGGTTTGGATTTTAACATTCAACTCTCATATCCAATCTCCAACCACACCAAACATTGTTTAAATGGCAATTACAACATCTTATAAACTTACTTGGACAAAAATAACCGAGTTGATTTGGAGTTTGTGGAGGCAAATGAATTTTTTTTTGTTATCTGTCCTATGTGCCATGCGCAAAACCCGGTGCGCTGCGCACTTTATATGTGATGCGCACGTTCAAAATTGCATTGTGCTTAGCGGTCCTATGTGCCGCGCACTTTATATGCGCCGCGACCTCCCTTCTTTGCGCCATGACTGAATTTCAACCACGGTCGGTCCTCCAAAACACTGTTTTCCACTTCCACGACTTGAGTCAGCTCAATGTGATCTCTTGGTGTGTAAATAAACTGTTTGAATATGAAAATCTCTTATATATCAAAAGGATTTTGATTTTCCATTTAGTAACCCACTTTGTAATGTTGCAGAACTTTGGCACTTTCACATTTTAAATATAAATTCTGTTTTTCTTACTTCCTTTAATTCTTTGACTGAATGACGAAACTCTTGTCTATATTTTTTGCAGGGATAGCTGACATGGAATTTGGCAAAGGCGACCAGGGCTGCGCCTGATGATCTTCACAAGTAAAAATTTTGAAAATTATATGGCGATTTATTACAAAAGATAAATTTGACGATTTTTCTTCAAAACAGAGTTTTGAAGAAGAATCATGATCAAACATATTGATGATGAAATTTTGCGATGAAAACTTACTTCGAACCTCCCTCATGTGCCTGCTAGCATTATTGGACACTTTGAAGACTAAATTTGCGAAACCATAGACCTAATGAAACCTACAACCCTAAAATGACTCTTTGTCAAGCAAGAGACCAAACATGATTGTAAATGACTTGAAAATGATTTTGATGAATAGAATTGGACCAGCAGGTACAAAACATGGGGAACATGAGTAAAAAGACCCTTCTGTCAGATGATCCATGCTCCTAATGGAATGCAGCTGACTAAATTGGATGAGACACCTAAAATGAAATGCAACCAAAGAGATTTTGATCTCTGACAGAGGGATGAAGGAACCGACTCTAACAGAAGGTTTGGAGTAAAATTTATAAACTTCAAAAAATAGCAAACCATCTTCAATAAACCTCCAAGAAGGCCTTCATAAAATATCAACAAAATCTCTTGTCTGTTGATCCTCTTTCGGCTTCCTCTATTCAAACTACTGCTACATCCCATCACACTGTTGTTTCTACATCATACACACTTCTTCCTACACAACCACCTCTCATACCATCACTTCATGTTGTGACTACACGCTTACATCCTAGAACAACTATGGCCAAATTTTCTCCATTATTTTTGTCGAGACATCTCACTGATTTACCTCAGAAGCATGGAAAAAGGCTACCTCTTTTTGATGGGACCACCGAGGTTACAACTAAGAAACACATTGAAAAAATCATAGGTTTCATAGATTTAGGAGAGGTAGACAATGATGAGGCAAATATCATAATTATTTCTAGAGTTTCTGAGGAGAAGTGAAAAGTGTTTCAGAGCTTTGGTAGCTGGTTGAGTGAAAAATTCATAGAAGTTAATAGATATTTTCCTCGCTAGGTGGGAGGAAAAACAAATTCCTCTCCAGATATTGGCTAACTATATCTCATTGAATAGGAAGCCTAATGAATGAGTTCAAGGCTATACTATCAGCTTCAATAAGGTGTATAATTCCATTCTCGCCAATATCAAACCTCCACCTAGTTTTTCCTTGTTGCACTATCTGGATTCCCTTGGCCTTGATATGGCATATAAAATTAGAGAAAGAAACCCTACCTCATTGGAGCAGATGCAGAAAAATGCAGTCATAGCTGAATTCAATCTGTTGATCAAGAAATCAAAAAGAAAAGTTCAATGAGAGTCACAATTAAGGAAGAACCATCATCCTCTTCTGAAGAAAAGTTGGATAGTTTGATTAGAACCATGGAAAATATGGTATATAGGATGTCCATTTATTAAAGGCAGTCAGAAAATCAAATTCGGAATCCCAAATTCTAAGGACATCAACAACAACCACGGTTCAAGATTAAGTAGAGAGAATAGAGATCTCCAGATCAACAAGCTCAATAAAAAATCTGCACTCCATTACAATAAAACTATGCCCAAGGACCTGAAAATAAAGACAATATTGTTGAGAACCGTTTCTTTGCAAAATATCATGGACGTGTTTTCCTTATAGAAGAAGATGAGTATACCAAAGAAACATATGTGCCAGACGACCGAGAATATGTCCTTGCAAATGATGATGGGTTGGTAGTCCAATCTGAAGACTATCAAATGGGGGTACCCAAATGCTCTCAACTCAGCACAGAGATAGTACAATTTGAGAAACTGATATGTTCCTATTACTTCTACTCAAAAGAGGACAACTCAACAAAAGGATACTCAATGCATACAAACTTTCCAAGCTAGTCCAAACAAGGAGAAGGACCCTCTGCCATAAATCAGAGCAAGAACAGTGATCCATATAAAAGTACATAAAATAAATATAAAGAAACACAAAGGAATGAATATCCAACAAAAGAGCAGCCTAAAAAGTAGGATACCATTGTAAAAGAGGTAGAGAAACAATCTAACTTGTTTATCTTAGAGAGTGAAATTTCTAATATAAAAGTTTATATTCCCCTCACTAAGCTTGTAAAGAATGATAGCTATAAATCTCAAAATGCCAATATGTTGAAATTAGATCACATGTCAGACATGGTCAATGTCAATGATGACCATCCCAAACTTCTATTTGGCCCAACCGTAAATGGAAATATTGAATATAGTGAAGTCCCTCCCTTATATCTCAGCTTGAGGATTCATGATTATATTCTCCATAATGCCATGTTGGATTCTAGGACCTCACATAATTTAATGTCGAAGGCCATTATGGATAAGTTGGGTCTGGACATAACTTGATCCTATGACGACTTCTATTCTTTTGATTCTGGTAGAGTCTGATGCCTTGGTCTTATCAAAGACTTAGTTTTCTCTTTGGATCATATTCTTGCCAAAAATGTGTTGATGGATGTTTTAGTTGCTAACATACCTCCAAGGTATGGCATGCTGCTTTCACGTTCTTGGGGAACCAAATTAAGGGGTACTTTACAACTTTATTTTTAATATGCCACAATTCTGGTATTTTTCCAACTTAGGAAGCTATACCAAGAAGTGAAAATGAAATACATGATCATTGTTATCACTATTAAAATTCTCTAAATTCAGTCAGTTCATACTTGTTCCTAAGTCATGGTATTAGATAGGGTTTGATTCATTTTTATGTTTTATAGGGTCTAAGTCATAGTTTTAGAGTCTCATTTCATCACTAAACCAAGTTCATAAACTTTGTTTTACACTTTAGTAGTCTCATGCCATGTTTTTAAACCTATATTTTAACTCTTTTTCAAAAAAAAATTGAATAAGCCACGAAACCGCATTTTCGTAGTGCACTCAGTGTAAAAAATTGCTTCTGTGCTACGAAAACGCTAGTCCTTTTGTAGCACAAAATCCTGAAATAACACTACCAACGCTACGAAATCGGGGTTTCGGAATTTTCGGTTTAGCTATCACATCCATCAACTTGGGGTTAAATTTTCATGATTATAGTGTCAGTCCACGATCATGGTTTCAATCCATGAATCATCCCTCACGAATGCAACCATCCAAAGTAGTTATGAAATCATTATTAGATTCATTAGCGGTCATTTTTCAATGGTCCTTTGCAAATTTGAAAAGGGAATTGGTTATTATTTTTTTTATCTCATGCAAATAAGGCACTGCGTGCATATCTATTGCTGAAAGAGAAGTTCATGATAAGATACTAGAGCTCTTATTTTGTTTCTAAGCGAGGAATACTTTTCAGTCAAGCGAGGCAGGATTCAATTGGTGATTATGTCAGCAGTTTTGATTGCAAATACAATAAGTATGAAAATATTTGCTGACTGAAACAAGGTTTTAAATCAAGCGAGGAAGAGTTTTCCATCAAGCGAGGCTAAACCAAATTCTCAAGTGAGCCAGTTTATCCAACAACGAGGTTTATTACATTTTTTCTGAAGACACGCGGTTTCCAGGAAGAATATGGTAGAAGAAATAAGAAATCACCGGTCGGGTCACTACCTGAGGATAGAACCTGAAGGTTTAGAAAATCCCACCAGGGATAAATCTGTTGAAGAAGCCTTCAAGAAGGTAGGGTGCTGGAGGTTCTGTGAAAAGCTTTAAGGAGGGCATAATTAGGTCACCAAAGAATTTTCTACGAACTTCACAGGGTCAAACACAAAGGTTGGTTTCCTAAATTTACCAATTTCTCCTGAAGCTATATTAGCAGTCACAGAAATCCCAAGAAGGGAGGAAAGATGGTTTAAAAATTTTAGGTTTGAAATGAAACCCTGCAAAATCTTTTTGAAACCAGAGTTTATGGACACTGATTTGAATAAAGCTGTGCTAATAAACTATGTCAAGGATGCATTTTCCAACCTGCTCTACAATATTCAAAGATACTTCACCTGTGAAGGGAGATATCACAAGGTGTACACTTATCACTTTAAACACCTATTGCATTTCACAGGAATAATCTCTCTAGACTTACCTTTATTTCTATTCCGAAGTCTGACCAAGATGGCAGACAAAGTTCAGATGAAAAATCAGGCATGTGAAACCTCTTTATTTCATCATGGTCTAGTGAAGTTCATAGTTTTTCATGAGATTCAGAAAGTGAAAAGAGAATGGTCTGCATTTCTCTTTTCGAGTGGAATAGGGGTTTAAGGAACAGGTGCTAGCCCTCAAGTCAAAGAAACATCTTCATCAAAGAATACTGAACCTGAAGAAACAAAATCAAGGAGGTTTGTCAAGCTTAAGCCGAGGAAATAGGTTAAGAAACCTATGATAAAGACATCACTGAATATCAAAATACTCCTCAATCTGCATAGAAGAAGATAACTGAGGTCAAAAAGACAATCCAAGAACATTCAATTAGTAAAACAACTCAGAAGAAGTTGACTAGGAGTCAAAGGTCAAAGGAGAAGGGTAAGGCTGTGGTCACGAATGAAAATTTATAGTTAATAGGTGACTTGAATTATATATTACAAAATATTGACATTGAGGAGTCTCCCCTGGTTCAAGAAGAGTTCATAAATCTGGATACAGGTGGCAAATCAAAGAAATTGAAAACATCCAAAAAATTAGACTTTGAGGATGAGGTGTCAGAATTTATTTTTAAGCCTAGAAAACCACAGAATAGGTAGTCTAAGAAAATGCAACAGCCATACATGGAGATAGACCAAATTGGAGGAGAGGATGCAAGTGTTTTTGAAGAACCCATTAATACATCATCTCAAATACCTGAAGAGGATAGAAACATAGTATTTAATACTCAGAGAGAAAGGAGTAGTTATGAGGAGGTTAAATACAAACTTAGATTTGCAAACATTGAGATTGATAAATTGAGGAAGAAAGTGAGAATGCATGCTGTGGAAAGGTCAAACTTTGAGAGGTTGAAAGGTTTGTGGGAGCTGGAAAAGGTTTCAAACAGTGAATCAATCAGCAGTTAGGATCAATTTTTCATATGGACCGTCCTTGCAATCAAGGAAGACAAATTCATAAGAATGGTTAACACCAAACCGAGGGCTAATAATAGAAATCTTGAAAGGCAGGTTGAAGATATAAATATACAGCTAGCAAAGCCTGAATATTAACCACAACAAAAATCTGTGTGAACAATAAGTGACATCTCCTTACACATTTTTGGAGTTTTCTGAAAGGTTTCATTTTTGAAAACATTTCGAAGTTGATTATTGAGAGCTTATATATAACTTCAAAAATGGTATTAAAGGTGGGAAACTAAATTTTTTGGAAACAAGCTATGAAAAGAAAAGACACAGCAGTTTCGTAGCGTGCTACAAAACTACTGTAGGTGTCATGCACAGCAGTTTCGTAGCAAGCTACAAAACTACTGTAGGATGAAATTTTATCAATTTTGCAAGCTTTCAAAGGGGAAATAGGTATGTTTATTAAACCATGATGTTGCTGGAGGATATATAAAGACCAAAAATAAAGATCCAATAGCAAAACATTGAAAATTGAAGGTTTCAAATGAAGTTTTTAGAAGTGAAGTTCTGCACTACGAAAATAGCAGATAGTTTCATAGCATAGCAATGTTAATGGTTTTTGGTACTTCTTCAAAGTTTTGTGTTGGGAAAAACTGGGAGGACTAAGTCACAAGAGTGTAATATGACTTTGCCACATGTTTTGAGCACAAATTGGTCAGCAGATGTTGTGAAGAAACATAAATGAAGCAATACACCTATTTTGCAGGGAGCATGGTCCTATTTTTCAGGGCATATAAGAAGCAGATAATTACAGCTCAACAGCAAGGATATGGACATCATTAAGGTCGAAGTTTATGAGGAGCAACTGTCAAATAGAAGATTTATTATTTGGATAAGGTTTTTAAGGTATAATAGAGAGTTTTAATCCTAGTTGTATTAGGACTTTGGAACAAACAGTTTAAAATGTCAGGTGTAATTAAAGTTTGTTTTAGTAATTAATAGGTGTCAAGCTAGAAAATTCAAATTCTCTCAAGTGTTTGGAGAGAATCCAAGAAATGTAATGATGACTCTATAAAGGACAGGAAGTCGAATTGCATAGGGTTTGCAATTTTCATAAGCAAGTATATTGTTGTTGTAGCAGAGAACTATTTTTTTATGTTAATACAGAGATATTGGTTTCATCACTCAGGATTTAGAAAGGGTTATGGTTGTGTGATATTCTCATTTTTTTTCTCCTTAAATTTAGTTGCAGTGGCATGAATGTATGTTACTTAGAATTCACTGAATTTTCTCTAACTTCCTTCATATATTCATGAGTTATGTTATTTTCTGTCCTATTGTTCTTTTGATGCATCTAAACCCTGAAATTCCCTGACTTCCAATTGAAGCTGATACTCATGTTTTGTGAAAATACACTTGACTCCATAAGCCCAATAGATGTTTGTTAATTAGTAGTACAACCAACTATCCATTTTACTCATAGAGTTAGCCTTCTAATCCGTATTTGAAAATCATAAACCTATTGAGAGATCCCTCTCAGGTTGAGGAGGCTAAGCCTCAACTAAAAGTCTGGTTTGAAATAGTTACTCAAGGTCTTCTTGATCAGCAGCCTATCAGGAGTTGATTTTGAGATAACAATCACTAGCGAAGATAAACCTAAGAATCACCCAAATCACTCTGTACATATTGATTTAGAGTCCTTCATACTGTATAATGATCATAGTAGTGATTATTTAGATATTAATCTTGTATAAGGTGAAGAAATTTCTGAATTGTCAAATAGTGTCCAAGCGGTCTCAAATGCAGGAAACAAAAATAAGAACTCTGAAAATTTACACCCAAGCACTTTAGAGAAAAATTCAGTATAATCACAACAAATATCAATTGAGTCAAAGAATGGTAAATAATAGGTTAAGGTAGTAGGTCAAAAAGAAAAAACAGATCAACCCACAAAATTTCATCTTACCGATGATGAGGAGGTGTTTGGACCATGGATTTTGATGTTGCTTTGGGAAAATATAGAGCTGGTATCAGAATATAGATTTTTAGCCCTATACATGAGTCATACAAAGTCTCACATAATGTAATATTGTGTTCTTATAAGTTATATTTTGACTTTTCAAACAATGAGGCGGAATATGAGGCCTTGATCACTGGTCTCCAAATTTTGAAGAGGCTAGGCACGAAAATAATTGTAGTATATGGTGACTCCGAGTTGCTAATAAAATAGGTAAAATGGGAGTACCGGGCCAAACATCCTAGGAGGAGAGCTTATCGTAATGATGTTCTTGATATTCTTAGAAATTTTCCAGAATATACATTTTCTATGATTCCTAGAAGTCGAAATTTTATGGCTGATTCACTTGCCACAACGACCAACAATTTTAAGATTCCTATTCATGCTACTAAAAAGTTTGAAATTCGCGTGAAGAATTGCTTGAATTTCCATAACAATCTGAGATACTAGCATGTATTTTGGGATGCTAAACAGATAAACAAATTTTTGTAGATGGAAGAGGAGTTTGCTAACTCCCATATTGATGAGGTGTATAATGAAGATGATAAAGTAATTGAAGCTGCTAAATTTGAGGTACTGAATATAAAGGACAATAACATTCCATGAGGTATTGTACCTTTGGAAGAGCTATTTTATCTCGATGATGTCATAAAAAAGCCAACAATGGTCCCCATAGAAGTAGGTGTTGAAGATGTAAACATTGGTACATTGGATAACCCCAAGATGGTTAAGTTATCGAGGTCTTGATCCCCTAAGTTGAAAGGTAAATATACATCTCTCTTGACTATTTTTTTTTTATGTATTCTCTTGCGAGTATTCAAATTTAAAATTTTACAGTAAAAACATGATCCAGGACACCATCCCAATCAAGTCGGATCAAAATTAATTTTGCCATAAGCTGAGGAGAATCAATCCTAAACTACTGGAATCGATCGAAAAATATGTAAATAGACTTTACAAAGTTCGTATTATAGTTCCTTTTCGATTTTCTGAATGGATGTCTAACCTTGTTCTAGTAAGGAAGAAGACATGGGAGATTAATCTTTGTATAGATTTTAGAATTCTAAAAAAAGTGTCCTTAAAGTACAATTATCCTTTGCCAAAGATGGACCACATCTTATAGAGTGATGTTTGAGCTTCAAGGATGTCACTTATCAAATGGTATTTAGGATACAACCAGAGTTTGGTTCATGAACTTGAACAAGAGAAAACAACATTCACAACACTATGGGGTACCTTCATGTACGCCAAAATTCCATTTGGGCTCAAGAATCCAGGGGCTACATTTCAACAGGCTATGGACATTGATTTCTCGAATGAGAAGGATATATTTATTGTGGTTTTCCTTGATGATATTATTGTATTCTCATAGTCAGATGATGAGCACCTACACCACTTGATAATAGCGTTTCAAAAATGTTGAAAATCTGACATCTTGTTGAATCGTAAGAAAATATTATTTTCCATGGATGAGGGGAAAATACTTGGGCACATCATCTAAAAATATGGAATACACATTGATCCCTCTAGCATTGAATCAATTCAACAACTATACCTCCCAAGGAACAAAAAGGAGATCCAGTCATTCAATGTTTTTGAGGAGATTCATCCCCAATATCATTGAGCACCTTATAGATGTGATAGATATGATGAAGAAGGAAAATGAGGTAAGATAGTTAGAAGATGAAAATAAATCATTCAATTCTGTCAAATTTTCTTTAAACTTTTCTCCCACATTGATCATCCCTGATTATAATTTAGACATAATTATCTTTTCATTCGCTTTTGAGCACTCTTTCGCTGTCGTACTAATGCAAAAAAAGGATTCAATTACGGAGAAAAAAATTTCCTTTTTCAGTTGGACCATAAGAGATGCAACGTTGAGATACAACATTATTGAAAAACAAGGTATGGACTTGGTGAAAGCATTAAAATACTTTCACGTATACATCCTACACTCTCACATCATAGCTTATGTCTTGAATGTAGGGATGAAATATGTGTTTATGAAAACTGATCCCGAAGGGAGTTGAGGGAAACAAATTGCATCCATGCTTGAATATGATATAGAGATTAAGCCAACAAAGCTAATTAAGGGACAAAGTTTGGAAAATTTGATGGAAGAATCTAATTTGCATGCGCTGGAGATAAACATGATTTATGAACTTTCTGAAGAGGAGGTTTATGACTCGTTGACACACGTATCTCAGATTTTCATTTCATCCCCTTGTTATGTTGATATACTTTATGTACTACAACACTTAAATCCTCCCTCAAGCGTGTCTAAAAGAAAAGGTAGATCAATGAAATTAAAGGCTTCAAAATATTTTATTTTAAATAGTGTTTTGTATTGGAAAGACCCGAGAGGTGTTTTGTTGAATTCTCTTGTTGAAAGTAAAGTGAAGTGATGAATGAATTTCACAAGGGTGATTGTGGTGGTCATTTATTTTGGAAGACCACAATGAAGAAAGTTTTGAGGGGTGGTTTTTATTGGCCCATTCCTTTTTCTAATGTGTACAAGACTGTGATGAGTTGTCATGAATGTCAAATTTTCCAAGGGAAGAGGAAGTTTCTCCCGCTACCTTTGCAGCCCATATTAATCTAGGCACCATTTTAGTAGTGGGGTCTTAGTTTCATAGGTAAGATCCATCCTTCATCATCCACCCAACACAAGAATATTTTTACTACTAAAAATTATTTTACAAAGTGGATTGAAGCAATCCCAGCAAGGCAAGCAACTGATTTAGTTATCATTCAATTTTTGGAATCTAATATCTTGTCTAGATTTGGTTTTTCGTAGAAGATCATCATGGATAACGTAGCGGCATTTAAGTAAAAAAATATGGTGGAATTTTGTGAGAAGTACAATATCATGTTGGGTCATTCAACTGCATACTACCTGCAAGGCAATGGATTGTCTGAGTCTTTGAATAACTATTTGGTCAATATTATCAAGAATATGAAGGAGGTAAATAAGAAAACATTGCATAAGAAACTCATCACTGCCTTATGGGAAGACATATTAGGTAATAATAAGTCCATAGGAATGTCGCCTTTTGAGTTATTGTATGGAGTCGATACAATATTTCCTACTTCTATTGCTTTTTCAGTCACGAAAATATTGTTGGAAGTTGGCAACAAACCGAATGATGTTCAAAGACGGATAAACCAAATGATTCATTTGCAAAAAAATAGGGAGGAAGTGTTTCAAAACACATCTAAGCTTCAAGAAAGAATCAAGAAAGTGTATGACCAAAAAACAAATTCGGATGACTTCAATATGTGTGATGTGGTCCTCCATTGGGATGCTCAAAATGAAGATAAATGAAAGCACGATAAGTTCGAGAATTTTTGGAAGAGACCGTACAAAATTTTAGCTTCAAGAGGGAAGCATGCTTAATTGTTGGAGGAAATGAATGGACAAGACTACAGAGGAGGACCAGTCACTAGTAGGCTTCTCAAGCAATACATTTTTTGATCAAATTTCTAAATTTTCTCATCATCATTGTACATATCATTTTACTTTTCTATCGAAATGTGAACGAGTTAATCATCAAAGCTTGAAGCTCGAGGTGAAGGCTATAAGGTTTCCTTGATTGGATGTTTATTTGTAAGTATAGTAAGTTTTTGTTTCAGTCAAAGTCAGTTCATTTTTTCAGCCAATTTTCAGTTTTGAGTTTGGTATTTTAATTTTTGACTCCATGCCTAATGGATAAGGCTACTTGATCTATGGTGTTCTTGACACCTCCAAGGAGCTTTCATCCCCATCTGTAGCCAATGTTAGTTTGTTCTAGTTCTTCCAGTCACCAGTGATCAAATATGTTCTTACAAGTTTTTTTTAGGGTCTTAAATTGAAATTTTTATGGTTTTAGTACGTCTTCAAATAAAAATTTGGTCACTGGCTAGTGTGGCTATGTGTATTACTACTCCTTTCAAAAAATTAATTTTTGGTCATTTCCATCATTCAGTTGGATGAGTCACCACTGAAATGACCCCATTATCATCTCAGTCACACCACCATGCTCATCATTGAACTCATTTCATGAAGTGTCACCATTAGGTCTTAGGGTCAAAATAATAAAAAATATGTGATTCCACCAATAAATTCGGCATTGAAGGAGTAGTAATATGGAAAAATTCCAAATAATGTCTTTGAAAGTGTAACTTCATTTCAAATATGAATGTAATATGTTTCTCAAAGGTTCTAAAGCTGCAAAGTTTCAAGTCAAAGGTGAAAATACTCGGTGGGGCCACTTGACCACCAAAAGTGAAAAGTGATTTCCAAAGCTACAAAAGACCGAAAAGAGTTTTAATTTACTCATTCCATCCTAAAGAAACATCTCTCTAGCAATAAAACACACTCTTACCCTAGGAAGTTCTAGTAACCAAGAGTGCTAATTCCTCCACAGTGTTGCACATTCGTTGTGAAGGTGTTGCGCACGTGCTGCGTTTTTGCTGCACTTTCTCCCGAGCAGTGTGATTTCTCCATTGTGGCACAAATCATCATTTGAAGTGGCTTCTTCATCAGCTAAAAACTCCAGTGTCTTCATATTGTGATTTGAAGGAGAAATTCCCTCTTCTAGGGTTTCTAGTTCATCTACTTGGTTTCATGTTCATATTGATAAATTTCTGAAAGAAACCCTTAGACTAGAGGTCTGTCACCTTCCCCTACCTATTACACACCTAACTAATAAATTCACCCACCCCTTACTCCTCATTTTCCCTATTTTCATACAAATCCTAGACTAGACTAGAAATTTGTAGGTTAGGACTTTTGTTTCCCTCTTTGGACCCCTTCCCCTTACCCATTCCCTCAAATTTCACTTTCCCCTACTCCCTAACATCTCTCCCTAACCCCCTCAATTTTATAAAAAAATTAGGAAGCCCTTAATCCCTTCATCTCCCTATATTCCAAAAATTTACCCAAATCCCTTGTTTCCCCCCTTCATTAAACCATAATTCCTTACCCTATTGAGCTAAGGTAAACATGGATTCTGAAACCATTGAGCATAAAAGACATAAGGGAGGTCAGATCAGCAGGTATGAGCCCACTTCAGCAAATGAGGTTATGTCTTCACCCTTCCTCAAAATATCATTTTAGGATGTCGGTTTCCTTACCTTTTGCCAAAAGGTGGAGGAATTTGGTTTGCATGATAAAATCACTAGTACTTTTGCCACGAGATTGAGGAGAGACGAGGTGAAAATTTCAAGGGTGGAGTTCAATATTTCCACAGATATCATTGCATCGGCCATAGGGATTCCAAAAAACTGAGAAAATTGGTTCAAGAGAAGAGACCTAGACCTTGATAACTACAAAATGTACTTCAAACCAACATACAAAGAAACTCCTAAACAGATCTTTCCATTTAGGCATTTGCTGGAAAAATATGCCCCTCTCATGAAATTAATCATGAAGTACTTCACATGTGAGGGCAGATACTCAAGGCTATATCAGTATCATATGAGACTCTTAATTCATTTCACCAGTGTGAAAACCCTAAAATCACCTCATTAACTCTACAAGAGCATGGTAAATATGGTAGAGAAGGTAAGGAGAATGTGAGACAATCATCATGCTAGTTTGTTTCACCATGGCTAGGTGAAGGTGTTGGTTTTCCATCAGATATCACAAATCAATTTTTCATGGGAAGGTTTTGTATATTCGAATTCTCTTTTGTCTTCTCCAGCTCAATATAGCAATCACTCTACACCCTTGTATTCCCCAACATATCAAGAGGTTGCTTCCTAGAGAAACCCTACCAAAAAATTTCCTAGGGTAGAGGTGACACAAACTTATGTCAGAGGTAAGAGGCTTTTATTTTCTCCAAATATTTTTGAAAGGGACAAGCATACATCAGCTGAACATGGATCATCATCACACCATTAAACACCATTGCAAGGTGAGGATCCATTCCATGTTGTTACTGTCATGGAAGACATGGAGGTGAATGAAGAGAATAATACACCATAACACATCATCATGGAGAAGGATGCTGAGATCAGAGAACTTAAGGAGAGCTTGTCAAAGGCCAACCTTTTGGTTTCATTCTAGCAGCTAGAGATTAAGAAATTAAAGGTAAATCAACTAATCTTGAATAAGCCTAAGGTTGATTTGATCAAAGATGATGTCAAAGGTAAGGCATTGGTTGATATTGGCGATTCATATGATCATGAAGAGTAGGTTATAAGAAAGAGACCAAGGACAAGATTCCTCAAGATGGAACTTGAGCAACATAAATAAGCATATCCACCAAGAACTCAAATGAGAGTTGATGAGCTCATACTGGTAGAAATTGAAAAAGACAAGGCAGGATGGCTTGATAGAATGAATTGGCACATGGAAGTGCTTCTCAAGAAGACAAATAGGAACAAAAACTTGCAAAGACACATGGCCATCCATTACTACACAAGAAATCAGGTCTCTCAGGTAAGAATCAAGCAGTTGAAGAAAAAGATCAAGGAAAACCTAATGAGGAAAAAAGAGAAGGGTAAGTTGGATTTGCTTGCTGAAGCCTAAATCATAGCATTACAAATCATCATAGGAATTCATACCACAATTTTGGTGAAATTTTGAATAATTTTGGGATTTTTTGGTTTTTTGTGTCTTTTGGAAAAATTGGAAATTGTAGAACAACCAAAAGTGCAATGCCTTGGTGCTGCGCTTTTTCCTCAAGAATCCAAATTCCAAAAGGTTGATATTCCTGGGTAGATATTGAACTTTAAATTTAATGCATCCATTTTTGGAGCCATACGAGAAAACTGGTGGAGAGAAAATGTAAAAAAAAAGGGTCAAAAACTCACTTTCTACCACTATTTTCAAATTGACGCCGTGCTTTTAGGAGTAGTAGTGGGAAAATCCATTTTTCTCCCTCATGGAGTGTCTATTTGAATTGATTTAGGTGTGTAAAGACAAATATAAATCCTTATATTTCCATAACATATTTCAAAAGTGGATGTGGTGGATGGGAAGGTTCCCAAAAGCCTCTCACAGGCCAAGCACTGTCGTTTATCAGAAGTGTGTTTTGCTTTATAAGTCAGGTGTTGCGCTTTTCCCTATGTGCACTTTTCCAAGGTTTTTCTTCGTAAAAATTGGTATAGTGATGCCTGGGATCCTACACTTAACCCACATTTACACTCTATGCATATGACTATGATGCTCTCTCCTAAATTTTATCCAAATAATTTTTGACACTCCATCCACGTATGGAGGCATTTCCTCATTTCATGCATATTCAAATCGTCCCTCATATCATAATTAGCCCCATGGTATAAGTCTCGGGAATTCACATATAAATATGGTTAAATTTCATGCCATACCTTCATTTTCTCTTCGCATATGATTGTAGCGCACTCCCTTTGTGACCCATTCGAATATGTCACCATACATCCCAGCGGCTTACAATGTAATTAGATTCTCCCCTTAAACATTAAAATTCATAAATATTGCGCCTTCAGGATTTAACTAGAGTGACAACATATGAAACCCTTCCAAATCCCACCAGCCACATACCTTGGTTAAATCTCGAGGGGATCCAACGATCCATAAGGCGTTGCGCCTCCACTGTTGATTGAACGGATATCGCTGGGCTTAGGTGCACAGACGATAACGTGCAATGGCGCGCTATGAAAGTGGTTTTCCCAACTTGCTCAGGGACACGTGTCACCCTTTCTGTGGAATCGTTCCCATTTCCTAAATACCACTTGCCCGACGAAAGTGGTGCGATCAAAACCATAACCCGCCTTTACTGTTCACTCCAACCGTCATTACTGTTCACTTCGGTCACGGTTCTGCTTCCCTACTCCAGGTTCCACTCAGCTTTCGCTCAAGGTTCTGTCAAGCACAGTTCCACTAGCAGGCTCCCCCACATGACTAGAAAGTCACTCTTCCTCACCATCAAGCCCTTCTCGTTGCAATTACTTCGATAACCGAGACTACAATTATCACACAGAGGCTATCGTGCGTTCTTATGTACACTCTATTACAGGGTCTCGCCCATACAGAACTCTCGCTACAAAACTCGTATATCCTCCACACAGATCACATATGATCCAGCGATTTCAAAGGGACTGAAACTCTCACACATATAGCGAACACAAGAATTCTTCTATCTCAGAATCGATCCTTATAGTGATCGATTCACCTCACCTCACAAGCCAATTTAATTGCAGTGATTCGCGTCGAACTCAATACAATCAAGGCACATACAATTAAGACACACACCGACAAGAAAGCTGATTTCTTCAATAAATCATAGTCTTCGTTAGCCCGAGTAAAATCAACAAAATCAATATAATGCTGAAGCGATTTATAGTCTATACACCACTAAATTTACTCCTTGAGTCTCCATGTAATTCGATCAAGAAGACATAAAGTCACACACGGGATTCATAAACAATTCTCCATATATATATATATATATATATATATATATACAGGTGATCAATCTCAAAAGCAAATTCTTACAATTTCATGGTAGGCTAGATATTCACTTCAGTGGCCATTACCCTCCTACTCTGTTGCTGAAGAAGTTCTCTAACTCTCTCCATCTAAACTCTTCAGGATTACATTTATACCACATGAATGACCTGAATCGATTCAGGTCTCCAAACAGTTCAACAAATCTTAACATTCCCAATTCCTAAATCAGACTCAATAACTGAACTGACCCTAACTGACTCTTCGTATTCCTATCTTAACCAATTTCTCATGTTCTCAAAATGACTTGGGAATAATTACAATTTCCTGCCAAATTTATTTAATATTTACAAGGAATTTAAAGAACATGGGACCCCCTATGTCTACTTACGTACAAAGTAACTTTTGAGCCTAATGCCCCTGCATCAGACTCCCAAGCTTCAAATTGTTCATGATCTCCTGATCATGTGCTCTTCGTCTCTACCTCCAGGATCCCATACTTGGTCTTGTTGCTCTCCATTAGCTGCATCATTCTTCAACTGATCTTATCCAGGCTTCCATACTTTGTTTGTAAGTCACTTCCAGCTATATTTTCACAATCTGCCTTTGTATTTATTTTGTTGAAATTCTCCTGCCTTCCTGCTGCTGTCTGCTATTTCTGAGTCACTCTCATCATCAGTCTTCTGATGTATTCAATCTTCATGTCCAGCTTATCCTCTAGCTGGAAATTATCTTGCCCTCTGCTGTTGCCTTCAATCTTTGTCACTGCCGATATTGCTACTCTTGTAGTCTCACATGCTATTAGCATGTTTACTACTCCTGCAGGTGTCATCCCCCATGTTGCGTCTGCTGCCACCATGGGTGTTGCTGCCTCCCCTTCCTGTCCCTCTGCAACACTCTTATTTTGTTCACCATCTGCAAATTCATTATGAGAAAATAATTCACTATTTGATTTCCTACCAATAGTGACATACTCATTTAGTATACTAGTAAACAGAATTTGATTCTGCAAGCTAGTATCTGCTCCTCTCTTCTTCACAGCTTCAGGCATCCTTGTTCCAGGGTCTGCAATCCCTTTCTCTTCTTCAAATTCTCTCAGCAAATAGTTTAACCATTTCTTCTATGTTTTTTTTTACATCTTTAGCATGCTGTAATTTAAACTCGGCCTTTTCTTCTCCTTTGTGGGCAATTTTCAGCAATTGCCTCTCATCCTCCTGATGGATTCTGGAAATCCAATCAAGCTCTCTAGCCACTGTATCTTCATCTTCTGTCAGCATGGAATGCTGATTCTTCCTCACTTCAACAGCTTCTAAAAATTGTTCTTCAGTTTTCTCTTGGCCCATCAGTCTAGCCAATTCTTCTCTGTAAATGACGGTGACAAATTCCTGCATATGAGACGTGGTTGTCTCATCCTCCTTCAACAACATTATTTCTTCTCTCAAGACAATTTCAAAGGATGAATTTTCTTCTACATCACCTGTACACATAAACAAACCGTCAGTGTTAAAATCATGAGACCCAATGGTCTCAATTGATGACCTAGTCACCAATTCTTCTCTTGGAAATTCTAAGTCTGGTCCAAGGCTCAGAAATTCTTCATCATCTTTCTCTTCAGCTATCAGAGCCATCTCCATGGCTCCAATAACCATTTCCAAATGATGATCCCTCACTATGTTTCCAGCCAACACAGTTTCCTTCTTATTCACCTCTTTGACAACTTCCAACTGTTGTTCTTCCTCTTTCTCTGTGTTATTAACACATGAATCATCAGCAGTAAAGTTCCAATGCTTCAATGTCTCCTTTTCCTCTGACAACACATCAGTATGTTGTGCAGAACTCCTTTCCAAATATTCTGTTAGCATCCCATCATGTTGATCTGCATCCTTCATGAGACTGTCAGCTAGTCTCACTTTTCTTCCATCATCTGCTCCATGAACTCCATCCATGAAGATCTTCCTGCCTTTCTTCCCCAAAAACTTATCCAATGCATAGGTCCTCTGCTTTTCCAACTCTCTTCTTTGAAAATCTAACCTCCTATACAATTCAACAACTTCAATAGGAGTAGATTTCGAGAACCTTACACAACCTTTTATGCCTCTGCTTATTCTTGACCAATCCTCTATTTTCCCTTCTCTCTCAGCTTCAACATTCTGCTGGATATATTCATTTGACCCTTCTATCTTCATCTCTCCCTGAGATCTCACTATCTCAGCATTGATCTAAATAGATTTCAGATTCAATGTCTTCTTCTCACCAACAAACTCTAAAACTTGTTCATCTTCCAGTGGTGTACCTGAAAACACACACAAATTTTTAGTTTTCAAATCACAAGAATTTTCAATCTTGGCTGCTCCCTCAAACACTTCTTCTTGAATAGGTCTAGACATGGAATCTTCAGTTTCCATCCTTTCCTCAAGAACTCTGGGTTCTTCTTCCTTTTTGGAGTCTGTCATCACTTCACATTTGTCAGACTCAAGAATGCAATCCCTAACATCATCTGGACTTGTCCAATAACTCAGGAATTCCTCAATGACTTCCTCTTCAGCAAGAAAAGCTTTTTGTTGCCTCAAGTCTTCATTATGTCTCACAAGATCTCCTACAGGTCTCCACTCTTCACCTGTGCTCTGTTCTACTTCACAGACATAAATTTCTTCTTACAACTCAGCTGCTCTGAGTTCTTCTCTCAACAAGGCAATATTCTTCTCCCTCATCCTCAACTGTAATGGTTTCCATTTCACATTCTTCCTCATGAGCCAACCAACTCTCTGGCTTTCTTCTATCCTCAGTTTCAATCTATTGAACTCTTCCCTAATCTCAGCAAATTCTTTCCAATATTATTCATCTGCGAGTCTCTTCCTCATGCCAACTGCTTTGGCATCTTTCGTCACTCTTTTGCTGTGGCTTCTCTCAGAACCTCTGCAATCTCTGCAGTCTCTGATATGGCTCTCAGTAGCCATTTTCTTCTCTAGGATTTCTTCACTCACAAGCTACACTAAGCCTCTACAACAACAAGCTCTCTTGCTGCAACTTACCTCACCAAACTTCTCTCCCGAGCTTCGGCTTTTGGCAACTATTGGTCCCCTCTCTCTGGAACCTTCTGAGCACTCTCTTCTGCTCACTAGGCTTCACTCTGCAACTTTCTCAAGAACACCTCTTTTCTTCTGTCATCCAACCTCTATTGGGAATATTCCAGGTTCTGCCACACTTTCCTTTTTTACTCAGAGTCCCTTGCTAGAATCTCCTATCACTTCAAAGCTATGATCTACTTTTGCTGAGATGTCTTCGATTGTCTGCACTTTGACTTCTGCAAACAATCCTTCAACCAGAGTTAAACACTTCTCATATTCTCTTAAGAACACTGCAATTGTCCTCCTTATCTAGCCTCTAGATGAATACCAAGATTACTGTCTTTACTATCAAACTTTGTCTTTAATTTTCTGCAACCAAAATTCTGCAATTACAATTTCAAATCAGATTAAAGTTAATTACTTGCAAGATCATGATCCTGTCCTCCACTCACTCTGCAAATCCTGTCCACTGTGATTCTGTGTATCCTTGCTGCCTGATCTTCCTTCTTCAAATCTGCAGTCTTCAAACTCTTGTCCTCCAATTGGACTCTGCAATTCTGCAATCACCTTCACTGTATCTCTGTAGGCTGCAATCTCATCAGTTTCCACAAGTCTGGTTTCCTTACATTCACCAAACTTGGACTTTTCAAAAAAAGAGCTATTCTTGAAGCTCTAATACCACTTGATGCGTGGGATCCTACACTTAACCCACATTTACACTCTATGCATATGACTATGATGTGCTATCCTAACTTTTATCCAAATAATTTTTGACACTCCATCCACGTATGGAGGCATTTCCTCATTTCATGCATATTCGAATCGTCCCTCATCTTATAATGAACCCCATGGTATAAGTCTCGGGAATGCAAATATAAATATGGTTAAATTTCATGCCATACCTTCATTTTCTCTTCGTATATGATTGTAGCGCACTCCCCTTGTGACCCATTCGAATATGTCACCATACATCCTAGCGGCTTACAATGTAATTAGAGTCTCCCCTTAAACATTAAACTTCATAAAAATTGTGCCTTCAGGAGTTAACTAGAGTGACAACATATGCAACCCTTCCGGGTCCCGCCAGCCACATACCTTGGTTAAAGCTCGAGGGGATCCAACGATCCATAAGGCGTCGCTCCTCCACTGTTGATCGAACAGATATTGCTGGGCTTAGGTGCACAGACGATAACGTGCGATGGCATGCTATGAAAGCGGTTTTCCCAACTTGCTCAGGGACACGCGTCACCCTTTCTGTGGAATTGCTCCCATTTCCTAAATACCGCTTTCTCGACGAAAGCGGTGCGATCAAAACCAGAACCCGCCTTTACTGTTCACTCCAACTATCGTTACTGTTCACTTCAGTCACGGTTCCGCTTCCCTACTCTAGGTTCCACTCAGCTTTCATTCAAGGTTCTGTCAAGCACAGTTCCATTACCAGGCTCCCCCACATGACTGCAAAGTCGCTCTTCCTCGCCATCGAGCCATTCTCGTTGCAATTACTTCGATAACCGAGACTACAATTCTCACACAGAGGTTATCGTGCGTTCTTATGTACACTCTATTACAGGGTCTCGCCCATACAGAATTCTCGCTACAGAACTCGTATATCCTCCACACAGATCACATATGATCCATTGATTTCAAAGGGACTGAAACTCTCACGCATATAGCTAACACAGGAATTCTTCTATCTCAGAATCGATCCTTACAGTGATCGATTCACCTCACCTCACAAGCCAATTTACTTGCAGTGCTTCGCGCCGAACTCAATACAATCAAGGCACATACAATTAAGACACACACCGACAAGAAAGTTGATAACTCATAGTCTTCGTTAGCTCGAGCAAAATCAACAAAATCAATATAATGCTGAAGCAATTTATAGTCTATACACCACTAAATTTACTCCTTGATTCTCCATGTAATTCGATCAAGAAGACATAAAGTCACACATAGGATTTATAAACAATTCTCCATATATCTATATATATATATATATATATATACAGGTGATCAATCTCAAAAGAAAATTCTTATAATTTCATGGCAGTCCAGATATTCAGTTCAGTGGCCATTACCCTCTTACTCTGTTGCTGAAGAAGTTCTCTAACTCTCTCCATATAAACTCTTCAGGATTACATTTATACCACAAGGATGACCTAAATCGATTCAAGTCTCCAAACAGTTCAGCAACTCTTAACATTCCCAATTCCTAAATCAGACTCAATAACTGAACTGACCCTAATTGACTCTTCGTATTCCTATCTTAACCAATTTCTCATGTTCTCAAAATGACTTGGGAATAATTACAATTCCCTACCAAATTTATTTAATATTTACAAGGAATTTAAAGAACATGGGACCCCTTATGTCTACTTATGTACAAAGTAACTTTTGAGTCTAATGCCCCTGCATCATATAATGATGTAATTTCTCGTATTTGTTGTGGATGTGATGTAAATATGATGTAACTTGTCTTATTATGGTCTCTTTGATGTAATTTTTGACCTCATCTATGAGGATAAACTTATTCAATTCTATTTGGAGGGTTTGTTCAAACTTCCCTAGACATTAGGGTTTTATTGAGAGAATCTTGTGAGTTTTTCCTACAATGAGGGATTCGACCCATGAGAGAGGGGAAATTATTTTTGAGTCTAGATGTATGGATTTTTCAGTCATTTTGATGATTGGACATCAGAGGGTGAAACTATTGTATCTTGTACTTCATCTTTTTATATAGGAAATCAAAGGACTTGTTGCATCTATTATTTACAAATTCTTGTGTTGTGAGTTTGTGATATTTTAGCTCTCTGTTATAGTTTTATATGGATGATATAACTATATCCTTAACATATATTCCTTATTTGGTGATTTTCCTAAGAGATTTATAAGCATAATTCTTTCATGAAAGCTTTGTTTTGTTGGGAATGTCATTTTGTGTAATTTTCCTTCTTGATTAATGAATTCATGGTGCACATGATCATTAGATCTTTTTTTTTCAAACCCTACACTACAAAAAAAAAAAAATCCTAAGTCATCCCAAAAGAATATGTATCTTGCTCCCATATATCTCTTTCAGCTGTAACCTTTGATACTTTGACCTAGTTACTTGATTTTCATCCCTGATCCATAAGAAAAAACCCTAAAACTTTCAAAACCCTAGAGCTGATATATCTAGCCTAAAATCCACTCTTGCACCAGTCAAAACACTTGGTTGTGTTTCTCATAGAGAGAGCCCTCTCTGTTTTGGTATGGCTTGCTTCCAAACTAAAATATTGGTTTGAGGTTACCTCCGTTGATTTCCTTTTAGCCTTCGGACATTGTGGATGCTAATAGTAGGCACTGAAGCCATCTAGAAAAGAGAAAAATTACTTCCCAGATGGGGTATCTAGGACTTGGTCAATAAAGGGTAATGGAAAGTAATATTTTAAAGTATCCTTATGTAATTCATGGTATTTGACACATATTTTCCATTTTACAATCCTCTTCAAAAAAATAACCAAAGGGGGAACCCATTTACTATCAAATATAGGATAGATAAAGTTGGCATCCAATATTTTATGCAACTCTTTTTTTACAATCATCCTTTAGGGAAAGATTCATACTTCTATGAGGTTTTATAATAGGTCAGGCATCCAAATTTAAATAAATATTATGAGTGCAAAGGTTAGGATATATACCCTTTGATGAACCCCAATATCACAACAAGAATTTTGAGACTTCCAAGGCTACCAACTTTAATTATCAGCCTAGGATTCGCGCAAAATTTAGAGGCAACAATGTTGTATTCATATTAGATCAAGATCTACTCATGCCACCTTCAAGCAATGTAAAAAGTCAAGGGATGCAAATACAACTCTTATAGCTATCTCAAGGAAGGGAATTACATGAAAAATAAAGTTCTACTCTAACTACAGGAACAAAATTTTTTTCTCTACTTACAAAAATGGAAAATTTCGTTCATCAAATGTAAAGTCCAACCATAGTTGCAATAATGTAAAGGCTATGATAATTGCAGGAATGAAAAGTGATTATTTATTTGCATAATGTAAGCCATGTGCTACTTGCAACAATGTGAAACATTAGTCTAGATGTAGAATGGAAAGCTTCTTTGAAAAGAAACTAATCCTATGCAAGAACAATTCTCTTGTAATTGAAATCATAAGAGCATGAATTCAAGAACTAGGCCTAATATATTTTTAATGGGAAAATCACCCTCTTAATAATTGTGTTCAAAGGGACTTGGCTAGAGTAACAAAATTCATGCACATTTCATGAGAGAACCATCATTATCATTCCACTTAGAAATCTTTCATCTAATCTTAATTGTAGGATTGTGATTGCAGTGAGAAGAAGGAAGGTTCATAGTGGTCTCGGGTCTTCCTAAATCATGTATTCAGAGCCTAAGGGTCATTATTAAAACCCAAGGGAAAAAATAAAAGTTTTTGGAGCAAATTTGGTCAAGTTTAGGGACTGCTATAGGATTGCTACAGGATGCTACATGATTCCTACAATATGCTACAAGATTGCCTTATTTTTCTATAGTACTGATTCCGTGGAAATACCGAGGATGGGAAAGGTGTTTGGAAGGTGGGAAAGGGCATGTAAGGGTATATAAGGGCTTTTTGAGGGATTTTCCAAGCCTATCACATCTTAGAGGCCCATCTTGCACAGAAAAAATGGCACATGATGTCCCTCAAATAACTCAGAAACATGGTCTCGATGGCAGAATCTTAAGGGTAATGTGGGGTGAAAAGGGATGGGTTTTTGATGACAAGGGGAATGTAGGATGAGTATTCCAACCCTGCAAGAAAGTAATAACACATGCATACCAACTACAATCCTTTTTTTGTACTCAAAATGATAACAAAATTGCAGCAAAATAACCTCAGCAAGAAAGGAAGAGTTGAAGTTTATGAAATTGAACAAAGAATGACTTTATTTCATTAAGAAAAAATTCACCTCACAACTGCATCTAGCCTACATGCATGAAAAATTGAAAAAATATCATCTTAATTCATAGATTGCCAAAAAAATGTATGCAGGAGATAATGAACTAAAGATTAGAAAAATGAAAAGGGAAACAATAACATATTTTTGGCTTTCTGATGTAGACTCCTCAACCACTTTTCTCACAAGGTATGTCATAATCAGGGCTACAACCACAATTTTGTAGAAAATAATTTTTTTCTCAAACAAGGAAGGAAATTATGCTACCATAATGATCCATAAAAATGATACAAAAATATGGATTTTAGCCTCTAGGTTCGGCCTTAACCCAAAGGGACTCAACCCTCTAAAAAAACTCAGATGTGAGGCAACAATAAACTTTTAATTAACATAAAATAGAGTTAAGATACATCATGCAAAGTCATACTCAAGCTCCTATATATTGATAATACTTCACTACTCCTAAAAATTTGAATCCTAATGAGCCCTTTGGCCTGCTTATTTATATAAAGAGGATTGAGGGGAAAACTCCTTGAAAAGAGGAGCACACCCTTCCAAAACATTGAAAAAAGTGGATCTATCTCCCTTAGACTCTCACATTCACTTGATTTCATCGGTTACCAGTGGACCTTGAGTTGTGGATGAGTGTAAATGAGTTATTTTAGGGATCACTTCAAGTCAAACGAGAGTAAATGTTGGGGACAAGCCTCCTACACTTCCTCTAACTCCCTGAAATATGCCTCTTCCTCATAAATGTACTAAAAAATGCTCTTTTCCCTAAAATTTAACCACATTAGGACATGATGCATTAAAAAATCCTTTAATCTTCCTATTAAACACATTATGGCCAAATAGATGTTAATTAATGTGAGAAAAGGAGAAACTATGTTCTGGAGGGTGGAAAAATGGCGTTATAATATACCTTTTGATGGTAGCCATCATCACCCCACCGCTGAAAGTGTTGCTCATCCTATGAGAAACTTACTCACTGATATTTCTTCATGCATGGCCCAGGTGGCCTCTCTGACATCCCAAGGCATCTCATATGGTCTGCCCTCCTATGGATATAATCTAGTGTTTGCCTCTATGGCTTCCCACTCCCTTTGTTCCTATACTTGATCTCTTCTCTCTTGTAGACCCAATAACAAGGTAGGATTGATTTTTATCCCTATCCAATTGATTTTCAAAATTTAAAATGATTATTTTGTAGAGTGGGGTCCTTACCAGGGAATTCCTTAACATTTCAGAGGAGTGATCTTCCCTGATTTATGACAATGGGGTAGATCATGCCATATTCTTTGGGAAGTCTTCAAGCTCTCATTCAATAACAACCTAAAGGTATCATTGAAATGGAGTATGGCTTGATCTTGTGTTGTTATGTAGTGAGGGGCCAATTGGGGATCAAAAAAGATGATTTTGTGGTTACTAATGGCAAACTTGGGGCTTATTAACTCTACTATGATGTATAGGGGATCACTTGATTATTTGGCCATATCCTTATTTACTTCCTCATCCCTTGTTTCTTCATGGATCAAAAAAGAGGCTAGTGCCATCAGTTTTGCATCCCTCAATATTGAGTTGGGGTCCCAAAAGTTCATGTCTATGAGGATCATGTTGTGCATATAAAATTAAGCTTTCGCTCTACCCTCAATTATCACCTGTTGGTAGAAGTCAATGAACCTACTATAATCCTAGAATCATAGAGAGCCATATTTTTCCAATGTTTTGATTTGGAATTGCAACCATTTTTATTTAAGTAAAATGGAATAGGATTTGTATGCTTTCCTTCACTGGATGGCCTCCATGGACTAACTTTCCATTGTGGAAAGTTGTGCCTCGTTTTCTTGTATTTTCTCTCTCAACCTCTTTTTTTCTAACTAGAACCGCTCCTTCACAATTGATTGCTTTAGCCTAAAGTCATCTAATTCCTTACCCAGTTGTTGCACCTTTTCATCCATGAGGCCCGCATCCTCCAATTTCTTGTATTTTGCAGTTTTCATCCACCAGTGAGTTTGACATCTCTCTTTTCCTAACTCAAATAGGAGGGGAATTGCAAAATTTGTAGGTATAATTTTCCATCCTTCAATAAATTTTTAATAGGATCCAAGATAAGGATGTGGAGTGGGCTCTTGGAGTCCTTGTGTACCTTATCCCTCCTCTTGAGTTGTTTTTGTCCCTTTATGGATCATTTTTTATTCATCATATAGGAACTTTATTTCTTTCCTGTAGTAGTTCTATTTTCTCATGTAGCATCTTTATTTTATCTTGTAGCATCTATTTTTGTGACTTGAGTTGCTTGGTTATGATTCCTTAGTGGTTAGCCTTCTCATGGGTGTCAAATGGTTTTTTTGCTTCGCTTTAGGGAAAGTGGCTTCCTCAAATTTCCCCTTTCCTCATCCCAATTAATCTTCTCGGTGTCTAACTAATTCATCAATTATGATTGGGACTACCGAGGGATGTTGAGGCTTCCCTTGTTTGATTATAGTCCTATTTATTCTTTTAAAGTGTAAGGGACCTTGCCTAGGCTTCCTTCTCTTAGGTTTGAAAAGTGTGCTAAGGGTTTCCAAAGTAGAAGACAAATCTTGTTTTGTATTGTCCTCTAAGAGGCTTATTTATTGCCTCTGTTTTCCTTTCTTCTAAGGTCTAGAGGGCTCTCCAAGGGTGTCTTCTCCAAATTTGTGTTCCCCTTATTTGTATTTATCCTCTTCTTCATATTATCCTTCAACCTCGTATACCTTCTCTTCAACCTTTTCCTCTTTTTCTTCAGCCTCTCCTTCTTCCTCTTGTTTACCTCCAACAATGGATTTTATTCTCTCTTCATCTTCATGTTATGTTAGGGTTTGGGCTTTTTCTCAATGAAGGACTCCCTATCCATGTCCACAAAGTAAATCTACAACATAGGGATCCTAATATGGCTAAAATAATCAATGAAAATAATGCTTATGAGGCCATGATGGGAATGTACTGGTGCTTTCCTTCCCTCACACTCTAGCTCATTTTTACTATGGACTGAAGGAGGAAATGTGAAACATTGAGCCTGCTTGGGATGGGAAATTATTTCTAGAACCTTTTCTCATAAAGAAGCCTAAATTGATAGGCATATACAACACTCAACCTCCCTTCAAAATATATGTACTTGAGGATTTTATAGGCCACTTCATCCCAAGGGTAAGGAGGCTCTCTCTTCTTATTCCATTTTTTCCTTCAATAGATTTCTCTTGAGGGAGAAATAAATTTCTCTTGGCTATGATGACTTGTTTTATATCTTCCTTGCTCCAATTTACTCTTGAAGGTATGGTGTTCACTATACTAATGATATATGCATGCAAAGTCCCCTTATAACAATGGTGGCACTATCTTCACCTTGATAATGGAGGGCCATGGAAAATTCTTGGGTTATCTCATCATCATTCCCTTTTAATTTTTCAAAGAATGCCATACGTGGGTGGATGAGAAAGATATATCTGATAGGGGAATGCTTTTTCATTTTTTTTCATGTCTATGGGTTCCCTTATATTGCAACCTCCTCCCATGTCTCCTACTATAGATTTCTCAATTTATTCCAAAGTATTGTTTTTTTGAGGAATTGTGTTCTGAACAGTCTAGGGTCTCAAGGTAGGGTGTGGATGTTCGTGCCTATTTTCTATTCAAAGAGGGGAGACTTATGTTCCAAGATTTAGAAGGGGTTACCTCTAATATCACCTTAATTTCCTCATGTAAAAAGAACAATATTTTGAAAAGAAATAAATTTTGTAGGGGTTTTCTATAGGATGTATGTACAAGAAAAATTTAACTTAATAATTGTATGGTAGATGAGGAGAAAATATGCCACTTACCCACACCCCCCTTGGATGATATACTCATGATTATGGTGGTTTGGGGGAATATTCTCATTGATTCAGACACTCTTTCACTTCTCAGATCGATCCAGTAACACCTCCTATGAAATTCTATAGTAATTTCGGTAATCTTGTAGCAGTTATGTCTGACCCTGTAGCACCTATTCCCTATCCTATAGCATTTATGTAGCACTGTAGGGAACCTTTAGCCATAGCTAGCTCAACCTTCAATATCTTAGTGGGCCTTTCTAATGGTTTTGGGAATGATCAACTAAAGTTGCACCTATCCTTTTATTTCCTTTTGTGGTAGTGGGATCGACAAGCTTGGTGAGTTGGCCCCTACATGTATTTCCTTTTAGAAATATTGGCCCTGTTATCACTAAGTTGGTACAGATGGGCTACTCCACCAGAAAAACTAGAGTAACTATTTCAAACCAACTTGTGACTAAAACTTAGCCTTTTACAGCCTGAGAGGGTGCTCTAAAAAATAACTATGATTTGTTCAAATATGATCCAATCAGATGGCTAACTATGTCTTTTGTCTTGAATGTATTTGTATGTAGGTGAAAAATGTATAGGGTTTACTACCATTGGGCTTATGGAGTCAGTGTTAGGAAATTCAATGACATGGTTCTCCTTGTGGAAGTTGAGGCATGTAGATGTTTCAATGAAAGGACAACACACAATGATATACAATAACTTAAGGTTTAAAGGAATTCAGAGCATGATGTACATGAATTATGAGTAATTAAACATCAAGATACTGAAAGAAAAATAATAAGACATAGAATAAATGCTCATGAAACACCAAATGAATCTCAAGTGAAGAAGAAAGACACAGTCACTGTATATTACTGATGATAAAAAACTTTACAGTAGCAGTAGTGTAGAATAACATATTCCAACCATGTATTCTTCGAATTTATTCCTACTAATAGGCTTTAGTCACCTTACACTGGATCTTCCCACATGGCTAGATCATCAAATTACGTGTGCTGGCACCTATATTAACAAGAAACTAGATGCCTAGGAATGAAAAAGACACCTAATGTCTTTATGAATTAGAGACCTATTAGGAATATTCCTCTTATTTATTACATATACTAACTGAAAATACATCTTATTTACATTGAAAATGGTTATGTGCTTAAGTTTCGCAAACCATGATTAAGACCTTACTACCTCCACTAAACTAGGAAAACAATGATCCTATTTTTAAGAAAATGGTGTCATGATATTTGATGACTGTCTTTATGTTGAGCTAGTGAAATAGAAAACTTTGTTGAAGACCAAATCTATATTGGAATGTCCCACTGGTACTCTTTAAACTCTCCACGTGGCTGGATGAACTCCAATGAACCTTCAAAACACCAAATTTCTACTAAATTTTGCTCGCTGCAGAAATAGGGGAAAACAAGGCAAATTCGTAGCCTGATTTTGTAGAAAATCCACTTCACCTATCTATTCCAATTGTTAGCCTTATTTTCTGACTTGGAGATGTTTTTTCGACAAAATAGGCTAAATACAAACTTTCTCCCTCTTTGATTTCAACCAAAACTATGATTTTCGACAAAAAGTCATTTACAGGGATTTCGTAGCGAAATCTGGGCTTCAAGCCTGAGACTCGCTTCAAAATTGCCTAACTAGTAGAAAAATCAAAATTTTCCCTTTTCTTCAAAACCTTTTTAGATCTGGAAATGATGATTTCTGAGTGCGGAAAAATTGTCAAAAATGTGTTAGGTCTACTCTTCAAGCTTTTAGAAATTCACATTTAGCAGTAGGAGGTTGAATCTCTTCAAGTTCATTTATAACTGTGATTTTAAGGCCTATTTTCTTCCGTTGTGATTGTATCATCTCTGTTATCACTCCGCCAGATCTCTAAGGCTAAAGAAGAAATCCCAACAGAGGTAACCACAACCCAATATTTTGGCTTAGTATCTAGCCCTACCAAAACTAGAGAGGGCTCCCTCCACAAATCACAACCAAGGGGGCTGTATGAATTAGGGTTTTAGGCTAGGTATATGTACATGAGTTTGAATTAGTTGAATTGGGTTATTGAATGAGGAATTAGGAAAAAGAGGCTAGGACAAGGCAAATAGGATTATGGTTGTAGATATTTAATGGGGAAAGGCAGGTAGAAAAACAACACTTAGATTTTGAGGCTGAGATGGATCAGACATGTGAGGTTCTAGAAAGAGCAAGAGAAGGTTTGAATTATTTCTAAACTGGAGAATATGGAAAAACTATGAAGGTTTTTCCAAAATAGAGCATGAGAGATGTATTAAGTTCATCAACTTAAAAACCACCATATCATAGAAATGAAATGGATCATGAAACATAACATTCATACATAATGAGACATAAGAAAAACAATGCTAAATTCTCATACCATGGGTATCCCAAAGAAATAGCTGCAACCTTTTCATTAATGTACTGCCAAAATGATTACACTACAGTCGTTGATCAATGCATTAACATCCAACAATTTCCAACCTATGAAACGAGTCAAAAATTGCATGATATATACCACAAAACAACTCCTCCCATCCTTAGGGTCGAATCTATGAGAGAAGGAGCAGCTCCACCAAAAATTGAGCTAAATACCTAGAGTGTAGGGAGGTCAAACTAACTCATCCCTCGCTTTTAGAAAACTGATTCATTACGTGTCATCAAAGCTTTTCACCTAATGTATTTACCCTAGGTAAGGGTACAACATAATATATACTTTTAAATTTGTGATTTACATTGGTAAAAATCCCATCGACCATGGTCAAACTGGAAAATCTGAGAAAATAGGAAAATATTAGCAAATTCAGAAAAAATTTCCTATGCGCAATGCCAAGGCCTATGCGCAACAACATCTTCAAGTTGATTTTTGGAGGGGTTCCCAATGTCCAAACAGAGCTCAGGATAGCTCATTGGAAATATTATCTAGTCTAGCTTCTAAGTATGTTCTTGGTTTGAAAATCTGACTTGATTTGACCTCCCAAAAAATGATTTTCCCAAGGCTTCTCTATGCGCAAGTCCAAGCTCAAAAAGAGGGAAGAAACATGAGTTTTATGGTGTTTTTTTTTTCCCTTTTCACTGACCATTTTGTCTTAGAAACCTTATAAAAATGACAGGCCGCATGTATTCATCATTATGAATCTAATCGTGGTCTCTATTTTGCCATTGGATGCCTCAAAAGTGTGCGCAATGCTTATGGGGTTGCGCATAGGACAATCAAATTGTCACATGATTGTCCAATTATGCAAAAAAAATTCAAAATTTTCCAAAAATGTATCAAAAATTGTCAACATTTTTTGAATGGTGGTTGATGATGATGGCTAGGCATGGAGGGCGGCTTCAACAAGGATATGAAGCCTTCTTTTCTCTTCTTGCATGGTAAAGGCTTCAATTTTTGCATTGTCTTGTTTAAGTTTTGACCTTGCAATTTTTTTTTTTTTCTTGGCATAGTGCTTGGACCTCTTTCTCAATACATCATTATCCCTATTTTACTTCTCCAAAAGCTTCTCTAGGTGTTGGTTAGCTCTGTCAAGCCATTTCTCACGGTTCTCATTGATTACCACTGCAAATTGTTCATTCAAAGTGAGTTGATTAGCAAGCTCAGCCTCCTTTTGCCTCTCAAGTTCTAGAGCTCTTTTCAGCCCTGTAGTCAAGGAAAATTTTAAGGATGGACATTTATCTTATAGTTTAAAAACTTGGAGAATTTTAGTAGCCCCCAAAATGTGAATTGTAAATTTTTTGATTTTTTTTTTTGTAAAAATATTTAGTTTTGTAATCATTTTATATTAGTATATATAAATTTTTGGCGATTTTTAGGGTAAAATTTGTTTATACTATAAAATTTGGACGAATCAATTAAAAAAAAACGGGAATTGGTGAATCTTATTTTTGGAAAAAGCATGGAAAATTAGCCCACCTGCGAATATTAGCCCCTAAAATTTTCCATGCCTGTAGTCTTATGCCTTCTCCTTTTCACTTTTTCTTCTAACTCATTGGTTTCACCATACTTTCCATATGCCTCATAAAGCAAGGCCTTTGCCTTGTTTTCTTCTCTTTTTTCCTTGAGAAGATGAATCTCCATGATGGGTTGCGTGGTTTTGAGTTGTTCATTTTCTTGCTCATGAAATTCAATGACAAACTAAGATCTCTCTAAGTGAGTTTGATGATCATTGATTTGGGCATCCTTCTGCTTGATAATAATTTTGGAGGGCTCATCATCATGCTCATCATCTAAATCAGCAAGGTCAAAATTAGTCTTTGTTTCATAGAGGTCATCCTCATAATGAATTACCAACTCATGTACATCCTCCTCTACCATATTTTCTTCCCCTTCTGTACCTTCTTTGTTGGTGAAGAACGTAAGGTCCCTTCCACAATCTAGGGAGCAAACAACTTCCTGTGATCTCTCTGATATGTTTTAGCCAATGTGTTTATCTCAGTCACTTTGTTATTCTAAAGCTCACCATCCTTAACCATGCTAGATGACCCAATGTGAGTATGAAATGGTGATTATGGTGGTAAAATGGGTGAAGTAATTTGAGCTGATGAAGAAGTAGGTAATGTGGGCTAAGATGGAGGAATGGAAGTGTAAGGATGAGATGGTGGAAGCATAGTTTGAACATGTTGAACTGGTGGAGCAGTAAATATGTCATTAACTATGAAAGTGTCCCATGAGATGTTCAATTTATCCATATGGAGGAAAATGATCTTTATGAGAGAGTGGTGAGAAAGAATTTTCATTTGGTGATCATAATATCTCTTTTGAATAATTTATGCCCTTTTTTCAATGTCACTAAAGATAAAATAGGGTATGTTGCGCATCTTCATGCTTGTGAAGTGCATTAATAACTTGATATGGTAGGTGTAGAGTCTAGAAAAAATTCCTTCACAAGAAAAGTATCTCATGATGATTTTCATCATGGGGACATACCTATCCAGGAGGTAAGAGAATGAAAATAACCTTTTTCTTTCATTCTTGAAACTTGGATTGATATATGGGTCAAATTAATGACTCTCCAATTCTTTTTCCTTGTACCATTTTTCACCAACATTTGGAATTTCGATGGCATCTGCTATGATACATGTATATATTATGAAAGTGACACCAACAACGGTTACCTTGTTATCATGAAGATTAGACATGAAATGGCTGCTCAAAACAAGGTGTTGTTGGACCTTTTGTATTTTATCACAAAATTCAAAGAATACTTCATGCTTAAAACATGTCACTATCATGGGAGAGGCCATGGTTTCTCTGGTGTTTTTATGCTCAATTATGATGATGTTCCCTCCATTGTGTGGCCTCCTCTCTTCCCTTCCTTCTTCCTCATTGATTTTTTTTTTTCTTCCATGGTGCCTTGGATAGAAACCCTAGGGAGATGAATTGGGAGTGAAATGTGCTTTAGGGAGTGAGAAATGGGATGGAAAAAATTAGGGATATGGGGGAAGGGATTATTGAATTGAGGGAGGTGACATGGAGTGGAAATGTTGTGGGATTTGAGAATAGGAATTTTATTATAGGTATGGGGATTTGGGAGCCTAGGATTTTGAGATATCTAGGTCTTAGGGTTCATGGGATAAAAGGTTTTTGGATAGGGATTTGATGATATAAGGGTGGGGACAGGATATTGTGATGTAGGAAGGGTTTGAAAGGGGTGTTGAAGGATCAATTTTTTCGATTAAGAAGCAAAACTAGGGTTTGTAGCCTTTAACTCTCCAATTTTTTCACAAAAACTTAAATAATATGAAATTTGCACTTGAGGAATGGAAGGAGGGTGTTATGGTGACTTACTTACTTGCCAATAAGGAATGACAACCTTTGGTGAAGGTTAGGAGTATTGACACAAAGTTTGGGAGGCTGCAGATTAATATTGCCAGGTGCGTAGTGCCTCTGGCCCTATGCGCAGTGCCTCTAGATATATGCACAGTGCCCAAGCTCTATGCACAGTGCTAAGGCTCTATGTGCAATGCAAACATTCTATGTGCAGCACTAAGGCTACTATGCGCAATGCTTGCAAGTGTTTCAACCTTGCACCCTTCAAATCTGATTTTCTAAGCTATGTGAGTGATGGCTTGATAACATGGAGAGAAAATGAAGATGTTTTGATCTTTGAATGAGATTTATACTTGATGAATTGGATGCTTTAAGCTTGTGGATCCACTTTTCCCTCTTGTTTTCACTTTAACCCTTTGAAACGTTTGCCTTTCATTTTGACTTCCTTTCTTTGGCAATTGATCATTTTGATGGACTAGGAACTCTTTGAATTTAATATTTTGGTGCTTTGGCATCTTTGGAACACCGAGTTAGCAACTTTGGGATGATGAAATTATTACATTTAAAAGACATAAAATTACATAACGAAAAACATAAAAATTACATTTGAACATAAAATTACATGCTGAAATGAGATATTTCTTCACAAATCATCTTCACCTAGTGAAAAGAATTTTATTTGGATCACCCTTTACTTGCGAGTCTTATGCAATGGAATGAAGTATCATTTAACCTTGGAAACCCTAGTGACCTAATGAAACCTTGAAAAACCCTAAAAGACCTAATGAGACCTTGAAGGATTGAATTTCAAGATGACTTGACTGATATTGATTTTATGGATGATATACAATCAACAAGGTATGAAGATATTCCAAAAAGTAATCTAATTTGTGGAAGAGTGATGATTTTTGGACTTGGGGCTACCATCAGTGACTAATTTTTTCCATTATCTAATGGAATGATAAAAAATTTCCAAGTGGGACTCCTAAAATTATATAAAAAGAGGATTTTGATCATTGATGGAAGGATGCAAATACTGACACTAACGTTGGCCTTATTGGGGATGATAGCTCTGAAAGAGGTGTCAAGAACCACAAAACTCTAGATTTTGCAGATTATTTCCTTATCCATTAGGCCAATACGGTCAAAAGAATCAAACTAATAACATGACTGGAAAATAATAACTCAGAAAAATAGACTGACTCAAGACAAACTCAAATAACTGAAAATTGACTCAATATTAACTTACTTGACTGAAAAATTAAATTTTGAAAATGGAAGAAAATTAGTGAAGCTCCATGGCCTTCACTTCGAGTTCCGAAATCCAATAATTGTCTACTTCACACTTACAGAAAATTTAACTGATATTTACAATGAAATGGAAAATTGATCAAGGAATGAGTTTAAGAAAAGATAGTGTTTCAAGTGCCTACCATTGATTGGTCCTCCTAAACACTCTTGTCCATTCATCTCCTCAGGCAAATAAGCATTTTTTCCCTGAAAAGATGAAATTTGATACGACCCTTTCCATAAATTCTCAAATTTTACATGCTTACCCTTGACTTCATTTCTGGAATCCCAACGGAGTACCACATCTCCAACCTTGAATTTGTCTTCCTTATTTTTCTGATCATAGATATTCTTTATCCTGTCATGAAGTTTTGAAGTATTCTGAAACAATTCATCTCTCGTATTCTGAAGGTGTATCATTTGATTAATACGACACTTTATGTCATTTTCCTCAGTCCTTGCTTCTTACAACAATTTCATTCCCGGGAATACTAATGATGAAGGAAACACAATATCGACACAATACATAACTTGAAAAAGAGACATACCAATAGACTTCTTATTACTCACCCGATATTCCCACAATGTATTGATCAACTTGTTATGTCAATTCTTTTTATTCACCTCTAACATGTTCTTAATGATATTGATCAAGAATTTATTAGACTCCACCAATCCATTACCTTGCGTGTAGTAGGTTGTAGAGTTTCCAAAATTAATGTCGTATCTGTCAAAAAACTCAGTCATCTTCTTTGACTTGAATGTTGTTGCATTATCTGTGATAATTTTATTAGGGCAACCAAAATGGGACAAAATATTATTTTCTAAAAACTAAATGATGACAGAATCTGTTTCTTTCCTAGTCGGGATCGCTTCAATCCACTTTGTAATTAATATGTGGCTATCAATATCCACTTGTGTTGTGCAGATGATGATGGGTGAATCTCACCTATGAAATCTAGACCCCATTACTGAAATGGTGCATGTACTGAAATAGGTTGAAGAGATAATGGGAGAAGCTTTCTCTTACCCTAAAAAACTTAACATTCATGGAAGCTCATTAGCACTTTGTAAACATCTGCAAAAAGTTTCAGCCAATAATATCCTGCTCTCAATATTTTATTGGTCGTGGTCTTCCAATATAGGTGGCCAACACAATCTCCTTTGTGGAAGTCATTCATCACTTAGATTCTTCTTCGACCAAACAGTTCAACAACACACCTCCGAGATCCTTCCAGTAAAGTGCATTGTCTAGTATGCAATACTTTGAAGCTTTAAGTTTCAAAGATCTACCTTGACTCTTAGTCATGCCTACAGAAGGTTTTAGGTGTTGCAAAACATAAACAATATCAAAATATTATGGAGATGACAAAAAGATATCGGATACCTGAATGAGATTCACTTCTTCATTTTCAGACAAGGCTAAAATCAAGTTGATGTGAAGATCATGAAGATTTTACTCAACCATGAGCTTGGCTAAGCCCTGACATTTGATCAGCTTGGTGGGATTGATCTCAAGTTCATATTCCAGTAAAGCTACTATCCATATTCCTCTCCTACCTTATGGGTCCATCCGCATGAGAACTTCTTTCACAACTACATTAGCTACATAGGAAAGAGTATGTGAATGTAATATGTAAACTCTGAAATATTTCAGTGCTTTAACTGAAGCCAAAGCCTGTTTCCCTATGATGTTGTAGTGAAGTGCTGCATAACTGATATTGCGACTGAAAAATGCAATTGGTAGCTCTTTTTTATTCCTTTTCTGCATCAAGACCGCTACCATAGTGTTCTCAGAAGCGAATGATAATATTATGAAATCACTATTATAATAAAAAATTATCAAAACTGGGGCAGTAGTCAAGGAAAACTTAACTGAATGGAAGGATTTCCAAGGATATTTAGACCACTTCACATCACTATATTTCTTCAACATATTTCTCATTTCTCTAAGATGCTCCGCTAAATTAGGAATGAATCTACGTAAGAAATTCATCTTACCATTGAATGATTATAATTCCTTTTTGCTGTGAGGGAAATCAATCTGCTGAATTTATTGAACATGGGAAGGGTCAGTTCGAATCCCATCCTTGGAGATGATGTGACCAAGGAGTTTTCCCTCCTCCATGGAAAAAAGGCTTTTCTTTGGGTTGGGAGATATTCTGAACTTCCTGCATCTCTCGAAAAAAATTCTTAAATGGTGAAAATGTTCATCATCCAAATGTGAATACACTATCAAGTCATCTAAATAAACAACGAAGAAAACATATTTTTCATTGGCGAATGCTATGGCCATGGCCCAGTGGAATGTGGCCCCTGCATTTTTCAAAACAAATAACATTTTTGCATATTTGAACATGCCCCAAGGTGTAGTAAATTTTGTCTTGTCCTGATCATCCTCATGCACGAAAATTTGGTTGTACTCTGAATATCCGGTGAAATTCGGGAATAACAGACAAATATTTGAAGTATATGGTCCATCTTCGATGTGAATAGTCGTCCTTGAGGGACACTTTGTTCAAGTTTCTAAAATCTATGTAGAGCCAGATTTATCTAGTCTTATTTCTCACTAGGACCAAATTTGAAATCCAATCAGAGAATCTGATCGGGATAATAATATTGGAATTGAAAAGTTTGTTTACCTCTTTTTCAGTTGATGGCAGCAATCTGGGATTTATCCTTCTCAACTTTTTCCAAAAAGGATTTTGATCGAACTTGATCAGAATAGTGTGCTGAATGATGTTCTTGTCATAAACCTTTAAATATTCATATTCCCATGCGAAAACATCAGAAAATTCAGAAAGTAGTTTTACATATTCAACCTTTACCTCGGGAGATAAAGACTTGGATAGTTTAACCATATTTGGCTTGTCGGTTGTCCCATTGTTTACATCGTCAACACTCTTTTCCGTATGCATCAATGTAGGTTTCGTTGCTACGTTATCTTGGCTAAATAATTCTTCCAAAGGTATGAGACCTTTTTGGAATATCATTGTCTTTCAGCTGTAGTATATCCATCCAAGTTGATTCTATATCCTAGTCATATTTATCAAAAATTTGATCTATGGAACAATTCTCAAATTCTTCTTCACCTTGGAGAAAGTTATTTATCTGCTTATCATCCCATAAAAATTTACAATACCACAAGTTATCGGGAACAGTGGGTTGGTGTTTAACATGAATCTCAAACTTCATGTTTGAAAATAGAAGGATGTTAAACTTGCGTGCAGCTTTAGCCAATGAATTTGCTATGAGATTTTGATTCCTTGGCATCACTGCAAGTATACACTCCTGAAAAGTTTTCAAGATATCTAGTACAACATTCCCATATTGTCTCCTTATAGGATGGTTAGATTGATATTCACCTTTAACTTTATTTATTACAAGTTATGAGTCGCCATACACAACAATCCGTCTTGCTCCTAGTTTCTTCAAGATATTTAAGCCAGTAATTAGTGCTTCATACTCGACTTCATTGTTAGTGAAATAAAAAGCTAACTTATAAGAGCACAATCTAACATTTTTAGGGACCTTATTCTGCTAATGGAAAGGGCTACAGACCCAAATTCGAATGCCTGACCCATATTTCCCAGGGCACCATCAAAGTCCATGGACCATAGACCATTCTCATCTTCCAAGTGTTGAAATTTTGATTTCTGTTTTGGCTCAATTTTATGAACTATCTCTTCATTCTATTCTGGAATTTATTCCACTTTATCCAATGGTTGCTATGAATATTTCACTGCTTCCTCTGATTTTTGTTTTGAATTTTTCAATGCTTCTTATGATTGTTGTTCTAATGAACTAGGCAGATTCACCTTTTCTTTTCCTATAACTTCTCTAATACAATTATGGATCTCTGGAACATATTCTACATCTAGTAGTTGGCTATCTACATCATTTAAGTTGATATCATTACGAATGAATCTAAATCTGTATGTACAAAATTTATCGGATTATTATTAGGCTATTCCTTGCGTGTGATCATATATTTTATCTTATTGGTACAATTTCCACAATTTCCACAATTTCCTGAAAATAGCGATAGTTGCATAAAAAAAGTATAATTGCAATGCACCTCGTAATTCCCCCCATGATCTTGACAGAAACATGCCTAAGAGTGGTGGTATGTCAGGTACTGCCACTTCCATTAGAACATTCTTTGCCAGAATCTTCTCTGGGGAGACTAAAAAATATTTAATAAGGCTAATACAACGAACTCTAACTGAATCGAAGGAGTATAAATCATGGCACGGACGAGTGATTTCAAGGCCCAAATTCTCCATTCTGGCTTTTGGAATTAGATTTTGGGAGGCTCCAGAGTCTAACATGGAATTATGTAATATGCCCGGGTGCATTCTTAGACTCAAGTAAAAATGAGGAACTTTGTTATCTTCTAATTGACAGTCAATAGTAGGACAAAAAATGAGTTTGGGATGATTATCTTCGACATTTACCATGTCGAACAAAGGATCTACTTTAAGCATCTTGGAAACATGGGACTTATATTGGTTATTATTATCTAGCTCATTTAAAGGAATATACACTTTTAACTTTGAAATTTCTATTTCTAGACTGAAGGGAGTGGTTTTGTCTACCTCTTTAATAACAACGTCTCGTTTTCCATCATGGTCCTTTGATGGAATTTATTTCTTTTGATTGTCCCTTTCCTTATTTTCTGAACTGGTGGATGGTTGATTACCTTCTTTTGATTTGTGACCACATGCTCTTTTCCCTTACTCTAATTTCTTGGAGGATTTTTCCTTGTTTGAGTGTCTTTCTATTGAGATGTTATTTTCTGAATGGCATTAACCAACACATCTATTCTCCTCAATGGAATCTGCCTATTTTGTGAAATAAGTTCTTTCAAACACCCCCACTAGTAATAATCTAATTTAGTATCTAACTCATGATCATTAGCAAGGATAAAATCTTCATCTTTAGGCTAATCTTTATTTTCAAAATACACCTCATCTTCGGTAAAAAAACATAGGTAGATCATCAGCTTTGGAAAGGAGGTTTTACTCAAAAATTGTGTCTTCATATTCTTCTTCTCCTTGAGCATAGTTCTGCTACAAGGGTGTCCTAATTTGTTGCTTCTGATGTGGTGGTTGCTGAGGAGCCCGTTGTTCTCTCTGTTTGATCCTTAACTGAGGCTGTTGTTGACCTTTGTAGTTAGGATTTTTGACTTCAGGCTGTCTCTCCATGATGGACATCTTGTGAACCATCCTTTCAATAGTTCTTATCAATGTATCCATCTTAGCATCGAAATATGAAGTGGATGGTTCATATTTAATAGTAAATCTTCTCTCATTCCAAGCTTTAGCTCTCTTCATCAACGGATTTGCTTCAACGCTGACTGCGTTATTTTGCATATCCTCCAATGTAGCTGAATTTCTTTCCCTTAATTAGTAAGCCATCTCAGGATCAAATGCATATGGATAATGTATGAGGGATAAGCTTGGAGGAGGCTTGATATCAGTAGGAATTGCATTATATATTCTATTGAAACAAGTATGGAAACCTTGGATTGATTCATTAAGATTTATTTTAATGTTCTCATACTCAACAAGAAACTGTAAATGATTTTTCTTTACCTCCCACTCAGTTATAAATGCATCAATGAGCTAGTCTGGAGTGGCTATGGAATTAGAAGTCAGAGAACTAAACCAAACTTTGACATCTCTAAAGAAGCTCTCGGCTATAATCCTCATTTTTTCATTGTTAGCATCAACTTCCTCCAAGTCTATGAGGTTAGAAACCTTAACAATATGTTGTCTTGAAGATATGGTAGATTTTTCATTAAACAATAGGAGTATTTGGCCATAACCCTGAGGTAAGTCATTCAATTGCAAAGGTAAGATAAGTGGGACAAATCTTGCCATGATTCCTGCTGGATGAAGTGTTGGATTGACAACAGGAGGGATTGGATGAATAGGTAATGGAACAAAAGTTGTAGGTACTGAAGTAGTAGGTATGAACGAAGAGGTCAAAGGTGCAGATGAAAACACTACAATTGATTGAGTTTGAGTTTGATTTGAGACAAAAATTTCCTCTTGATGGTAGAATTGGATACAATATTTGATGTCAAGGTCTGACTCAGGCTTAATCTCTTCAAAAAACCAATATTTCATAAGACTAAGGTCTAATTCAGATAATGACTTGAACTCAGATAGTCTTAATGGATCGAAGACTATGTCGGATAAAGAGGTTTCAGACATGGATTCAACCAATGACAATTCAAATTTCAGATCATACGGTATATCTTCAAGATAAAGTAGTTTAGCAAGTAGAGAAACATATTTTTCCAATGGAACTGGTCCTGAATGAATGTTTTTAGTTTGGAATATGTGCCTTTGCAAAATATTCTTTGGATCAACTGGATCAGGATTGAGATTTTCTCTAGTATACCTTCTCGAAGCCAGCTCTGCAATCTTAGCACCAAAGTGATTGAATCAACCTTTCTGAAATTAACCCTATTATCCCAATGATTAAATACCAAAGTTTCTTATCGTACATGCAGGGAAAATGAATTTTTCGTTCCTCTGAAACAACGCAAAATATGTTATCACTCCACGAGATCTCTGAAGCTAAAGAAGAAATCTCAACATAGGTAACCACATACCAATATTTTGGCTTGATATCTAGCCTTACCAAAACCGAAGAGGGCTCTCTCCACAAATCACAACCAAGAGGATTGGATGAATTAGGGTTTTAGGCTAGGTATAAGTACAGGGGTTTGATTTGGTTGAATTGGGTTACTGAATGAAGAATTAGGTCAAAGAGGATAGGTCAGGGCAAATAGGATTACGGTGTTGGCAATATGATGCAGAGAGTTGTCCTTGATGGCAACCCTCTGAATGAAGATGAAGACATGCAACTGTTGACATGTGTTGTCCTTGATGGCAATCCACCTGATGAAGTTATTCTTGACTTGTTGGACTTGGTGGATGATGTAAATCGGATATGAAATGATGTTTGTTAGCAATATGATGCTGAGTGTTGTCTTTGAATGGCAACCCACTTGATGAAGATGATGGCAACTTACTTGATGAAGTTTGTGCTTGATAGAATATGTTCTTGATGAAGAAAATCTGATGTATCTACAGTGAGTACAGAAGGCAATGAAATATACCTGCAGCACATGACACCAGTTTACTAGAGCATATCTCAAGGCATACGCGGATATGTCTAGGGAAGTCGCGTAGTCGCGCATGCACGCGAGAAACATATGCACGCGGGAAACAACGTGCCAAGTCGCGTATGGGCAAAAGCGCTCATAAAGTGCAAAACCAGGGGAAACCACCATAGTATTGACCCATTGTATTGGGTAATGATTCGTCTAAATGACCCCGTCCAGGAATACCATCGGAAGTAATGTATTTTTGGGCTCATGGTATTGTTTTTGCTCATGGTATTGAAAAAGGGGCTCATGGTATTGAAAAAGGGTAAACCTATATAAAGAGAAGAAATTCATTGTGCAAATCATGAGTGTGGGTGCAAGATGTCCGAGCTTGAATGAATACTTCTCTGTGAAGTATATCTGTATGGAAAGGGTAAAGGTTTGATGATAGATCTGAATCTATGATGCACCTATGAAGAAATGATGAAGTGGAATATCTAGATCTGGAATGTATTTGTATCTGCTAGATCTGTTTATGGAAGGCTTAGATCTGAGATGAGGCGAACATCTGTCTGAAGTAAAAGGGTAAATCTGAACTGAATATCTGATCTTAAGATGTATGCTGCTCTACAATGGTTGAAGATCTATACACTAGTTCGCCGCAGAGGAAGCGCATATATACGCGGCTTCGCTGAAGAGAAAGCACGTATGTGCAATGAAATATGTACAAAGGTATACGGTGGTTTATGTGAACGGAAGCGCGTATATACGCGACATCAGTGAAAGGAAAGCGCGTATGCAAACTAGGGTTTGCTGAAGTCTGTGGTAAGAAATGTCTGATCTGTTCTGCTGGTTTACTGATATCTGTCAGTGAGTTATATGTATCTGTTTCATGGTTGAATGTGCTTAAAAGTATGGAAAGGGTCCAGTCTGAAAACATGATGAAACGTGGCCTGCAAGTTGTGTTCTAAAGGAAGCTTTGGATCCAGTGCGAAAATTGATGAAACGTGGTCGACAGGTGTCGAGGGTTGTATCCTTCGGCCAGGTTGTAGCCTTTTCCGTGAGATGGTAAACGAGAGTGGGGGTCGTAGCGTTCCTTCCGTGAGAGCACGGAACCAGTCAAGCGAGCCCTTCCAGAGGTCGGTAAACGAGCGTAGGTGGGTGCCTGCGTACTGGTAGGAGTCTGCACCAGCACATATGTTGTAAGATGTTTTCTCTATAATAAAATATTGAAGGCTGAGCAACTGCAGCGGTGGTTTTCTCCCGACTTGGGTTTCCACCTAAAAATCTCGGTGTTCATGTGTGATGCTTTGTGTGATGGTTTATTCTGTTGTTACTACACATGTTTACTGTTAACTTAACATCAGATGAATGAATATTGCAAAGAACTAAGTTAATAAATATTTGCATATTTAGATCTCTGCTAATACGTGAGTTGTATGAAGGATATCCGCGTATATACGCGAGTTTACTAAAGGAAAGTAGCGTATGGGTTTTAGAGAGTGAAAAAGTAAAAAGTTTTGAATATGCAGTAAATACTGATTCACCCCCCCTCTCAGTATTTTTCTCAACAATTGGTATCAGAGGAGGTCCTTCTGCAGAAGCTTGATCGCTTGAAGGAGATCCATCGCAATGGGAAGTCAAGAAGGAGTGATGTCTATAAAGCCACCTCTATTCAATGGAAGCAATCTGATATTCTGGAAGGTACGAACAAAAGCATATCTGCAAAGTCTTGGTGCATATGTATGGGCAATCGTGGAAGAAGGCTATCAATATCCGACAAGTATTCCTACTGATGCAGCTGAAAGGAAGAAGTATGAAATCAATGCCAAAGCAGTGAATGTCTTATTAGGAAGCATGTCCGAATCAGAATTTGCTAAAGTGATGCAGCTACATTCAGCAAAAGAAATATGGGACAAAATCATTCTGAGCTATGAAGGAGATACAAAGGTAAAAAGTGCAAAACTCCAAACTCTTAGAATTGAATATGAAAATTTGAAGATGCACAGTGATGAAAGTGTTGCCAGTTTCTTTCTCCATCTAGATGATATTGTAAATCGGATGAGAAATTTGGGTGAAACCATAACCGATACTACTCTGGTGGAAAAAGTCTTAAGATCCTTGACTTCAAAATTTGACTCTAAAGTTTCAGCTATTGAAGAAAGGCAAGATCCGCAAACTCTTACTATTGTTCAATTACATGGTATTCTGACTGCTTTTGAAATGAGACAAGGAGGTCCTTCTCAAATCAAAGAAGCTGCTTTTAAGGTATCTGCAAGAGGAAAAGAAAAGGAAGTTGTCAAAGAATCCAGCTATATATCCGATGAAGAAGAAGCGAATTTCGTGAGAAAACTCCAAATAGGAACTGGAAGATTCAAAGGTAAGCTTCCCTTCAAATGTTTTGAGTGTGGAAAAGTTGGTCACTATGCTGCTAAATGTCCTTATAGAGAAAAACATGGTAAAGGGAAACAATTTGAAAAGAGGAAGAGTTATTATGCAAATGAAGACAGTGATGGGTCATCTGATAGTGAGGAAGAACGTGAAGAAGATCTTAGACTTCTCATGGCATTTGAACAAAGAGAAGAAAATGATACGTTTGTGGATGCTCTAGAGAACAATGACTTTCTTGAAGTGTCCAGTAAAGATGAAGAAGATTCTGACCAAGATCTGAAAGTGCTCATGGCTAAGAAGCAAAAGAAGAAGGCTACTCGAAGAAAGGAGATCTCTCAGAAATCATGTATAGCAGAAATTGAAGGAGATAAAACAGGTATTAATCGTTGTTCTTGTATTTTACTTAACTGTATATGCAAAGGTTATGATAGTGAAAGTGACAGTATGGATCTAGAAGATTCTGACCAAGCGCTACAAGTGCTCATGGCAAAGAGGAAAAAGAAGAAGGCTACTCAAAGCAAGGAGATGTCTCAGGAAACTTGTATAGCAAAGATTGAAGAAGATGAATCTGATAGTAATACTCTTCTTTGTGCAAACAATAGTGAAGATAGTGAAAGTAAAGTTGTGGATCTAGAAGAAGCCATCAAGATCAAAGTTGAAGAACAACAAAAGGAAATTGATAAGAAAGATTCTATCTACAAAGAGATGATCTCTCAAATGAAAGAAAAAATAGAAATGTTGAATGGACAGGTGGACAAGTATCAAAGGTTTCATACTTATGCAACCAATCGAATTAAAGAACTAGAAGCAGAAATCAACGTTCTAAATGCAGATCTTGAAAAATCAAGCAAGAAGAATGAAGGACTTGAAGCTGCAATCATCTCTCTGCAAATATATCTTGAAGCATCAAGTAAGAAGAATGAGGAACCTCTACAACCATTTGAAAAGGAAGGCCTTGAAGTAGAAATAATCTCTCTCAAAGAAGATCTGGAAAAATCAAATAAGAAGAATGAAGAGCTGCAACAAACATGTGAAGGAAATGAAAATTGGTTGAAAGAAGAGATTCTAAATCTGAAGGATCAAGTAGAAGATGGAAGAAGAAAAGAAGAAAACATGACAAAGCAATGTCAAGCCTTGGAGGTTGAGGTAAACATTCTCAAAAGTAAATTATAAGAAAAGGTTAAACTTTTGAGGTTTCATGATAGTACTAATATTTTGGACAATATTCTAAGTAATCAAAGGTCTCCTGCTATCAAACTTGGTCTTGGTTTCCATGAAACTATTAAAGGAGAATCTAGCTCACAAGGAAGTGCTAAAAATTCAGAGGATGTCAATACTAAACTTGAAGTGTTGAAAGAGACAAAAGATCAACCAACAATCATGAATTCTCAAAGGAATTCATTCAATAACGTTGAATGTTTTAAATGTCATAATTATGGGCATGTTGCAGCAAATTGCAGAAGCAGAACAATTCAGCCACAAACAAATAGATTCTACTCAGAAAGGTACTCTGATAGCTTCAAGGGATATTGTTTTTCATGTAACAAGTATGGACATAAAGCAGCTGATTGTAAAAGAAGGAAGATTAGAAATACTCATTATGATTCTTATGCCTATTTTTCTGGACATATGAGATGTTATTCTTGTAACAAGTATGGACATGTAGAAAAGGAATGTAGTTTGAACATATATGAGAAATTGGATAACTTCCAACACACAAATAGAAAGATCAAACAAATCTGGAAAAAGATGGAGGACCGATCAGAAACGTAGGGAATTCTGACCCTACTGCAGTCATCTGCTTCTGAAGCTGACTTTTCTTATTGACTGCAGGAATGATGTGGGATACATTATGAGATTTAGTAATGTATCGTCACAGGGGGAGCAATGTATGATGTCTCTCATGGATTGATTTGATTATTCTGGTTATATGTATTTCTGACAGAGCATTTGATATGAAGAAGACAGGTACAGGAAGTACAAGTTCAGGGGGAGATGAAGGAATGTGAAAATTTTCTATGCTTCACTTTCCATATGCGGGTTCTATTAACAAAAGTCACATATACACGTGAGTTCCAACAGACACAGTCGCGTATGCATTAATGATAAGAGAATTTATATGATAGCTGAAGATCTGGAGCAGAGGTTCAGAGGGAGTATCAGTCTGATTGTTAATAACTGTATTATTGAATCTGTATCAGCTTAATTTCTCAGTTTTAAATAATGATGATATGATACTTGGTTACTTATGTTGAAGATTATGGATGACTCCTGCTTGCTTGTTGATGAAGAGTATTCGTTGCTGAGATGAAAGTCTTATAATTCAGAGATAAGGACAGATCATGCAAAGACTGTTGATGATGACTTGCTGATAAGGGTATTCAGGTTGCACAAGATAAGGAGGAGCACTGGTTCAGGGGGAGCAGCAGGTTGAATACTAATGATTTCATTGTTGGCACTATGACTGCTTATTCTTGGTTATTGTGATACTCATGCTTAAATGATGATGACTTGGTACATGGTTTATTATGATGAGATTTTGAGCCTTGGTTGCTGAAAAGTATCTTTTGTGCTCACACATGGATGAATTGGAAGTCTTATGATTCAAAGATAAGAATAGATCATGCAGAGTTTGTTACTATGGTTGAGATCTTTTCCCTACATATGTTACTTCATGTTAAATCTTGAAGATCTTGATGATATTGGACCACATGGATGATTGCTTGACACATACTTGAAGATGTTGTTCTGGTATGATAATCTCCCTTGGAAAGATTGTATTGATGCTGCAAAGAATCTGAAGGCTTGATTACTATTGTGCTTATGCTACAACCGTTGGATGACGCTTGAAGACACAACTACATTGTTCTATCTATCTGTAGTCCAGGGAAGCATTCAAATATCTCAGAAAGAAACTGAACAATGTCTTTTTCTCACAGAGGATCAGATCTGGTTAAAATATAGATGATAGTATTGGATACGCGGGTTTCCTGAAACACAGTCGCGTATATACGCGAGTTCATGCACAGAAAACCGTGTATGTCTGATTGCTGACAAATTTCTGCTTGGAGTCAACTCTCTTCAGTACAGCTGCAGTGCTGTTTGGTATCTCTAGTGGTGTTCCAGTTCTTATAATATTGTTTCGATCTCTGATGTTTTGATAAAGATGCCTTGATGATTTGTTGGTGAAAGTGTTCAGGATGCACAAACTAAGGGGGAGCCTTAGTCATATGGAAAGGATCCTTGGATGCACAGATTCAGGGGGAGCATTAGCTTTGCTGAGTATAATGCATTGTTGGCATTATGATGGTTCTGAAATATGTTCTCTTTCTTGAGGACTTTCTGGTGTTGGTCTTAAAGTTATATTTCTAGTTTGATGAAAAGGTCATGTAGAGATCCATGATGTAAAATTGTAATATTCAGTCATGTAAGGACTTGATAAATTTGTAAACCCACTTGGTTGGGTAGCTGAGTCAAATTTTGTAAACCCACTTGGTTGGGTAGCTGAGTCAAATTTGTAAACCCACTTGGTTGGGTAGTTGAGTCTCATATGTAAATCCACTTAGATGGATCTTTGATGTAAGTATGAGTCATTGGTGATAGGAAATTCATAGAGTCATGTACTTCATTGGAAAATATGTTTGAAGATTCAGCATGAACTTAGGGGGAGCTTGGTCACTTCAGTATATATATCAGATCTGCAGAACGCTTCTTCCACATGCGAAGACAAGGGGGAGAGTATGTTGGTTTTGATCCACCCTTTTCCCTTGATGTCAAAGGGGGAGAGTGACATGGTGTTTGAATGAAGAGTAAAAAATGGGGAATGTGGCATGGTGTCATTGTATTCTTAATGTACCTATCTGTTGAGGTAACCAAACACCATCATGGTTGCCATCAAGTCCAAAGGGGGAGATTGTTGGCAATATGATGCAGAGAGTTGTCCTTGATGGTAACCCTCTGAATGAAGATGAAGACATGCGACTGTTGACATGTGTTGTCCTTGATGGCAATCCACCTGATGAAGTTATTCTTGACTTGTTGGACTTGGTAGATGATGTAAATTGGATATGAAATGATGTTTGTTAGCAATATGATGCTGAGTGTTGTCTTTGAATGGCAACCCACTTGATGAAGATGATGGCAACTTACTTGATGAAGTTTGTGCTTGATAGAATATGTTCTTGATGAAGAAAATATGATGTATCTACAGTGAGTACAGAAGGCAATGAAGAAAGGAATTCAGCATGTGCTAAATCTATGGTGAAAAGAGTATGTCTCAAGGCATACGCGGATATGTCTAGGGGAAGTCGCATATGCACGCGAGAAACAACGTCCCAAGTCACGTATGGGAAAAAGCGCTCAAAAAGTGCAAAACCAGGGGTAACCACCATGGTATTGACCCATTGTAATGGGTAATGATTCGTCTAAATGACCCCGTCCAGGAATACCATCGGAAGTTATGTGGTTTTGGCTCATGGTATTGAAAAAGGGTAAACCTATATAAGGAGAAGAAATTCATTGTGCAAATGATGAGCATGAGCAAGATGTCTGAGCTTGAATGAATATTTCTCTGTGAAGTATATCTGTATGGAAAGGGTAAAGGTTTGATAATAGATCTGAATCTATGATGCACCTATGAAGAAATGATGAAGCGAAATATCTAGATCTGGAATGTATTTGTATCTGCTAGATATGTTTATGGAAGGCTTAGATCTGAGATGAGGTGAACATCTGTCTGAAGTAAAAGGGTAAATCTGAACTGAATATCTGATCTGAAGAAGTATGCTGCTCTACAATGGTTGAAGATCTATACGCTAGTTCGCCGCAGAGGAAGCGCGTATATACGTGGCTTCGCTGAAGAGAAAGCGGCGCACGAGTCCCCGGGCGTGCCGCAGGCATATGTCGGTTTGTGCAGGAAGCGCGCATACATGCGACATCGCAGAAAAGAAAGCGCGCATGGAAACCAGGGCTTGGTCGTTCTGGTAAGAAATATCCGATCCGTTCGCTAGTTTACCGATATCTTTCGTTGAGTTATATGTATCTCGTTTTCTTGCTGACTGTGCTTAAAAGTATGGAAAGGGTCCAGTCTGAAAATATGATGAAACGTGGCTTGCAAGTTATGTCCTAAAGGAAGTTTTGGATCCAGTGTGAAAATTGATGAAACGTGGTCCATAGAGGTGCTGAGGGTTGTAGCCTTCAGTCAGGGGGTTGTAGCTCCCTTCCAGGTGAGGCTGGTAAACGAGAGCAGGGGGTCGTAGCTCCCTTCCAGGAGAGGCTGGTAAACGAGTCAGGGGGTTGGAGCTCCCTTCGAGGAGAGGCTGGTAAACGAGCGCAGGTGGGTGCCTGCGTGCTGGTAGGAGTCTGCACCAACACATATGTTGTAAGATGTTTTCTCTATAATAAAATATTGAAGGCTGAGCAACTGCAGCGGTGGTTTTCTCCCGACTTGGGTTTCCACCTAAAAATCCTGGTGTTCATGTGTGATGCTTTGTGTGATGGTTTATTCTGTTGTTACTACACATTTTTACTGTTAACATAACATCAGATGAATGAATAGTGCAAAAAACTAAGTAAATAAATATCTGCATATTTAGATCTCTGCTAATACGCGAGTTGTATGAATGATATCCGCGTATATACGCGAGTTTACTAAATATCCCCCTCTCAGTATTTTTCCCAACATAGGGTTGCAGAGATTCAATGGGGAAAGGTAGGTATAAAACATAACACTTAGAGTTTTAGGGTGAGATAGATCAGACAGGTGAGGTGGTAGAAAAAGAAAGGTAAGTCTTGAATTCTTTCTAAACTGAAGAAGATGGACAAACTATGAAGATTTTTCCAAAACAGAGCATGAGAGATGTATTATGTTCATCAACTTAAAAAACAACATATCATATAAATGAAATGGATCATGAAACAAAAAATTCATACATAATGAGACATAAGAAAAAAAATGATAAATTCTCATACCATAGGTATCCCAAAGAAATAGCTCCAACCTTTTCATTAATTTCCTAACAAAATAATTACACTAGAGTCTCTGATCAATGCCCTAACATCCAACAATTTCCAACCTATGAAATGAGTCAATAATTACATGATATAGACCACAAAACAAATCCTCCCATCCTTAAGGGTTGAATCTATGAGAAGAGGAGAAGTTCCACCAAAAAAAGAGTTTAATACCTAGAGTGTAGGGAGGTCAAACTGACTCATCCCTCACTTTTAGCAAACTGATTCATTACATGTCATCAAAGCTTTTCACCTAATGTATTTCCCCTAGGTAAGTGTAAAACATCATATCTAATTTTGCAGTCATGATTTACAATGGTAAATATCCCATTGACCACAATCAAGCGGGAAAACTGAGAAAATAGTAAAATATCAGCAAATTCAGAAAATTTGTCCTATGCACAGTGCTAAGGCCTATGCACAGCGCCATCTTCAAGCTGATTTTTGGAGGGGTTCCCAATGTCCAAACTGAGCACAGGATAGCTCATTGGAAATATTGTCTAGTCTAATTTCCAAATATATGCTTGGTTTTTAGATTTTACTTGATTTGGCCTCCAAAAAAATATTCTCCTAAGACAGCTCTATGCGCAGCGCCAGGCTCAAAACGAGGGCAGAAACATGATTTGTTGGGTGTTTTTGCCATTTCACTAACCAGTTTGTCTCAAAAACCTTAGAAAATTGACAATATGAATGTATTCATCATTTTAATCAAATGATGGTCTTTGTTTCACCATTATATGCCTCAAAAGTGTGTGCAGCGCCTAGGGCGTTGCGATAGGACCGTCCAACTGTCACATGACTTTCTAATTATGTACAAAGCTCATAAATTTTGAAAAAATGTATCAAAGATTGTCAAAATTTTTTGAATAGTGGCTGATGGTGATGGATAGGCATGGAGGGAGGCTTCAGTGAGGATATAAAGCCTTATTTTTCATTCTTGCATGGTTAAGGCTTCCATTTTTTCATTGGCTTGTTTAAGTTTTGACCTTGCAATTTTGTTTTTCTTGGCATAGTGCTTGGCCCTCTTTCTCAATATATCATTATCCCTGTTTTCCTTATTTATAAGCTTCTCTAGGTGTTGGTTAGAATTTTCAAGCCATTTCTCCCTGTTCTCATTGATTACCACTACAAATTGTTCATTCAAAGTGAGCTGATTAGCAAGCTCAACCTCCTTTTTCCTCTCAAGTTCTAGAGCAGTTTTCATCCCTCTAGTATTAGGCCTTCTCCTTGTCACTTGTTCTTCTGCCTCATTGGTTTCACCGTACTTTAGATATGCCTCATCAAGCAAGGCCTTTTCCTTGTTTTATTCTCTTTTTTCCTTGAGAATCTAAATCTCCATGATGGTCTGCTTGGTTTTGAGTTGTTCATTTTCTTGCTCATGAAATGCAATGACAAACTGAAATCTCTCTAAGTTAGTCTGAAGCTCATTTATTTTGGCATCCTTTTGCTTGATAATCATTTTGGAGGCCTCATCATTATGCTCATCATCTAAATCAACAAGGTCAAAATTAGTCACTCTTTCATGGAGGTCACCCTCATCATGAATGATTGCCTCATGTACATCCTTCTCTACCATATTTTATTTCCCCTTATTTAATTTCTTTTTTGGTGAAGAAGGCATGGCCCCTTCCACAATCTATGGAGAAAACACCTACCTATGACTTCTCTGATATGTTTTAGCGAATGTCTTTATCTCAACCACTTTGGTATTTTGAAGCTCATTGTCCTTAACCATGCTAGATGACCCAATCTGAGTGTGAAATGGCGATGATGGTGGTAAAATGGGTGAAGTAATTTGAGTTGATGAAGAAGTAGGTATTGTGGGTTGAGATGGAGGAATGGAAGTGGAAGGATGAGATGGTGGAAGCAAATTTTGAGCATGTTGAACTGGTGGAGCAATAAAGATTTAATTAGTTATGAAAGTGTCCCATGAGATGTTCAATTTATCAAGATGATGGAGGAAAATGATCTTGATGAGAGAGTGGTGAGCAAGACTTTTCATTTGGTGATCATAATATCTCTTTTGAACAATGCATGCCATTTTTTCCAGGTCCCTGAAAAGAAAATAAGTTATGTTTAGCATCTTGACCCTTTTGAAGTGCATTAATAACCTAATATGGTAGGTGTAGATTCTAGAAAAACTTCCTTCACAAGAAAAGTATCTCATGATGATTTTCATCATGGGGACAGACCTATATATGAGGTAAGAGAAAGGAAAAAAAAAATTTCTTTCATTCTTGAAGCTTGGCTTGATATATCGGTCAAAGTAATGACTCCCCAATTTCTTTTCCTTGTACCATTTTTCACCAGCATTTGGAATTCCAGTGGCATATTCTATGATAGATGTATATATTATGAAATTGACACTAGCAAGGGTTACCTTGTTATCATGAATATTTTATATGAAAGTCCTACTCGAAATAGGGTGATGTTGGACCTTTTGTATTTTCTCACAAAAGTCAAAGCATACTACATGCTTGAAACATGTCACTATCATGGGAGAGGCCAAGATTTTTGTGGTGTTTTTGGGTTCAAGTCTGATGATGTTCCCTCCTTTTTGTTTCTTGTTCTCTTCCCTTCCTTCTTCCTCATTGAATTCTCTATTTTCTTCTTCCATGGTTCCTTGGCTAGAAACCTTAGGGAGATGAATTGGGAGTGAAATGTGGTTTAGGGAGTGAGGAATGGGATGGAAAAAAATAGGGAGATGGGGGAAGGGATTATTAAATTGAGGGATATGATAGGGAGTGAAAATTTTGTGGTATTTGGGAATAGGAATTTTATTTCAGGTATGGGGATTTGGGAGCCTAGGAATTTGAGATACCTAGGTCTTAGGGTTTATGGGATAAAGGGGTTTTGGGATATGGATTTGATGATATAGGGGTAGGGATAGGATACTGTGATGTAGGAAGGGTTTTAAAGGGTTCTTCAAGGATCAAGTTTTGGGATTAAGAAGAAAAACTAGGGTTTGTAGCCTTTAACTCTCCAAAATTTTCACAAAAGCTTAAATAATATGAAATGTAAACTTGTGGAATGGAAGGAGGGTGTTATGGTGACTTAATTAATTGCAAAGAAGGAATGGAAACCATTGGTGAAGGTTAGGAGTGATGGCACAAATTTTGGGAGGTTGCAGATGAAGATTGCTAGGTGTGCAGCACCCAGGCTCTATGTAGAGTGCCGAGGCTTCTATGTGCAATGCCTCCAAGTTTTTCGACCTTGCACCCTTCAAATCCAATGTTCTAAGCTATCTGAGTGATGGATTGATAACATGGAGAGAAAATGAATATGTTTTGATATTTTAATGAGATTTATACTTGATGAATTGGATGCTTTAAGCTTCAGGACCGACTTTTCCCTCTTGTTTTCAATTTAACCCTTTGAAACTTTTACCTTCCATTTTGACTTCCTTTCTTTGGAAATTGATCATTTTGATGGAATAGGAACTCTTTGAATTTACACATTTGGTGCTTTGGAATATTTGGAACACCAAGTTAGAAGCTTTGGGATGATGAAATTATTACATTTAAGAGACATAAAATTACATTAAATATATAAAAATTACATTTGAACTTAAAATTACATGCTGAAATGAGATATTTCTTCACAAATCATCTTCATCTAGTGAAAAGATGTTTATTTGGATCACCCTTTACTTGTTGGTCTTATGAAATGGAATGAAGTTTTATTGAATCTTGGAAACCCTAGTGACCTAATGAAACCTTGAAAACCCCTAAAATACCTAATGAGACCTTGACGGACTGAAATTTAAGATGACATGACTGATATTGATTTTATGGATGATATGCAGTCAACAAGGTATGAAGGTGTGCTATAAAGTAATCAAATTTGTGGAAGAGTGATGATTTTTGGACTTGGAGCTACCATTAGTGACTATTTTTTTGCATGACCTAATGGAATGATAAAAAAATTCTGAGTGGGACTCCTAAAATGATATAAAAAGAGGATTTTTATGACTGATGGAAACGTGCAAATACTAACACTAACAATCTACATTTGATCCTCTAAATCTTTAACCTGGCTTTTGAGCTTCTTCCTTTTAGATTATAACCATACATTTCTATTTCTAGTGTGCTTCATTACCCTTCTCAAAGGAAGTGTCCTTTTCAGTAGCTTCTTGGCATTGGTTAATGATTTGTCATATTGGTTTAGCTACTCATTTACTTCTTCTTTGAAATATTCCATCAACTTTATGTGTACCTTGGCTTCCTGCAACTCTAACTTGATTTGAATGACCTCTTCTCTGGCATCCCTTAACTACTCTTTTAGTACCTGAACTTCATTTTTTTGCACCATCTTCTCTTTACCTTTCCTTTTCACAATGACCTCCTCTACTGCCAGAGACAAATCAATAATATTTTCTATGATAGGTTGCTTTACTTTGTCATAATATCCTATCTTCTTATTTTCCATGACACCCTTTGCAAGATGTATCCTAGTGAGTGGTTTCCTTGGCTGAAAGATGAAACTTGCATCTTCTCCTTCAAAATCAAATTTTTAGTAGTCATTCATTTCTTTTTATTATTGTCACATTCAATATATTTATCTCTGACCATTGAAGTCTCCTCAATATCTATAGCTTGAAGGATGTCTTAAAGGTTTCCCTTTCCATTTGTTTGACTTCTGGTTATCCTTTTGTGGCCTTTCTTACTGATCTTTTGTTTGTTTCTTATAGGTGAAGGCTGTGGGATTTCTGCCTCTTGTATAGGTTCTGTTTCAATATCCATTGGTTCTATAATGGGCTCTATCTCTTCTTCATTTACACCCTTTTTCCCAGCTGTAGATTTATCATTTTTATTTGATGGAGTAGCTTTTGACTTTAGGGTTTTCTTGGGTGTCACTGAATCAACCTCATAACCACTGAGGAAAATAAAGGTAGCCTAGTCTCTGTTTAATTCCGTTAACTCCTCCAACACCAGGATTTTAATCAAACTATGGTGGAAAATTGATGTCTCACTGCTTTCTTCTCTAGCCTGAACCTTGTCAGAAATTTTCCCTAAGCTTCTAAGAAAGAAAAAGGGAAGATCAAGAGACTTCTTACCAATGAAGTGTAATAAAAGCTTGAAATGGTACAGATAAACCGTATGAAATATCCCTTCACAAGTAAAGTAATTTTTAATCAAACAACAATTTGGAATAATTCTCCTTCATGTAATTCCTTGGAATCCAGGATGCCATGTCTACTCCAATGTATTCTAGTTTTACAAATTCATCACAATTTCAAAACTTGAATTTTATGGTTTTGAACCACTCTTCACCCTCTCTTGGTACCTCTGTGGCTTGATAAATGGTCTGAGGTGACACTATAAAATTTATAACCCCCACCTTCGAAGCTGTGCCCATGAAATTTACTGCAAAATCTTTTGAAACCTGAGCATGAAAACCTTGGAGTTTTTGACAGAATTTGAGGCATCCAATGCTGTTGAATGGTTCCAAAAAGTTGGGGTCTTAATTGAGTAGATTGAGGTCCATTGGTTCATATCTCACACAATATCCCCCTTTGTTCATTTTATTCTTCATGGCCATCTTCTTTTATAACCGCAATGCCTTCTTGAACTATGACACCTGCAAGGAAAAATATTGAACATGTAATATCACAAAAGGGAGAATGTAGTATTACTTAAACACAATATAAGAACTGCAACTACGTAAACAGTACATATCAAGACAACGTCAAGTTTACAGAGGAGCTGAGCGATTTTATTATATGGAGATGAATCAGTTACACAATGTTTATAAAATGAGTAGATCTATCCCAAGAGAAGGCATAGAATCACCCTACAATGGTGCTGCAACTTTCACTACGTAATTTCTGAGCTTATAGAAGAAATACTGCACTGTCCTTGCTACTGCTGATATACATATAAATGCTGCAAAGAAAAATGCAGATCTAGGGAGCTCAAGAGCTCTGATGATGGCAAGATTCAAGATCTGGCCAATGTGATGGGCTCCCAAGATAACCCAGAAAGGATTTTCCAGATCTACAACGTTGGAAAATCACCCTCCTAGGGCTTGATCCTTTATCTGCTAGGATTATAGATATGAAGCTATATATGACATATAGATGGCTGAAATATGTCACAAGATCAGATCTAAGCTTGAAGGGTTGATCCCCCTTCAGATCTACAAGCTAGAATCTCTAGATGTACCTTATCAATCCTCCAATGATGATTATAGTTGTTGCAACATAACTACTCATAAAAACTTCATTGTAAGGGAAAGAGAGGCTCTATGTTGTGAAACCAAATCCAAAATAGAAGAAAAGAGAGATCAACGCCTCATAAATCAGCCACTTCGAGGGGGAAACCTCTAATACATTACATAAATGAAGAATTCTTGGATGATACAAATGACCAAAACCTCCTTCTATATATAGGAGTCCATGGGGCCACAATATAATCCTAGCCGACCTAACAATAATAATATAAGGGCACAATAATAAAAATATTGGGGTTACAAGGGTATAACAATAATAATAAGGGGGCTACGCTAATAAAAATAAGGGACTAAATTAGTAATATAGGGACCCAACATGACCCTCTCCTTCAAAAACGTGTTGTCCTCAACGCTTGAGTAGCTCTGGGTACTTCTGTATAAAATTCTCATCCTCCCATGTAGAATCTTCAGTGGGTAAGTTCTTCCACTTGATGAGATACTCTGAAATTAATCGATTTCGTAGCTTTTGAGTTCTTGTTTCCGTGACCGCTTTAGGTTCCAATGTGATTTTTCCTTCCTCATCAAGTTCTGGCAATATTGTTTGAACTGGAAGATTTTCACCTATAACCTTCTTTAAGCATGAAACATGGAAAACTAGATGCACTCATGAAGAAGCAGGAAGCTCCAATTTGTATGCCATAGTACCAATATTTTGCAACACCTTGTAAGGACCATAGTACTTTGGAGATAATTTATTATCCTTCTTATCTTGCTTGAGGGGAATTTGTTTGTATGGTTGTAGCCGTAAAATACCCAGTCTCCTACATCAAAACTTCTCTTGCTGCGATGTTGATATGCCTATTGTTTCATTCAATTTTGTGCCAAATTTAGGTTATCCTTTAATAGTTTGAGACCTTCTTGTTGATGATCTATGTGATCTTCCACTGCTTGAACCTTAGAATTTTCTCCTAAAGATGATGTGATGGATGGTGGATGATATCCATAAAGTGCCATAAAGGGGGTCATTTTTGCTACAGTATGGAAGGAAGTGTTATACCACCATTCAACGAGAGGTAACCACTTGACCATTATTTTTTTTTATCAGATACAAAGAAACGAAGATATCCTTCCAAAAATTTATTCACTATCTCAGTTTAACCATAAGATTGAGGATGATAAGATGAGCTTTGAGCTAATTGAGTACCCAAACAAGAAAATAACTCTGTTGAAAAATTTTCGGTAAAAATGGGATCTCTGTCGCTCACAATAATCTTTGGGTTTCCATGTAGCTTTTGAATTGTGTCCATAAATGTAGTAGCCATTGTACTTGCTTTAAATGGATGTGATAATGCACAAAAGTGTGCATACTCGGTAAGTCTATCAACTACCACAATGATGACACTCTTTCCTTCAGACTTAGGTAAACCTCTGATAAAATCCATTGAAATATCCTCCCAACCTTGACTTGGAATGGATAAAGTTTGTAGAAGACCTGGGGTCTCAATTGTCTCAAATTTAGTTTGTTGGGAAACCAAAAATTCTGTGACAAAATTTTGAATATTAGATTTAAGGCCATCCCAAAAAAATTCTTTCTTCACCCTGTGGTAAGTTTTTAAAAATCCTAAGTGTCCTCCTATAGGAGGAGTGTGCAATTCCAAAAGAATATTTTTTTTTAGTTGGGAATTATTACAAAGATATAAGCGATCTTTGTACCATAAGGAAACATTTTTCCAGCTAAATGTCTCATATGTGCTAGGATCTTGCTGCAACTTTTGAATGAGTGTCCACAATTCTTTTTCCTTCTTCCATTCATCCCTTGCTTCAATTATCCAATCTGGTTGGATAATAGAAATGGCACAAAGCAATGCTTACACTTCTTCATTATTTCTTGAGAGTGTATCTGCAACAACATTTAGCTTTCCTTTTTTGTAGATTATTTCAAAGTATTAACCCAACATCTTTGTGACCCATTTTGCTGCTCTTTTGAAGATAACATTTGTTCCAAAAAGTGTTTAAGACTATCATGATCATTTTTTACCTTGAAGTGTCTTCCCATTTGGTAAGGTCACCGTTTCTTTAGTGCATGTACTATTTCTAACATTTTCTTCTCATAAATAGCTTTCTGTAAATACTTTCCTTTGATTGGACGACTTTAAAAGTAATGGGTCTTCCTTCTTGCATTAAAATAGCACCAATTCCATTTCTGGAGGCAACAAATTCCACAATAAAGGTTTTTGTGAAGTCTGGTGTAGCTAAGACCGGTGCTAGGCACATTTCCTCTTTAAGATGTTCAAAGGTCTTAGTTTCTCCAGGAGTCTATGAAAATGAATCTTTCTTCAATAATGTTGTTAGAGATGCTTCTATTCTCCCATAATTATTAACAAACTTGCGATAATACCTTGTTAACCCGAGAAATCCTTGCAACTGCTTTATGGTTGTGGGGACTTTCCATTCCTTAATGGATTTAATTTCATTAGGGTCTACCTTAACATGCTCGTGCGATACAATATGACCCAGACATTCAACCTCTTGTACTCCAAAGAAACATTTGGATGTTTTTTCATATAATTGTTTCTCCTGCAATAGTTTGAGCACCCTTTCAACATGCTAAACATGATCCTTCCATGGCCTGTTGTATATTAGTATATCAACAAAAAATACTAGCACAATTTTTCTAAGGAAGGATTTGAAAATGGAATTCGTCAACCCTTGAAATGTAGAAGGTGCGTTGGTAAGGCCAAAAGGCATGACCAAAAATTCATAATGACCCTCATGAGTTCTAAATGTTGTTTTTGGAATATCTTCAGTCTTCATTCTAATTTGATGATATCATGAACGAATATCCAAGTTGGTAAAACAAATTTCTTCATGTAATTCAACCAATAATTCATCAATCAAATGAATGGGAAATTTATCTATAATTGTGAGCTTATTGAGCTCCCTATAATCCGAACACATGCGCCATGATCCATCCTTCTTGTGCACCAATACTACTGGAGTAGAGAAAGAACTTTGACTAGGTTGAATTATACTATCCTCTAACATTTCTGCAATCATACGTTCAATTTTGCTCTTTTGGACATAAGGATATCTATAAGGCCTGATGTTTGGAGGAATACTTCCTAGAATCAAATGAATAGCATGATCATGATCACAAATAGGTGGGAGTCCTTTGGGAGTTTCAAACACCTTGGAATGATTGTCCAAGACTTTTTCGAGATCTACATAAATATATGATTTTGATGTTGGAACTTCTAGTGAGCATAATTGTGAAATTACGCCTCATTGTTATTTCTTCAGAAGATTTGTCATGACATTAGAACTTATTATATTTCTCAGCTTCCCTGTGATAACTCTCAATTCGACTTCCTTTCCTTCTGGAAAAAAATTCAAGAAAATTTCTTGAAAATTAAAAGCTATTGTCCCCAAAGATTGTAACCATTGTACTCCTAGTAAAACATCAGCACCTCCCATTGGAATGGAAAGCATAGGACTATTCAATACATATTCTCCCATGGTTAGCTTGATATTATGTCATTTTCCAGAGCAATTATAGTTCCTGCATTTGCAACCGTCACTTTACATTCTGGTCTTGGGTATAGGAAACAATTCAATTCCTTGGCTACCTTACAATGTATAAAATTATGGGTACTACCCAAATCAATCAACACTATTACCTTTTTCTTCCTGATATGTCCTTCTATATTGAGATTTTGAGGTGTGTCAATTCCTGCCAATTCATTACATGATATGGTCAGACTCATTTCTTCCTTTTATATGGTTGGTTATTGGTGTATGTCCTCTTCTTTTGAATATTCTTGTTCATTTTCTTCTTACTCTTCACAATCTATGTAAAATAATTTCTTCTGAGCACACTTATGACCTTTAGTGTATTTTCTATCACAACTATAGCAAAGCCCTTTTTCTCTTTTTTCATCCAATTTTTGTGGTGCCAGCCTTGTAGTTTGTGGAAGTATAGGAGTAGCAACACTTCCATATTTATATATGTGGGTGGTAGGCTTCCTTGTCGCCATAGTTTTACATTCAATTTTTCTTTCCAAACTGAATGCCTTTTCTAATGAATCAGGTTCCCAAACGCGAACTTCATTTTTGATGCTACCCTTTAAAGTCGTTATAAAGATATCAATCATGTTTCCTATGGAATATTTGTTACCATTATATTCAATTTTTGGAAGTCCTCAATGTGCTCCACCACTAAACCCTTTTGTTTGAGATTTATCAATTTGCTAAAGAAGGTGTTTCTTTTTGTATCCTCATAATGTGCTATCATTTCCTCCATAAAAATTGACCAAGTGACATTTTTTTACGGGAGAAAAGCCATCGATACCATACAAATGTATTTTGTTCTCAATGTAAAGTTGCAATGTGTACCTTTTGTGTGTTTTGCACATTATTGAGATCAAAATATTGTTCCATCTTTAGTATCCATGTTACAGGATCCTTGCCATCAAAATTCCTCATATCCACCTTTGGAATATGGTGGTTCTTCCATCCAACATTAGAGTTTATGAAATTACGATTAACATTTATTTTTTTCTCACCATGAGTTTCCTCTACTATCTTTTTGCCATTAGGAAACATTTCTTGTATGAACTTTTCCAAACCTTCGATGTCTAATTTTAGATCATTCTTCATGTTTTCCATTTTTTCATCGATCGTAGCTTCCATGTCATCCGTATTAGCTTCCATGCCAACTTCCATGCAATCCATCTTAACTTCCAAACCATTCATCTTAGATTCCATGTATTTCTTCAAACCATCCATCTTAGTTTCCACGCCTTTCTTCAAAACTTCCATTTCATTTTTTGTTTCTCTTTGCGATAGGTGCACTTTATATTTTAATTTTGATATCTCATGTTTCATTTCTTCATCTTCATGAGCAATAGTAGAGCCCCTTGAAGGATTAATGGGTGTTGAATTCTTTTTACAGGGAATTTTAGAATCCAATACTAAAATATATGCTCAATAGGCCCTTGGAATCACTTCAAACTGAATTTTTACACAAGACATATGAAATTTGGAAAGAAAAATACACACCTTTTTCTTGATTTTGATGGGCTCGATATTGAAATTGAATTATCTCTGTGATTTAGGATCTTAAATATCTAAAAAATTTCCCTGATGTAGCCCTCTAAATCCTCTTTCAAATGCCACAGGTCTAACCTGATTTGGATTCTTCAAGCCAAAGTTTTGTCCAATCTCCCACAATGATATAATTATGGACTCGTTCCATAGAGTGAACTTGTACAACTTGCCACATGCCACTGTTTCCTCCTTCAACTCTAACATTGATAGACAGGAAGATACAGTCTGTGTAATTATGGCCACATTTTACAGAATTCCAATCTGATTCTCAGATAGAGAGTTATGAAGATTCTCCCATGATCACCTCTTCGAGATGAAATTCGGAAGCCTGAAAAAGCCCAAACTTCCACAGATCCTAGCTCCAAAGTTAATGTGAATCAATCTTTGAAATTTTTCCACAAGATGCCTCGTGATTGTAGCTTCTCTCTGTGTAAATTTCATCTTGTAAAACCTTGTAGAAAAAATGTTATAGCAAAAATTCTTCCATGACCTGTTTAGGTTAAATTCAGGAGCCTGCTAAAATCCCTAACTTCCATAGATCATATCTTCAAAAATATTGCGAACCAATCTTTGAAATTTTGTGATGATGTTCCTTAGGATTTTGGCTTCACGATATAAAGCATGTCTTCATTCTTGCCTTCATCTTATTTATATAGTGTTTTAGCCTTCCCATGCCTTGGACCTCATCTAAACTGCGTTGTGCATGTGGACAAGATCCTCCATATTTGATTGCACTGTCTATCCAAGTCACCCGTCATGTCTAGGTGCAATGTACACCCTCTCCATCATGTGTGAATTAATTGCACAACGTCCTCCATCACTTCATCATGAATTCTCCATGATCTTCTGTTTGATTCATTCAAGATATTAGTTTACTGTGTCAACCTCCATGATCTATCTCATTAATGAGACATGATATCCAATTTCATCCACATTAGTAGTTTCTCAACTACCTCATTATGTATATATAGGCTTAATTAATCCACATTCACACACAAAATGTGGATATTTATTCATATTAAGGATTTTGGGTCCCTCCACCCTTTTATTTACTTAATTCATTAAGAAATTTAAGAACTCTAATATTCCAAATACCAGATGAAAATTTAGGAATATTATAGTCATCCCCAGAAAAAATGTTTCTTTTCCTCAAGAAACTACAAAATTGGATGCTACAGAAAAAATCCTCCATCAAAATGGAATTCTGATGTTGAAGTTCTTCCCATTTATCAAAATGTGTCATGCATGTCTAGCTCCAAAGTTGCCTCTCTAGAATGGCTAGAATGGTTTCAAACAGAAAAGTTAGATACCCATCCTCATCAATGAATCTCCAAGTGGCAACCATATGATGACCAAATTTCTCCTCTATACATGAGATAAATAAGACAAAGTGGTTCATTCCCAAAGTGGAAAGTCCCAACTCATGTACTATCTCTCCAACCCATGATACATAGAGTATATTACACATATCAATGCCTTCATCATTAGCCATGTTGGCCATGTAGGAATCAAACATCACATCATCATAGTGAAAAACAAGAAGTAGAGACATATGGGAAAACATAAAAAATGTCAAACCATATTCTTCTAGTAACAACCAACACAGCAAAGCCCATGGTGCCATGCTAGATCATCATGAAAACAAGTGAGAGAGCCATACTCTCTCAAAATAAGCCACCACAACAATGCTTCTTGTTTCCATGCCAAATCATCAATGCGAACATGAGATCCATACTCTCTCAAAAGAATCCAACGGAGAAATACCTCTTGCTTCCATACCACATCATCATTGTAGCAAATGTAGTGACCATATTCTCTCAAGAGAATCCACCTGAACAAGACATCTTGTTGCCCCATAAAATCATCATCATACCATGTACAATGACCATAATCAACCAAAAGAAGACAACGATGTAAGGCCTCCTATTTCCATCCTCTAATAGTATCATGCAATGTATGGGAAGAATTCAGCCCATACTCTCCTAATAGTAACCATAGCAACAAGGATTATTGCTGCCTCCTTGCATTATCATGATGCAAGTCATGGAGAAAAAATAAAGTAATGGACATGTGAGATGTCTCATCAACATAATACAAACAAGCTCCTTTATGCCACATCATGTGAGAGTTATACCTTCTCCCAAACCCAAGTACATATGAACATGAGATACATACCAAATAGAAATACATGTAAATACATGAGACATATCCAAAACAATGGTAAATATCAGGACATAAGATGCATCATGTGATGTCCAAATTCCCTTCTCAACAACCAAAGTAACCATGCCTTTTTCTTATGCATTCTACCATTAAGGCATAAGGCATGAGACAAGAAAATATGAACCTTTGGGTATTAACCATACTCACCCAAGAGAAACCAGCGCACCCATGCTTCTTGTTGGCCTGTGTCATAGATATGCAAGTGGTTTGGAAACCCCTTGCTCTATACTATCAAACATTCATCCCAGTGTGTATGATGGATCTCATTTTGCAAATACTTGGTATCCTCCCATTGTAAGACACCGACCTCCTGAAACTGATGAAGAGCTTTTCACTCCATGTAATGTTGAATTGCATCTCCAATGAGATATATTAATGAGAACTTCTTCTCATCCATGGCCTTCCAAAACTAATGAGGTTCTGGATCTGATGCAGGTAGAAGTCTCTCTTTGAGATGTGAGATTCTCATTGAGAAAGTGTCATAAATAAAGGAGAAAATATTTCTCACCTCAAGATGTCTACCATTAATCATCTTATCCTCCATTGCTTCATGAGTGAAGCTACCTTCAGAATGCTCCAAGAATAATGGGGCTTCTTCATTATCATTGCTACTAAGTGACAGCGCTGTAGATCTACAGGGTAATACATATACTGTCTCAAAGAAAGGTACAATATTGATCTCATAACCAGTCATTGTACATAGGATCATGCTCATCCCATTCTCTAAAAATCCACACTTCAACTCAAAGGGTTGAATGTAGTCCATCCATGAAAAACTGGGATAGCTTTTCATCTCCTCCTTGATCATACCAAGGGTCCTCTGCATTGTGATAGTTTTCTGCGTCAAATAAACATGTTGATCTAACCCTTGGTTATGCAGTGGCCCTAATGGCATGTTCCCATAAGTTCCAATAAGATCTACTGAAACAATAGGTGATGAATGTGTATGCATACCTTGTATCAAATGATGTATGGAAACCTCTTGAAAGAACACAAGATTTCCTCCAATAGGGAAAATGGTGTCTCCAACTGCTGGTAAGAGATATGGCTTCTCTTCTACCAATGTACCTGTTAGTTCTAGTCTTCGCAGCCTGTCACCAGAGATCAACATGAGCTCTTACTATGTCTGGTTTTGTTAGATGTTTTGCACATGATTTTCAGCACAAAACATGTCACAAGTGCATCCATCAGAAGAATCTCAGAAAAATATTTCCAACGGTATATCACACTCCCATAAGCAGCTCCCGGATTAGAAGATATGATCGAAATGAATGAGTGATTCTTGGTTATGCATGTTTTGAGGTCAGTTGCTGCACACAATGACAAGTTTAGTACAAAATTAGTTTGTGAAATAATGGTAAGGAATTTTTTAAAAGTGAAAGAGGTTTTTGTTAATCACATATCAAATAACAAAAACCTCCTTCATTTTATGCATAGGTGCTACTATGTGGGAGATATATAGTGATATTTGAAGCCTACATTAAAAGAAAGAAAAATTTTCATATTTTTTACTGTTTTAGTCATTCTAATGCGCAACCATTTTACAACATATAAAAATTAATTCTGCAAAACCCAAGGATTTTTTTGTTAACCATGAGCCATATAACAAAAACCTCTTTCAGTTTATTCAAAGGTGTCACGAATTGGGATATGTGACTAGATCTTTACAACTCAGTTTTACAGATTTAAATTTTTAATGATTTTCTGTTTTAGAGATGATTTTGTGGAAGAGATTGCGAGCAACTGGAAACAAATTTTCCAAATTTGAGAGAGGTTTTTCTCCAAAATGACCTTATATACAAAAAAATCTTTTAGTTTTGTAACAGGTGCTATGTTTTAGGAGATACGAGTTCATCTTCAACACCTATTTTCAGAAATTTGGCCCAAGTTGAATGTAACTGATTCTATTTTTAAGAAAATGGTTGAGCTCAATTCCCTTAGTGCAACGATGAGAAAATGTATATATTTTATGAATTTCATAGTTTAGGGGTTGTATTTTGGTAGAGGGTTGAACACTTTGGATTTCTTGGCACTTCATTGTACATTTCATCTCTGCAATTTTGGCAAAGGAATAGACCAGGGTTTGCAACACTCTTTGGGATCCATGTGGCTCCGTGTTTTGATGGTGTGTTTCTCTATGTAATTGTAAGTTCACTAATTTTTATGTGTATCATTTCCCTTCTCCTTTATTCTCAAATTAAACAAATGAGTGATAAAGGTGGAATTCATTAGATTGCTTTTCTCTGCCTTCAGTTTTGTTTAATTTTCCACGTTTTCATTTGTTTGAAGAGGATTCTTGAAACCCTCTTTCCCTCTTCAGCTCCTCACCAGTCTGAACTATCCATTCATTCAATCCAAAGCATCAAAAAAATTGCCTTCCTTGCCCCATTCAGAAACTCTGCAAAAAATAGGCCTCATCCTCGGACCCAAAATCTTCCTTTCCTTTTGATTCCAACAAAAACCCCCAAAAATCAAAATCAAACTCCTTTACTTATATACCTAGCCAAAAATTAGCTTTTATTTCAAGTAATCTCAAGACCCATCGATTATTTTTGTTGAGATTGACTTTGAGAGAGCCCTTTCCTGTTCTGGTAGGGATAGCTACAAGACTGAGCGTGGTATGATGTTACCCTGAAATCTACCTTCCTTCAGCTTGAGGTAGATTTAGGGAATAACATAGTGGCGACCATACTGGGGAAGAAAATTTTGTTGTTTTCTTTATAAACTACAGACGGATCCTGAAGTTAGCCAGGTAGCCTTCAAACTGCTCTTGCTCTGCAAGTGCATAGTAGATGAATGCTGCTTCAGTCAATCTCCGGTCTAGTTTATGAACTGAACATCTGGTTTCCTCAGTAAAATGTAATCAAGTTCAAATCTGATTGCTGATGGTGGATAGCAGTCAGACACATATGAAGGCTGAAACATTCACCTGGCGAGTCCAACTCAATCCAGAGATTCCAGTGCTCACTGATCCATTCATGCACTAAAATAAAATGGTAGGGTATGTGGCAAAACCTGCGCTTTGTGAAGTTTTAAAAGAAGTTAGAGACCAGTTAGTGGATTTTGAAATTGATGAAGTATTTTTCATTGTCGTGCTTCAATTTTTGAGATCTCCGAAGTTTCCTCCTAAAGATAAAACTAGTTTCTTTGAGTTATTTGTTGAAAAATTTGAGAAGGAGATTCAATATTTAAATGATCAGATCCAATCATATGAATTTCGAGATCCCAAAAAGTTCTTGGAAACTCTCCCTCCAAAACAAAAACAATAGAGCTGCCCGTGGATGTTTGCATTGAGAGTTTGCAGCTGGAAGCATGTATTGTGGAGTTGGGGCAGCAAACAAAGTTTAGTTTTTACGATCCTATTGCAACGTACATGGAAATTGTTTTCAGTTTGAATGATATATCAAATTGTATTTTACATAACCAGACTCGTTATGTGCATGTATGGCTCTCATCATTTACATTTGTGTCCTGGTTGAAGCACTTTCAAGAAGCATCCTTGTCACAGTTACTTGATTGGTTGATATGGCATTACAACGTTACTTGATCTATTGGTTTTGCAGCAAAGTAGGGTAGATTTGTAAATAAATAAGCTGCCAAAGGCAACATTTCAGTTTCCGGTATTTGTTTATGTGCAGGTTGCAGTATGTATATGTTTTTGGATTGGTATGAGTTGTTTTGGGTTTGCAGTTGTTTGACCATCCATGCCCAATGGATGAGGCACTTGGTCTACGGTGTTCTTGACACCTCCAAGGAGCTGTCATCCCCAATGGATCCGATGTTAGTTCCAGTCTTCACAGCCTGTCACCAGAGATCAACATGAGCTCTTACTATGTCTGGTTTTGTTAGATGTTTTGCACATGATTTTCAGCACAAAGCATGTCACAAGTGCATCCATCAGAAGAATCTCAGAAAAATATTTCCAACAGTATATCACACTCCCATAACCAGCTCCCGGATTAGAAGATATGATCGAAATGAATGAGTGATTCTTCGTTATGCATGTTTTGAGGTCAATTGCTGCACACAATGACAAGTTTAGTACAAAATCAGTTGCGAAATAATGGTAAGGAATTTTTCAGAAGTGAAAGAGGTTTTTGTTAATCACATATCAAATAACAAAAACCTCCTTCATTTTATGCACAGGTGATACTATGTGGGAGATATACAGTGATATTTTGAGCCTACATTAAAACAAAGAAAATTTTTCATATTTTTTACTGTTTTAGTCATTTTAGTGCGCGGCCATTTTACAACAGATGGAAAGTAATTCTGCAAAACCCAAGGATTTTTTTGTTAACCACGAGCCATATAACAAAAACCTCTTTTATTTTATTCAAAGGTGTCACGAATTGGGATATGTGACTAGATCTTTACAACTCAGTTTTACAGATTTAAATTTTTAATGATTTTCTGTTTTAGAGATGATTTTGTGGAACAGATTGCGAGCAACTGAAAATGAATTTTCCAAATTTGAGAGAGGATTTTCTCCAAAATGACCTTATCTACAAAAATTTCTTTCAGTTTTGTAACAGGTGCTATGGTTTAGGAGATACGAGTTCATATTAAACACCTATTTTCAGAAATTCAGCCCAAGTTTAATGTAACTGATTCTATTTTTAAGAAAATGGTTGAGATCAATTCCCTTAGTAAAAGGATGAGAAAATGTATATATTTTATGAATTTCATAGTGTAGGGGTTGGATTTTGGCAGAGGGTTGGACACTTAGGATTTCTTGGCACTTCATTGTACATTTCATCTCTGCAATTTTTGCAAAGGAATAGACCGGGGTTTGCAGTACTCTTTGGGATCCATGTGGCTCCGTGTTTTGATGGTGTGTTTCTCTATGTGATTTTAATTTCATTGATTTTTGTGTGTATCATTTCCCTTCTCAAATATTCTCAAATTAAACAAATGAGTGATAAAGGTGGAATTCATTAGATTGCTTTGCTCTGCCTTCAATTTTTTTTAATTTTCCATGTTTTCATCTGTTTGAAGAGGATTCTTGAAACCCTCTTTCCCTCCTCAGCTCCTCACCAGTCTGAAATATCCATTCATTAAATCCAAAGCATCAAAACAGTTTCCTTCCTTGCCCCATTCAGAAACTCTGCAAAAACTAGGCCTCATCCCCGGACCCAAAATCTGCCTTTCCCTTTGATTCCAACAAAAACCCCCAAAAATCAAAATCAAACTCCTTTACTTATAAACATAGCCTAAAATTAGCTTTTATTTCAAGTCATCTCAAGCCCCATCGATTATTTTTGTTGAGATTGACCCGGAGAGAGCCCTCTCCTATTCTGGTAGGTCTAGCTACCAGACTGAGCGTGGTATGATGTTACCCTGAACTCTGCCTTCCTTTAGCCTGAGGTAGATTTAGGAAATAATAGTACCAACGCTAGAATATTCCTCCTCTTCCTCATGCATCTCCTGAATCATGCATGGGACTCTATGTGTTAAGAGCTCAAGAACATCTTGAAAAGTTGCAAGTGTCCCTTCTCTAGATGTAAGTACTTCTGTAGCTGGTGGTGAATGTAGTGACTTCTTGTCCAGAGTGAAAAGATTGACATCCTCCTTTTTTTCCTTAGGAAATTTCTCTTTCTGGCACATATATTTCTTCTTCACATCAAAATTATTCCTCAAATTGTGAAAGAAATCTGAATATTTAGTCACCTTTGCATGCTCCATGTGACCAAACCACAAATCCTTGGCTTCACCTAAGAGATGAAGTGTTGCAATTTGGACAACCTCTTTTTTAGCCAGAGGATGTAGCATGAAAAATTTATCTAAATCTTTCCTCTAAGACTTAACAGTTCATGGGGAAGATCCATAAAATGTAGGAAAATAGAATCTATTGTGCCTCTTTCTTCTATTGCAGCTATAGGATCTTCTTTCTTCTTTGACTTCAAAAAATTCTTGGAGAGTTAGACTTCCCTTGAATGCTCTAGACTATGCTTTGTACTCTTAAAGATATAGACTAAGAGTCTCATGAGTCTCAGGTTCTCTTCTTTCTTCATTTCTATACCTCTCACTTTCTTCAAAGAAAGTGGGCATAGTATTTCTATCATGAGGAGATCCATGATTCTCTGGTTGTCATTTCTGCTGATAGGAAGTGCTTGGACCTTCCTCTTCAAATATTCTTCTTGGATCCTTCATTTTCCCTTCCTTCTTCATTTGATTGACCTCCTTGGAGAGATATTTCATGGATCTAAAGAGAGGAGTGGCAAGATTATAATCCTCCTTCATGATAGATCTCATCTATCTGCTTCTTATTTTGATGAAAAATATGAAGTGTCCACAAGCTAATACAAAGATCATGCTCTAATATCACTGTAATATCCCAAAAGGAAGAATGCAGTAATACTTAAACACAATATAAGAACCACAAATAAGTAAACAATAAATCTCAAGACAACATCAAAATTTACAGAGAAGATTATCCATTTTATTATATGGAGATGAATCAGTTACACAATGTTTAGAAAATGAGTAGATCTAGCCCAAGAGAAGGCCTAGAATCACCCTACAATGTTGCTGCAACTTGCACTGTGTAACTGCTGAGCTTACAGAAGAAATACTGCACTGTCCTTGTTGTTTTTGATATACATATAAATTCTGCAAAGGAAAATGTATATCTAGGGATCTCAAGAGCTCTGATGATGCAAATATTCAAGATCCAGCCAATGTGATGGGTTCCTAAGATAACCGAGAAAGGATTTTCCAGATCTAAAACTTTGGAAAATCACCATCCTAGGGCTTGAACCTTTATTAGCTGGGATTATAGATATGAAGATATATCTGACATATAGATGGCTGAAATATGTCACAATATCAGATAAAAGCTTGAAGGGATGATCCCTCCTTCAGATCTACAAGCTAGAAGCTCTAGATATAGCTTCTCAATCCTCCAATGATGATTACAACTATTGCAACACAACTTCTCATAAGAGATGCCTTGTAAGGGAAAGAGAGGTTCTATGCCTACTAAAATATGATGCAATAAACTCCAGGATGATGGAAATACTGATGGCAAGGTGAGGGAATGATCCCTCACAGGAATTCTAGCTGAAATGCTAGCAACTTCCTTCCTCCTTTGAATCTACAATATGGATAGTGTAAGTCTGGATGGAACTATTGCTACTAGGAGTTCAATTACTTTTGACCTGATGCCAGATCTGATATGAAGCTCTAGGAATGTTGATCTTTAAGCCTAAGGTGACAGGAATAAACCTTCACTAGTTCTCCAGCTAAAATACTGAAGACAAGCTCCATCTTCCAAACTCATCTTCAGAAATCTGCAATTTCTGAATATGGATGTTCTGTAGAAAGTAGGAAAGATACGCGACACAAATTCCTGATGTAGAATGAAATACTATACTCTTTCAATAGATACTCAATGAAAGAGGTGGGATTCTCGACCAGGAACACCCTGTGCTAAACATCACTTGCAATATTTGCTAAACAACCCAAGAAAGAAATGGAATGTCACATGACAATTCTAGATCTAAACAGATCCTCAACATCAATAATCACAAGCATGTCTTCATTATTTCCTTCATATTATTTATATAGTGCTTGAGCCTTCCCATTCCTTGGCCCTCATCTAAACTGCACTGTGCATGTGGACAAGATCCTCCATTTTTTACTGCGTTGTCTATCTAAGTCATCCATCATGTGTAGGTGCAATTTACACTCTCTCCATCATGTATACATTAATTGCACAACATCCTCCATCACTTCATCATGAATGCTCCATGATCTTCTGTTTGATTCCTTCAAGATCTTAGTTTACTGTGTCAACCTCCATGATCTATCTCATTAATGAGACCTGATCTCCAATTTCATCCACATTAGTAGTTTCTCAACTACCTCATTATGTAGATCTAGGCTTAATTAATCCACATTCACACAAAAAAAGTGGATATTTATTCATATTGAGGATTATGGGTCCCTCCACCCTTTTATTTACTTAATTCATTAAAAATTTTAAGAACTCTAATATTCCAAATATCAAGTGAAAATTTGGGAATATTACAAAACAACAAGATGCTTGCGGAGGGACTAGACTATTCAAAGATGATAATCGGTTGCTGCATGAAAAGGTCGATGGGAAGATGACAAGGAGGTGCTTTGGAGATAATTTTAAAGAATGGAATTTGAGTGTGGAGAGAATGATGACAAATGGGAGGGGTAAAAGGTAATGATGGATGATACTTATGATTTTTTATGCTTACATGACTATAATAACTGATTACTTGAACTCACTTTTATCCTAAACCATTAGAAAATTGACAGTTCATATTCCTCTGTTTTTGGTGCAGAAAAACATGATTCCACAACGTATTCAGTTATAAACATGATAGATTCACTACGAACTCGTCAGGTGATTCCGTAGCGAAATGTACCTATTTGCAGTTATATTCGATATAGAACCATGAAAAATTAGACTGGTGGCCACTACCTCAATTTGAAACAATGCATATGAGCCTAAGGTGGAATTTGATAGATTTGACTAAGATGACATGACTAATGGAGTATTATAGGCTTAGGATAAGGACCATTTCATGAATTTCTCATAAATTTCATGAACTAACTTTATGACAAAAAACGAAACCTAGTTTAGTGACCCTATCAATAAAAAATTTAAAATTTATGTGTGATAACAGGCCCCACTACTCATAGTTATCACCCTCCTACTCTGAGTTTTCCATGTTGCATGGAAGGATGAGTGAATTGGACTTTTACTAGTCGAGGGTGGCCAAGTTTTGCTGACCACATCTAGCCCATAAAAAAAAACATTCCTCGTTCACTAAAAACATTTTTTTGAACCAATATTCACTTATAGAAAGAGGCGAGGAGTGTCATACCTGAACCTACCTATGATTTCGATCTATTGTATATGAAAGAATGTTGGTGAACCAATGATTTATATGCTAGTTTTTGGAGGTGTTATCTTCCATGTTCTTGTTTCATGCTTTGGTTCTCATTCGAACAAAACATTTCAGTGAAATTTTCTGATAGATGTTGTGACTGATGAAATCTTCCTTTTTTATGCAAGTCCTTCCAATGCTTAATCTACTGCTACTTGAGTCGATTAGAGATATTGTAGGTACCTCCTAAGGATGGTGTGGCTTCCTCAAATCTCAAGGGTGGAATCTTGATGCTTAAGGATGTCCAAATCTTCATTCTGGAGCTACAAATTTTTTTTTATATATGGTTATGTAGGGTTTGTGCATGTTGTTACAGGATTAGTTTCTTTCCTGTAGTAGTCAAACAACCCCTTCCAAAACCACAACTACCTTCATGAGATGTATTCAGTGACTTGAATAATTCATGGTAATCTTATGGACAATGACTATAAATTTTGATGATGGTGGAATCTTGTGAAGAATGGGTAAAAATGGGGTATTTTTATTAACATAGGCGAAGTTATGGAAATGAAGGTGGTTAAATAGTGTGGGTGAGAGGTGAAGGAAGTGTGGTGAACCTATCCTATAATTTACCAAAGGAAAACATGATTTTTTATCCCTTTCCCTGGGATGATCTCAATCTTATAACGATTCTAGTCAATCCTGTAGCAGTTCAGGACAATCCTATAGCACTGTACGATTGAAGAATAATTGAGTGTAGTTTCTTGCTTGATGATGGAGGAGTGTAGAGATATGGGTGGAATTATGGAGGAAATTCATGAGGCTAGTTTGGGAGATGGATAAATGGAACATGGACTCATTTCCTTTTATTTTTGTCCCTTTTACTATGGTTAGAACCTTACAAAAAAAATATGTTGGAAGAAATGGTGTAAGGGCTCCCTTACTTCTGTGTGCTTCCTCCTTTTGTTTAAATTTTACTTTTCTCTCTCCTTTATTTTTATTTTTGGCTTTCTAAGACATGTAAACTTCCTCTAAAGATGTTTTCAATCGACAGGCCTATCATAGGCGCCTCAGAGGAGGTTTTCACTTATTGATCTTTCATCTTAGTTTTCATTTCTTTCTTTTTTTATCTTGGGCTGGCTCATAGAGGTTTTAAACCCTAGAGTTGGCCTTAGATGCCTCATGGAGGTTTTCATATAGGCCCTTTATTTTCTTTTTCTTTTTCTTCTTTTTTTTATCAAAGGATGGATCAATTGAGGGTTGTCGGGCCCCTAATTAAATTAATCTCCTTGCTTATTGAACTATTAAACTCCTCTTTTAAAAGAGGATTTATGTAAAAATTTAACTAGTAAACATTAACCAACAAGGGAGTGTCTTACTCATCAATTGTTCTTAGTTGGAAAAATCCATTCTCATAACACTTTTACACTAGATAGGGGCCCAAACACCTTGTCATTAGCTTCCGTTTGAAATCCTTGAACCTTCAATCATACAGGAGGTCCCAATAACCCTCTTGAAAATATCTCTCTCTAATTTTTTATCATGCCATATCCTCCTCCATTGCTGGACTACCTCAGTGTGTAGGAGAATCTGCAAGATGAACTCAAACAAGCCATTAAGCTAAAGAAAAATTTCTTGTTGTGTTGTGGTGAGGTCCAAATCCAAATGTGCTACCATCCTCAAGGTATTTTACTCAAATTCAATGGAAAACAGGGTTTTATTTCCATAGAACAACTCAAATGGGGTGAATCTAGTAGTGGTTTTCCAGGTGTTATTGTAGGCCCAAGTGGCCTCTGTAAGTCAGTATTCCCAATCCCTTTTTCTACTGTTCAAAACCTTGTTCAAAATTTTCTCCAAGGATTTTTTTTTGTGGCCTACACTTTCCCATTTTTCTGAGGGTCATAGGCAATGGATTTCCTCTGCTTCATATGGTGTTGCTCCATGATGTATTCAACCAATTTTGAGGTGAATTGTGCCCCATTATTAGTGACCAAATCCATTGGAAAACCAAACTTGTAGAAGATGTTATCCCTCATAAATTAAACCACTTTCTAATCAGTTGTTGTGTTCACTTCCTTTTCTTAAACCCATTTAGTCAAGTAATCAATGCACATAATGATGTACATCTTCTTCCCTGATGGGGGATAAATAGGCCTAATGAAGTCCATGTCCCATTTCTCAAATGACTCCATAGTCACTTGAGGTTGTAAGGGAATTTCATCCTTGGGTGTAGGCTTTCCCATCCTTTGGTACTCATTACATTTGGCAGTGTACATCTTTTCATATTGATGTAGAGTAGGCCAATACTATCCAACTTGTAAGACCTTGACGACTATACTTCTAGCAGAAAAATGGCCTTCACAGGGCCCATCATGGAAGTCTGAGAGGATGTTAAATGCCTCCTCCTCTCTTACACATCTCCTCAAAATCTGTTCTAGCTCCAAATTGAATAGATTTCCCCCAATCCAGGTGAAAGAGGCACTCTTCCTGATGATCCCGCTCTTCTCCTTGGAGGATAGATTAGGAGGAAATATCCCCAAAATAAATTATTCCGCTATATCAACAAAATAAGGAGATAGCCCCGAGATGGAAAAGAGGCATTCATCTAGAAGTTGATCATCTACCATCTCCTCATAAACATGCAAGGCTAGTCTTGACAAAAAATCTGCAACCACATTTTCTTTCATTGGTTTTCCAACAATAGTTAAATCAAATTGTTGCAGTAGTAACAACCATATAATGATTCTAGCATTGATATCGAGTTTATTCACTAAATACTTAATGGTTTCATGATAATTGTGAACAAAATTTTGATATCCAATGATATGGTTCCTAAAATAATTTTCAAAGACTGCACTACAACCAGGAGTACTTTTTAGTGAACTTATAGTTAATTTTATCCTTAGAAAGGTTCTTAAAAATGGAATATATAGCATAGGATATTTTTTCCACTTGGCCTAAAGCTACTCCTACAACTTTATCTAATGCATCGATGTGAATATGGAAAATAAATGCCCAGTTGGGGCCCCTAAGGATGGGTGCAGTGGTCAACTTCTCCTTCAGTAATTCAAAGGCTTCTTGATATCTATATATCCAACAAAATTCTGAATCTTTAGCCAATAATCCAAACATGTGTGAAGCCAATTTATTGAATTCCTTCATGAACCTTCTATAATTCCCAACCAATCAAAGGAAGAGTCCACAAATTATCCTCAGATTATTCCAAGGATTCTTCCACCAGTTCATTAATTGGCATGGCAGCAGGAGGTTGATTTTGTAGGATATGGTAAATAACTTCATATTCATCAAGTTTCCTACCTTTTACACTAGTAGAAAATGATGAAATTAGTGACTAGGTGACTAAAAAAGTTAGTCACCACAATTATTTCAAGTGAATTACTACTAAATTTGATCAATTTTAAGTGACAAAACTAAAAATGACTAATTTAGTCTAGGGATAAAATATACGACTAGATAATAAGTGACCAAACTAAAAGTGACTAACTGAAAGGAATAATTTAGTCCATGACTAAAATAAATGACTATATAATAAGTGAAAAATTAATAATGATTAACGTAAATGACTACTATAGTCCAAGAATAAAAATATGACCAAACGATAAGTATAACAAGTATATGAATTAGTCACTTATGTTAGTAATTTTTAATTGTGTCTTTATGAGAATTAAGAATTGAAATTTTCATACTGAAGTGTTTCATTTCACTATGGGGTCTCTCAATCCATCTGCAGTGTTAAAATTTAGAGACAAAGGGGTCTTTGAATCCATCCATAACATTAAAATTCTAAATACCATTTTTTCTCTAAATTTTAACACTGCAGATGGATTTAGATATTATCAACCTCAGTTTGACCTTCCTACATCGTCGAGGCCAGGATCTCCTTCACTAGTTTGTCCAAGGAGGGTGAGGAAAATGGCACTTAAGATGAAAGAAAAGAAAAAAAAAACCACATAAAGTCATAACTTTTGAAACTTCTGAAAGACAAAATAAATTCTTAACACATTGCATGTCTTTCTCCGATCTCTATAAAAATGAAAGGGAAACCAAAATCAAAGCTAGAGAACCCCAAGAAGAGTTTTTCTGCCCCTCACAAATGGCCTCGAGCACTCGGCTGGAAGAAACTAAAGGACCCAAACAATGCACAAGTGGATCAGGGGTTAGGGCCTCTACATCACTAGATGAATGCCCTATCAAATTATTAACTTTTCTTTCTAAATATCTGGTAGGCCCGAAACCAAGGCATGGTGGCCTTTCGATCTAACTTCCAAATGTAAATGGATAAAATCCTTGCGACTAGCCCAAATTTGTTGAAAACCCCCTCCTCCAATGCATAATCCACCAATTCCTCCTCCTTCACGTGGGTATGATAGTAAGAAACCAACATCTCATCTGAAAAAAATATTTGATGAGTAGTTATTTGTCTTTAGAGGGTTTATCACGATGAAAATCTATGTAATTAAAAAATATACATCATGTGAATAAAAATATCATGGTTATCATTTAATATTATTTTACATTTTGAAAAGGATATCAGAGCCTGAAATTGTCTAGAGCCCATTCAATCTTCATCAAATTTGTGCCTCGCTCTAGTAAAAAACTCCACACCCCTTTCTCCTCCTGCTATTTTTCCATGGGCCTATAGGGTTTCTCCATAATTATTGAATTCCACTCCCATGGTAGAGATATTGTGATGTCCTCTTTAACATTTTGACTCAATTAAAATATATATAACTATAATTGTAATTAATAATTAAATCCATATAGATCCATATTAACTCTAGATC